>ML794093.1:139404-224558 GCA_009831015.1 Picea engelmannii | reverse complement strand
TAATGGTTAAGAATCAAATCTAGAGGGGGTGTATGGTATGTACACCTCAATAGACTTTAGCATTCAAATCGTTGTGAGGGAATCCCTTATTCCACAAACAAGTTCCACAAACAAGGGGGTCTCATACAAAACCCTCATAAAATTCTTTTTGGAGCCTGCAAAATGACACTCCCACATTTCCCCAACCCCCAAAATGGATTTAAATAAAGTCCATTAAACCCAAATTGATTAGAATTCTGGACCTGATATAAATTTCTTTGTTAAGTTAATTAGATTACTACAATGTTGCATATCTAACCAAATACAACTTTTTCTACTTGCTATTCCATTTCTTAATTCTAATTCAAATACATTAAATTAATTCAAGAGTTGTATAAAGATTTAAATAAAGTTATTTATATATGATGATTAAAATCATATATGGTTTCCTAATCTTAATTGAGTCATTGGTTATATGAGACTTTGAATTCATCTAAAAATAATGGTAATTTGATCTAAAGAAATTGAACAATCATATAGATTAAACTTTTCAATAAAAAATTATATGCGGAATTTTTTGTTTTCCACATCTTGCAAAATGAAAATTTCGTGTACCTGCTATCTACAAAATGATAATCTTGTATTCCCGCACTCTCGCATCCTCCGCAAACCCGTCAATCCACGCTCCCACATGCTCGCGTCTCAACATTTCTGCAACCTACAAAATGCAACTCTCACACCCCCGCATTCCCACAGCTCACAAAATGGCAGTCCCACATCTAATTAAAGTGTTGTATATCTAATCACACAAGGATTAAACTAAACTTTTATGTTCTTAAGGAAATCATGCCTGCGTTTAGAGGTAGGTCATCATGATCCTTGGGGGTGGCCTTCCCAACACACAATTTGCCTTGAGAACTTTGTGGTTTCTCATTTTGACAATATATAGTCACTTTCATTGCATTTGTCAATTACATTCGTTGCATTACTTGGATCATAAACTCCTTAGTAATGTTCTTTCAACTTATTTTTATTATAAATTGTGGTAAGAAACTATGACCTACTTCTATTTTTTTTAGGTTTACTTGGGAGAAGTTCGAATTAAGCGTATCTGAGTGACTATCAAGCCTGCACAAATAATAACAATATTAAGAAGTTGCTTTAGATCAAGAGATTTTTTTAATTAATTGAGTTCACAAATTGCAATTATTTTCAACTATACGTCATTTCCTTTCAAATATGTTCTCTTTTTTAAAGAATTGTTTTTATTATTAAAAAAAAGAGCTTGTATTGTGTGTTGCAATTCATTTGTAAGTTAATCTTGTTCTATTTTTTTTCAAACTTTTCATAAGAGGCAAGTACTAAGCAACTTTGCTACTTATTCCACTTGTTACAATATTCTTATGTCCATGGTCCTTATGTCAGTAAGGAAAATGTAATAATAGATAAACATTGAATGTAAGGAGCATTGGCATTTAGTGTGGTTGAGAGTTTTTTGTTGAAAGCTTGGTCCATAGTTTTGTTCATTGGAGGGAGATGGTCAACAATAAGGCGGGAGGACGATGGGGGACATAGGATCCACTATTGTTTTGGGGACTTTATGCTTTCTTGGGTTTGAAACAAATAACCCTTAGGATTAACATCCATATCATGGGTGCCATTTTTTGACTCAATGCTAATTGACCAAAATAAATAATTTTCACTGTCGTTCATAGCTTTGATCATCAAAAGAAAAAATACATAGATGAAAGGTGACAAAATGTCAACTTTCATGGGTTTGCAACCCTTGATTCTTGGGCTTTGCATCTTTATTCCCTTGCCCCGTGGCTAAATTTCTTAGATCTATGTGCTTGGTTAATATTTTAGGAAAAATGGTAGAGGGAACCTTGTTTTGAGCACAGCTGATACTTTTTTTGAAGTACCCATGTTCTAAGCATGTGACTTTATATCAAATAATTCCCTAAGCATGTGCCTTTATATCAATCATTCCTTGTGTCTTTGTTGATGCATTCCACATCCACAATCATAAAGCATAGAGTGAAATCAAGTTTCCAAGAATCGTAAGACATAGAGTCACATTCCATGGACATATGCCAATTGCCTTAGACAAATATACTTAATGTAACACCATTTGGCAGATTTTTTGAATTTCGAACTGGGCGGGATTTCGAGGATGGGGAAGCTCCATCAATGGTGGATCCTACTACTGTATAGGGGTAGGTAGAGGTTGGAGTTTTTTTAACTGGTTATTTTAGTGAGAAAGTCCCAGCGGTGGGTTATTTTATAGCCTATTTTTGTTTCTTTAGTAAGGTTTTGTTAGCCTAGTTGGGTTTTTAGTGGTGCATAGAAGTCGTTTTGTCTCCTTTTAACTTTACTGGTGATACCATATCCCCGTTCTAGTCTACGAATTTGTTGGTAGTGGGGGTTAATTCCATGGCTCTTGTTTATTGCTTAGTTATTACTGGAGTTAATAATGCAGAACATCCCCACTCGAGTTTCTAGGCCGTGCCCTATCTTATTTCCCTTCTAGGAAATTGAACCTTACATCCTCTAGGTTTAAGTGTCTTTTAGTGGAGGCCACATGTCTCATCCAACCATCAACGATGTAGAGAAATTTGTTTCGGAGTTAATGAGCATTGAGGACGAGATGGGGTGGCAGTAGGAGGGATTATTCTCGAAGTTCGATGCTCTTGGTGGGGGTTAGGGACCATCAATACACTTAGCACCCGATTTGATGACTAAGCCAAGCATTTCGACACCCTTTCTAAAAATTGATCAAGGTACTTCTGGAACCTAGAAACCCTCTTATTCCAGTCACTTAACTGACTTCCCTGTGGTACCAAGCCCTTCACAGTTAGATGATGTTTGAACTACTGCACTGGTTTCTCACCTGAGCAACAAGGGTGTATACTTGTTGGAGACGTTTATACATGACCAAAAATCTCCACTATTGACAGGTAACTAGAGGAAAGCATGGAAGACAAACAAGAAGGTCAGAAAAATGGTTTTAGGCTCATATGTGGGCTTAGAAGAAGCCTGTAGGTTGGCACTCTGCGGGGTGGTTGGAAGATTTGCCTACTCGTATCTGAGTAATGGTAATTCTATTGAATGGTTAGAGAAACAGTGGACTCCCTTCCTAGGCTATACCCCAGAAGTAATCTATCTAACAAAAGGGTGGATGTGTTTGTTATGCAAGTCGTCGGAGGATGCTTCACATTTACTTGATACGACCTGGGTTAATGGGGGTAGTAGCTTAATGCTTAAACGCTGGAGGGTGGAATTTGACCCGATGATGGAACATTTTCAGTTCTGTCACCTTTGGGTACTCTTTCCTGGTCTACCGATACATATGTGGAATGAAGGTTCCCTGCAGGCGATTAGTGATTCACTGGGGAAGTTCATTTCACTAGATTCAGTAGCTATGGATAATTCATCAAGGAAAATGGGCAGAGTCCTTGTAGAAATGGATATTCATGGAGTACTTCCTGAGGTCTTGGATATTGAATGACATGGGTGACATTACACACATAGGCTAGATTTTCTTAGAATCCCATTTCACTGTAGCCGATGTCATTGTACAGGTCACCTTCATCGTGAATGTTCATGTAAGGTTTTAGAAGAAGAGTCGGAGGACACTCTGCTACAAAGAGAGCCATCTAAATATGTAACATAAGTGGATTCTTATGACGACGAGTCTTTACATTTTGATTCTGGTCCAGATACACAGGAGGAGATCCCGACGACTCTTACAGGTAAGTTAAAAAAACTTTGCCTTGTTTTATACTCTTCTCTTTCTCTGTGGGAAAATGATGCCTTAGATAAGTCACTTTGGCTCCACTCATCGACATCTGGTAACATGGAATTATTATATCAAGGATACATAGAATCAGAGGAGGACAAACCCACAACCCTCGACCTACACCTTGGCTCCACTCATACACTTTACCACAACCCTCGACCTACACCTTCCATCCCATGTCACTCTTTTTTGGAGAGAGTGGTTAATATGGTGCAAATGGGATACAGAGAATCAGAGGAGGAAGAACCCACCCTCATTGCATTCTTTGAATCACTTATCCCTTTCATTTGGGATAATAAAAATGCCAGTAAGCTACCAATTTACAAGGGAAAGGTAGTCATGGATACTACTACGGGTTCAAAGGAAAAATCTTCCCGGACACACACTGAGGGGAGTGGGAAAGAATTTGCTTGGTCAAGAGGAATTGGTATTGAACTGTCGCCTATAAAAACACAAAGTTCCTGGAAAAAAATGGTTGTTTTACCTCCAAAAACTGATGATACTACACCCTCCTCCACTGATTGTGGGGCTCTTAGAGAAATGAAAGCCCTGGCATGGGCTAAGTGATGTTATTACTCTCATTGAACATTAGAGGGATTGGAGGCACCCTCAAAATGGCCTCAGTTAGGAGACTCTTGGATCAGTCCCGTCCCAAAATTGTTTTCCTCCAGGAGACTATGGTATCTGCTAAAAAATCTATAGATTTCATACATGCTTTGAGACCTTCTTGGGTATCGTGTGCATTTAATTCTGTGGGCACTTCAGGGGGCTTATTAGTCTCTTGAGATCCTATTTTTTATGATCTGGTGCTCTATCTCACGATTGGCGGTATTCTGTTATTGCAGGTTCTATAAGGATAAGCGGGAATTAGCTTTGCTAATTATTTATGGACCATGCACGTACCAGTTACTCTTCTGGCAGTCGGTGGTTGACAGTGGTATTTTGGCGATTAGGAATTTGATTATAGCTGGTGACTCGAACATTGTTTTATCTCTGGATGAGGTATGGGGTGGAGCTATTTGGCATGGCCCATCGAATGAATTTTACAGGGATTTATTTTGTTCTAGAAAGATGATAGATATAAAACCAGTAAAATTGGTTGCGACGTGGCGGAGTGGTCGTTCAAGTAATGAAGAAGTGGCTAGGATACTGGATTGATGTCTGGTATCTGAAGAATTATTATTAGCGGTTAGCATTTATAGATCATGGGTAGAGTTTCCCTATATTTCAGATCACACGCCTATCCTCCTTCAGTTGGAAATTATCCCTATATACAAGGCATATCCTTTCAAATTGAATGCCCAATGGTTGAATGAACAAGAATATGTTGAATTAGTTCAAAAAATATAGAAATATCTAGTGTTCCTATCCAAATGGGGCAGTCAGAAGAGATTGGTTTGGAAATTAAAAGTATTAAAGAACCATACAAAATAGTGGTATAAAGCTAGGCTAGAAAGGAACAGTGAAAAACTTGGGAACTAGAAGCTGGAATAAAGGATTCTATTCTGCATCTGATGGGTGATTACACCAACCTTGAAGAAGAGAAGCTTCTCCGACAAAGGGAACTTGAAAGAAAAAATATTGTTAGAGGAACCGAAGAACAGTGGAGACTCTGCAACAAAGAAATTTGACTGTCTAGTGGGGACAACAATTCAATATTTTTTTCATAATTTTTCTAGTTACAATAGGGCCAAGAAACACGTCTAGGAGATCAATGATGGTAATGGAAATATATTGTCAGAGAAGGGGGCCATTAAGGAGGCAACGATCAAAGATTTCAAATATTTTTATAAAGCACATGATTCTTTGAACACTGCTGAACAAGTCAAGATTGTGGGGTTTTATCCCCGGATGCTTAAGGATGATGAAACAAGTTCACTTTTCCAACCAATTACAATGGAATAATTAAAACAAGTTCTTTTCAAATTCAAAAAAGAAAGGATCCCAAGGCCGGATGGCTGGACCTCTGAGTTTTTCACCTTCTTTTTTGATATAGTTGGTGAGGATCTTCTCAATATGGTGGAAGAAACGAGAAGGTTGGGATCTATTGTGGGAAGCCTAAATTTGACTTTTTTTACTTTAATCCCGAAGGCTAACAAACCAACAACCTTCGATGATTTTCGTCCGATTTCATTGTGCAATTTGTGCTATAAAGTGATCTCAAAAATCATCTCAAATCGGTTCAAACCGATCCTTTCTAATGCACGTTTTGCTGAGCAGTTGGGTTCCCTTCAAGGCAGGAGGATCCACGATGTTATCGAAACATCCCATGAAAGCTTACACAGTATAAAAAAGAAAAAAATAAAATCCATGGTATTAA
Organism: Picea engelmannii; assembly: GCA_009831015.1. Taxonomy (NCBI): domain Eukaryota; kingdom Viridiplantae; phylum Streptophyta; class Pinopsida; order Pinales; family Pinaceae; genus Picea; species Picea engelmannii. Next base: position 218,460 of record ML794093.1, on the reverse strand, counting down.
AACTGGACCTAAGGAAAGCTTATGATTGTATCGACTGGGAATTCTTAAGACTTGTCCTTATTACAACTAGGTTTGGGATCCATATGACCAATTGGATCATGGCTTGTGTGAATTCTTCTGCATTTACTGTTATGATAAATGTTGAAGCCACATATTTTTTAGAAGTGGCAGGGGACTGCGTCAAGGGTGTGCACTTTCGCCCCTGCTCTTCATCTTGCTCATGGAGGGCCATCCTATTATTGAAAAACACTTTTGGTGAAGGTAACATTTCATGTATAAAAGTTTCTAGACTGTATAAGATTCTGCATTTACTGTTCGTTGATTATGTTCTTATTATGATGAGGGTGACTTTACAAGAATGGTGGGAAATTGACAAAATTATATGTTTATTTTGTAAAGCATCGGGGCTAACAGTAAATCAATAAAAAACTACAGTTCATTATGCAGGCCTTTTGGAAAGCGAACTTGCTCCTTTCAAGAGTCTTCTTCCATATTCCATTAGTGACCTCTCTTCGGACTTCAGATACTTGGGATACTTTCTAAAGACTGGCATGCACCGGGCAGAAGATTGAGACTGGTTGGTAACAAAAATAACAAAGAGGATAAGCTTATGGAGAAACCGATGGCTTACATTGGGTGGTAGATACATCCTGGTAAAAACTGTGCTGGAAGGTCATCCGGTTTATTGGATGTCGATGGAATCAATTCCTCACTCAGTACTAAATAAGATCAGGAAAATGATGTTTCAATTTCTCTGGAATGGACACAAAGATACTCAACAATTCCACCTATGCATATGGGACTTACTTTCTAGACCAAAAAAGAATGGTGGTTGGGGTTTTATAAACCTTGTACTATTCAACACGACACTAAATGTGAATACACTCTGGAGGGTTCTAACGCAACATGGAATTTGGCACAAGGTGTTAAGCGATAAATATTTGCCAAATACTATAGTAATTAACTAGTATAGGTTGGCAAATCAGAAGGTTTGCGCTGCGTCCAAGATGTGGATTAGCCTAGTTTTATCTATTCATGTAATAAATCATTGGCTTAGTTGGTCCCCAGGCTTGGGACATCTCATAAACATAGGTTGATATCGGATTCTTGGATTAGGTTCAAAATATTTCCTTTCGGAAGAGTTAATAACACATTTAACTCATAGAAGAATCACTGTATTGGCATTAACATTAGTATCGCAAGCTCCAATTACTTTATCGAAGAGATGGATTAGAAACACAAAATTGGGGCTAATGGGAAGCCTAGTGTCCAAATGGGAGTGCTATTGCAATAATTTAAATGAAGCTGGTGTATCACTCCTAGATGCAACAAATTATCTTCTCTGGATGGGAGGTGACTCCACTGGGAAGCTGACTGTTAAAAACATTTACGCAACTCTTATATCTACTCAAGATTTGCCAATCTGGAGCAGTTGGAAAGTTAAATTATGGAAGTGGAACATTCAGCTGAAGTTAAAACTCTTTGTTTGGATGGCAGCCAAAAATAGGATATTATCTTGGGAAGTTTTGCAAAAAAAGGATGGCAAGGTCCCAGTTTTTGTCCTCTATGTAAAAATGACGTTGAAGATATAGACCATTTGTTTTTGCAATGTTCATTCACTCAGATACTGTGGGACAAAATATCCATTGTTGGTCATTGTAATTGCTTATTAACTAAACAATCAAGTGTTACATAAATTGTCAACCCAAGGAAGTCTGTTTATTTCAAAGGAAATCACACAATATATATGCTCAATCTTAAAATCAATCTAGAGTTGTAGTAAAAGTACATTAATCACACCTTGCCTTGAACAGACTGAAGTTCTACTTTGAATTACAGAAAATCAGTCTATCTATTGCAGAGTTCGAAGTTTAAGGAAATAATTATCAGAAGAATCCTGGATTACATTAAGAAACAACAACCTAGGAAAGAAATCTTTCAAGATACTGCAAAAGAAAAGACCAACTATTCTGTAACAGATAACATGACCCTATTCCCCAAGCAGGAATCTTCAACACCTGTTTCTGACTATCACACTTTCATGAACTCATTACTAATCAAAACACATTGACATGTACTGAAGGCTAACTATCTCATAAAAAAGAACATGACCCTATTGCCCAAGCAGGAATATTCATCAACTGTCTCTGATTATCACACTTTCATAAATTCATCAAGAAAAATTACCAATCAGAATGATTAACAGTTACCCAAGTATGAATTGTATAAAAACAATGTAACAATCAATAAAGCAGAGTTTCAACAAAACAAAGTTCAGTAAAGTAGAGTTTCAACAAAACAGAGTTTAATCAAGGCGTGAACAAAAATAATGCTAAGACACTACAGAACTAATGGGTGAATCTTGTGAAGAAGGTGGGCCCTCCCTTCTCACAATATTCCCCAGAAATGAAAGGAACTAAGAAGAAATGCTCAGAATAATATTTTATTCATCTATCAACTGTATCATGTTACAATATCCAAAGTGAACACGTCCTTCTCTGTAATTCATTTCTACCCAAAAAGGATCCGCTCTAATGATGATTTCCCCTTATTTAAAGAGGAGAATCCTCTCAATACAATTGATCATCAAATTACATGTGCACATATGAATCCTATTCTTAGTCAGATCTAATATTCTATACTGGAATAGGATATCCTAATCTCCTGTAGCATAATGCTATTACAATAGTTGGAATGGTGTTGGGTGAGGTGTAGCTATTGTGTCCGGTGTAACAAATTCTTTATTTATCTTCTTGTTACTGTTGTTGTATACTGTTTCAGCATCACAAATCACAGACTATTTCAGCAACGAGATTTGCGTTCTGACTGTTTCAGCAACGTGGTCTCAAGCAACAACGATGGTTGATGATGGCTTAAGGTGCGGCTATTGCGGCCAGTGTAACATCTCCTTCTTACTGTTGTGTGAATTGTTGTTCCAGCATCGCAGACCACAAACTGTTCAGCAATGGGGTTTAAGTGATTTTGATTGTTTCAACAATGGGTCTTCAAGCAACAACAATAATCTGCAGTTCAAATTGTTTCAGCAACTATATGTTTCTGATCGATGGCTAAGTATGAGAGTAATGTAAAATTACATGTAAAACAAATTAAACATATAGCAAATAGAAGAAACGTTATATACCTTTTGAAAGATAGGTTAAGGTGATAATGTAAGCTTAAATGTGAGTGGGAAAATGATGTAATGATAGCAAAAAGTATGAACAAAAAGGTACATTATAGGGTCCTAAAATCCTCCCCAACTAAAAAGGTTGCATGTCCTTAGGCAACTTCAATCTGAATCAGAATCTGGATACCGACTCTGAGTGTGCAAATTACTTAAGCAGTAGTTGTGGAAAGTGTTGTCTGTTGGAGCTTTGAATCCTTGAATGCATTGTAGCCTTTGCCAAGATGTTGTTTCAGCCTTCTTTGGAAACTTATGATGAACTTGATATTTCTCTGCTGGCATCCACAGAATAGGAAAATGGAACTGATAACCTATCTAGCTTTTAGCACATTGCTGAACGCATTTGATGTAGCTAGGTACCCGGGAGATTGCTATCTCAAGATTGGTAGGACTAAAGGGATTGTGTTCCTGTCTTTTCTCAGAAGATTGTTGCCAAAGCTTGTTAATTGCTTGTAGGGTAGCGATCTCTGTGGATTTAATAAACTGTTGACAATCCTAAAGTACTGTTGTCTGTAGTTGCTGAATATATTGAATCATCCCTGGTTTCTTCAAAAATTGATAATACTCTGCAACAAAGGTGGCAACGTTCTGTGGTTCTGGCCGTATCCAGAGGAGGCGTTTATCCTCGTTATGCTTGGCAGCTAGGAAGTCATTCTGCCATGTAATCTGATTGTTAAGGAAGGAGGTGAGTGTCCGAATATGGATATCACCGACAAGAGGGTTAAGGTTAAGCTGTCAGTTCTCAGGGATGGCCTCATTATGAAGATATACCTCACATAGGAGGTGTTGATCAATAGTAGAGGCTTTTGCAAAAGTTCTAACAAAATCTGTTGGATTTAACACTACATGGGGTCTGCCTTCTTTGATTGATTTAATCTGAAAAAATGTAAGTCATTCTATGAGGAAAAGAGAGTAATTGGAGGATGGTTTCCTTGAAGCCAACAATTTTTGTGCCAAGTCAAACATCAGGAGAAATTTTCCTTTTAACTCTTTATTTTGCTTCTTATGGGCACGGGATTCTTGGCGTGTCTGCTCCAAAGCTTCCCAGTTTGAATAGATGTGGTTTAGCCAGAGTAGTCTGTGCTCCTGCAGGATTTTGTTCTGTGTAACAGCAAACTCTTTTTTCCATTTGTCCATTATTGCCTGCTCATCCCATGGTTGAGTTTGTGTTTTAGCATCGCAAGTGATAGGATGAAGTAGGGTCTGAGTGGCTCATTCCACAAGAGTATGGGTGTTGATCTTGCTAGGAGGGGCAGATTCATCAATAGGCAGTGTTTGTATAGATTTATTAATAAAAACAAGGGGCTTCAGATGTAGCAGTTGTTGTAGGCCAAGGTTCATTTTGAATTTTGGAAGGTCCTACTGGTTCTTGTGTAACAACAGGGTTTTCTTCTTTGACTGCAAAAGTTGTAGGTGCAGGGGAAGCTCTAGGCATTGGAATTTGAGTTACTCTCTAGCCTGCTTGATAATAAATGTCCCCACATTGACTGCACATATACTCTCTACACTGATTCTCTTTTGTATTTTCCTCTGTCATGGTCGCTATGCGAGCTAGGGTATACAATTTAAGTTCCTTATCGTAGGCTTCCTTTACCATTACTGGCTCTTGCTTGTAGGTTTCCAGTTCAAACCTTAGGAACTCATTTTCTTGTAAGACAGAGGCCATTGTTGGTTCTAGTTGTTGATATTTCATGGGTATATTAAGAGGGGTGACTGGTTCTTGTGTAACAGTCACAACCGCACTAGCTGGTTCTTGTGGAGCAGCTACAGGATCGACAGCTGATTCTTGTGTTTCAGCTTCTTGATGTAGAGAAAGTAGTGTTGCGGCACCTTGGGCATCTAATTCCTGTATTTCGGTAACAACATCAACAACTGGTTCTTGTGTTTCAACTACTGAATGAGTAGTTGGTTCTTGTGTTTTAGCTATTGGATGAGTAGCTGGTTCTTGTGTTTCAGCTACTGGATGAGTAGCTGGTTCTTGTGTTTCAGCTACTTGATTTAAAGAGAATGATGTCGCAGTACACTGGGCCTTTGGTTCTTGTGTTTCAGTGCCCATGGGTGGAATAGGTAAAAATTCTAGAATTTGGGAGGGTAGAGGTGTAAGGGATTTTAGCAAGATGGGTTGGGGGTTTAGGGCAGTGGCAGTAGTCGCTGCTCTTGTTGAGGTCCTCGTTCGTTTTCTTTGTAAAAAGGAGGGAAAAGGAGGAATTTGCTTCTTTCTTTTGCATGTGGAGAGTTGTCTGGTTCAAAATCATTGCTAAGGATATGAACGGTAGGAGTAGATGATTCTGGTAAGTTGTGGGGTGGGCTTGGTATGGTAGGAAGGTTAATTGGATCAATTGGGTCTGTAGGTGGACTGTTAGGTATTTCCGGAGGACCTGGAAGGTTTTGTGGTTGCTGTTCCTGAATATTTTTAGGATGTTCAACAACTTCTTAAGGGTCTATGGGTGGGTTGTTTAGGGGAGGGTTTTGTTGGGAAAAACCCTTTTGGATGAGTAGTTGAGAAAGACGATGATGGGTGAGGTAAAGGGATGGATTTTTAGCCTTTTTACAGTAATGCGACATATTTCTAAGACATCCGAGCAGATAGTAGGGAATATTCACCAATCTAGCATGTCGTAAATGAGACAACAAGACAAAATCGTACTAGTAGACTACCTGGTATCGGCCTTCACAGGTGAGCTAGTTCTTGACAAACTCTGTAACTTTCGGCCAAGGAGGCGGCAACGAGATAAGTCGAACACCCTGGCCTTTAGGCTCGATTTGTTCTCCTGGCAAGAGAAAATCCTGTTGAGCATTAAGGATAATGTGTTTGTGGCTGAACCAGTGAATGCCAGTGACAGGGAGACCCGAAACCTGTGCTATATCATCCTCTGTGACTGGAATCCAAACCCCTTGAACAATGGAATAATCTTCTTGAATATTTCAAGCAAATTGAAGAACCTGTTGTTGATCAAATCCCTGGAGCCTCTGAAAATAACCCTGCCAGCCAGCCTGCAGAAATATTTGATAGACTTCTGGATATAATTCTAACAGAGCTGTCGTGGTGGGTTCATACCGTATAACAGGGCCTCCCATAGCTAACAGCTCAGTAAAATGCACAGTCAGAGAGTCAAGTAACCGCTTCTGAACAAAGTAAGTTTTGCGGGTGAAGGCATGCAAATGGTGGTGAAAACAAATGAAAGGATGGGTAAAAAGGAATGATGGTAGTCGGTTCGTGTGAAATGATGGCATAAGATTTCGATATCCCCCCCCCTCCCCCAAGTACGGCTAAAATAATGATTTTAAGTGAGTGAGTGATAATAATGAGTCGGGATCTTCTCATTAGCCATAGTTCAATTGTATTTACATATAAAGTTTACATACCTCATCTTTACCTTTGATTCATACTTCAAAAAAAATATGGTGCCTGTCCATAATAGTTTTGCAGTAACCATGGGGGAGACTTTTGATTTATTAGAGAAATTGTATCAAGGGTTTGTTTAATTATGAGAGAGGGTCGTGGAAGGACAAAATTTAGTATGAGAGCGAAAGAGCTTATTGACAGGGAATGTTGAAAAGTTGGTGTTTCAGCAACAGGAAAAGAATAAAAAAATGTTTGTTGAAGAGTGATGTTTTAACAATGTAAAATACTGCTGAAGAAATGGTGTTTCAGCAGTGGCGATATGTTGCTGAGAAGTGGTGTTTCAACAATGGAGAAAAATGGTGAAAAATTGTTGAATAGTGGTGTTTCAACAATGGAGAAAAAGGGCGAAAAATTGTTGAACAATGGTGTTTCAGCAATGGGGAAAAGGGCAAAAAATGAGGAAAAATATTGCTGGAAAGTGATGTTTTGACAATGGGTAAAATGGTGAAAATTTGTTGAACAGTTGTGTTTCAGCAATGGGGAAAAGGGCGAAAAATTGCTAAACCGTGGTGTTTCAGAAATGGGGAAAAGGGCGAAAAAATTATGAACAGTGGTGTTTCAGCAATGGGGAACAGGGCGAAAAATGAGGAAAAATATTGTTGGAAAGTGATGTTTCGACAATGGGTAAAAGGGAAAAAAATTGTTGAACAGTGGTGCTTCAGCAATGGGGAAAAGGGAAAAAAATGAGGAAAAATGTTGCTAGAAAGTGATGAAGAAAGAGGGAGTAGTGTTTCACAAAATGAAGCTTGGATCTTCTTGAAGTAAGATCGTCCTTTCTTGGTAGGCCTTTTCTTTGATCGAGAATCTGCAAAAGAATCAATTGTAACATGCCATTCCTTGACAAGGATTATTAGTAAAAGAAATCTAATCTAATACTAAAGGAATTAAATTTAGAAGAATTAATTGCAATGAGGGGTAGGAGGCCCCTCTAAAAAGAGATAATGTGAGTCAGCCACACATGTGGCCTTAAAATTTTCTTTGGAAATGGGGCACTGGTACACACGAAGTTGATGACCATTCACTAGTAACGGTGTCTTAGAGTCATCGATTGTGAGGAGCCTTATTGTTCCATTGGGGAAAACAGTGTCCACTTTGTAAGGTCCAAGCCATCTTGTATGTAGTTTCCCTTGAAATTCTTTAAACCGAGAATCATACAGTAAAGCCCAATTACCTTTTTGGAATTTCTTATGCTAGATGGTTTTGTCATGCCATTTTGATCTTTGTTGTTGAATCATAGTTCTCTGATGAATGGCATCTAGTCTTTTTTCATCCAATTCATTAAGCTGTTGCAACCTGGTTGTTTGTGCATCGGTCAAATCAAGGTTGACAGCTAAAGCACTCCTTAAGGTTTTGATTTCAAATTCCACAGGAAAGACGACCCTTTTTCCATAAAATAATTCATAGGGAGAGAATCCTGTAGTATTTCTCCAGGTAGTTCTATAAGCCCATAATGCTTCAGGGAGCCTATGAGACCAATCCTTTCTGTTTTCCTTCACTGTTTTTGTGAGAATGGCTTCTATTACTTTATTTGTGCTTTCCACCTGTCCATTGGATTGGGGTGGTATGGTGTAGTCATTCTATGATGAATATGATATTTTTGAAGGGTGGCTTTAAAACCGTGAGAAGTGAAAGGAGGTGCTCCATCTGTAACTAATTCTCTAGGCACTCCAAATCTGATAAAGATGTCTTCAAATAGAAAATATAGAACCACTTCTTCAGTAGCTCTATGAAGTGCTTTAGCTTCCACCCATTTGGTCATATAATCTGTGTAGACCACTATATAAACTTTTTTATTGGATGGAAGGTTAATGGGTCCTACAAATTCTAAGGCCCATCTTTCAAATGGTTAGAGTACTACCTGGGGATTTAATGGAATTTCATCTCTATGATTAGGTTGACCCATTCTTTGACAACTATCACATGGCCGAACATATTTCTTTGCATCTTTAAAAAGTGAGGGCCAATAATACCCCATCCTGATAATTTTATGTGTTGTTCTCTTATCAGCAAAATGCCCTCCACAAGGGCCATCATGACAAGATTTTAGTAAATCATAAACCTCATCTTCTCCAATGCACCTTCGGATTTCTTGATCAAGTCCTGTGTGGAAAATACACCCACTTATCCAGCTATACCGAGCACTTTGTTGAATGATTCTTCTTCTCTCTCGGTGGGATAGGTGTGGTGGTAAATTCCCTGCAACCAAGTAGTTAGCGATGTTTGCATACCATGGTGAGTGAACAGATACTGCAAATATATATTCATTAGGAAAGGAATCATCTACTAGGGTATTATCATCAGGTGTTAGCCTAGAAAGGAAATCAACAACTACATTTTCTTTTCCTGGTCTATCTACAATTGTAATATCAAATTCTTGTAATAATAGTAACCATCTGGTGACTCGAGCATTTGTGATAGGTTTGTTTATTAAATATTTGATATCTGAGTGATCAGTATGGACAAGAGTAGAGTAGCCAGTGATGTAATGTCAAAATTTATTAATAGCATAGATAACTGCTAAGAATTCCTTTTTGGTAATTGTATAGTTAAGTTTAGCAGGAGTCATATTATTGCTAATGAAGTAAATAGCATACAGGAGATGATTTTCTTCTTGTCCCAAGACAAATCCTATTGCAGTATCTGAAGCATCAAAGGATATATGAAAGGGAAGTGTCCAATCAGGTCCTCTTAGAATAGGGGTTGTAGATAATTGATGTTTGAGTGTATTAAATTCTTCCTGGCAAGGATTAGTCCACTTGAATTCAACATTTTTCATCAGTAACACAAACAGAGGAGAAGCTATTTTGGAATTTTTTTTGATAAATCTTCTGTAGTATCCAACATGTCCTGGGAAACTTCTCACCTCTATTTGGGTTTTGGGAATAGGAATATTTTTAATGACTTGTATCTTGGATGGATCCACCTGGATTCCTTGAGATGAAATAAAATGTCCAAGCACTATTCCTTCACTCATCATCATATGACATTTTTCTGTACTTAAGTAGAGGTGGGCTTGTATACATCGTTTAAGTACTTTCTCAAGGTTTTGTAGTGCTTCCTCAAAAGAAACACCATAAGGGGTAAAATCATCCATAAAAATTTCCATAGAGTCATTAATCATATCAAAAAAGATTCCTACAATTGCTCTTTGAAAGGTTTCTGGTGCGTTACATAGTCCAAATGGGAGGACTCTATAAGAAAAAGTTCCCTAAGGGCTAGTAAAAGTGGTCTTATCTTGGTCTTGGGGTGCAATTTTGATCTGATTATACCCACTGAAACCATCTAAAAAGGAGAAAAATTTCTTCCCTGACAAACTATCTAACACTTGATCAATGAATGATAACATAAATTGATCTTTTTGAGTGGCTTTATTTAAGGCTCTATAGTCTACACATACTCTCCATTTCCCGTTTTTCTTAGGAACTATTACCAACGGGGAAACCCATTCGTTGTCCGATATAGGATATATAAACCCTGCATTAAACAATTTTTGAAGTTCCTCCTTAAGAATTTCTCTTAAATTATGGTTCATTTGTCGTTGAGATTGGCAGATCGATTGACAATCTTCCTTGATATAGATACAATAAGTACATAATTCGGGAGAGATTCCTTTCATATCTGTATATTCCCATGCAAATGATTTCTTATGTTCAAGAAGTAACTTCATTAATTGTTGTGTTTCAACATCTGTCAGGTTGGGGTTTATGTTCAGTGTTTTGCCAGGTTCAATTTCTATTGGTATACTTTTAGAAGAGATGGTGGCTGATGTTTGAGGTGGGTTTTCAGAGTTAAGGTTTTCCTGGTTATCTGACTCCAAAAGTGCAGTTAGTTGGTTATGAGTTTCTGGAGTCATGGAGGAAGGTTCACAAATAAAATTATTAATTACTTCATCCTCAGTGGCATCTTTAAGGCTTAAGGCTTGTCCGATAGTCAAGATAGGTTGAGTGGTTTGATCATCAAAGTCCACCCATAAAGAATTGTCATTATTAATCAAGGGTGTAGCGTGAGGGTAGAGGGTAAGCTCTTTAGTTTCATATCCATTGGAAATTGTCATTGAACCAGATCTACAGCTGATAAAAGTGTCTACTGTGGCTAGCCAAGGCCTGCCCAAAATTAGAGGGTGGCCCCCCAACTTTGTTTTAGGTTGTAATACCACAAAGTCAGCTGGATAATTCCAGGATTCAACTGAGATGATTAGGTCTTCAATGACTCCTTCCGGTTTGATTGTAGAATGGTTAGATAATTATAGAATGGTTGGGGTGTCTCTGATTTCATTCTTCAGTTGTAGCAGTTGTGAGGTTTCAAGAGTCATAATATTGATAGCAGCGCCTAAGTCTACCAGGACTCGAGGAATTATTGTTTTTCCAATTTGCACTGAGATGGTAGGATGGCTGGGATCACCATATTTAACTGGGGGAACTTTACCAGACATTAGTGCAGACAAATCACCCATGACATGAACTGTGAGGGGATCTTTATTTTTCCTACCGAGTTTCTTAACACAAATGTCTCCCATAGTTCTGGCATAAATTGGTACGTCTCTTAGTGCTTGTAATAGTGGAATTTTGACATAAAGATTTTGTAATTCCCCTAGAAGATTGAAAGCAGGTGGCTCAGGCATTTTAGTTAAAGCTAAACGCTCAGGAAATGGTGGTTTTGTTGTTTCAGTAGCAGTGTTGGAGGATGATTGTACCTCTTCAGGTACATCATGCTTTTTTGTTTCCTCTTTATTGGAATCAAAAGAGGTAACATCAACAATGATAGGTTCTACTATTTTCCCAGATCGTAAATGAATATCATTGCATTGCGCAGGGAAAAGAGAAACTATAGGCTGGTTTTGAATATCAATGCACTGCACATCCTTATTATTGGGGTTAGGGTTAGGTTGTACAGGTAGTTGGGGCCTCATCATTTGATTGTTTGGTGGATTACCTGATGGTAAGGAGAGTGGTTGCAGAAATTGTGATTGAGGTAATTGATTTTGGAAGGGGGGTTGTTGACCTCTCCAATTTGGATTCCATTGGTTAAGGTAAGGTTGTTGTTGTAGAGGCCAAGGAGTCCACATTGCTGGATCTACAAAGGGAGGGTTAGTTTGTTGCATGGGTGGGTAATTCATTTGATTGAGGTATTGCATTTGATTATAGGGAGGGTAATTTGATTTATTAAAATACAGATAGTTATTCCAACGATTAGAAGATGTAAATGGAATATTAGGATTCATACCTTGTCCCCACAACTTCCATTGCCTTCTCTGTGTCAACAGATAGACAGCTTCAACTTCTTCATCAGTTGGTTGTAATGCTGCCTTGATTCCTGGTAAAGAAGGGAATTGTTGAGTTTCATGATCCTTATCACAAATGGTGCAGATTTGATTTTTGTCCAATGGGCATTCTCTTCGTGGGTGCTTATCTCTGCATTTGGAACAAAAGATGGACAGAGCTGCTTCTGCTTTGACTTGTTTCTTTTAAATATGCAAGGTATCAATTTGTGAGGAAAAAGAGCTTAACATTTCAGTTTTAAAACCCTCAGGTAAATTACCTATTTCGGCTCTTGTTGCTCCTCCACTGGCTGATTTTTGAACTCTTGAAAATGTGGTATCCCTGCTATTTGATCTATTCCTTGAAGCTCCTCTTGAACATCTTTTACATAGGTTAACAATTTCATCATATGATTCTTTAGATATGTCCCCTTTTCCAAGCATATTCAACATATCTAGACAGTCATCCCTTACTCCTTTTAGTAATATTGTTTTAAGAATATATTTACTTACATCGGGGTGACTGGATCTTTGTAGATTATACTGTAGCCTTTCTACAAAGTCCTCCAGATTTTCATCCTCTTTTTGTATCATCTTGAATAGTTCCTCTCTTTTTTCTCTTGTTCGGCAACAGTCTTGGTATTTATGCAGGAATTTCTATTTCATCTGATCCCATGTTGTGATTACATGATCTCCAAGACTCATGAACCATCTTAATGCATTTCCTTTCAATGTTGCTGGAAATAACTTTAATTTTTGAGCATTGGAAATGTAATCATAACTTCTGCATAATATGTCAAACTCGAAATTGAATTCATCAGGATCTTCTGAAGATAAACCATGAAAGTTAGGTAAAGATGAGAGTGGAATATTCTTCATGGGATCTACTCCTCTAGGAATATCACCAATAGGAAATCCTAAGGTGGAAAAAGAGTTTTCATCATTTACCTTTCCTTCGGGACCTACCTGTTCTTCATGATGCAGTTCTTCATTATACTCATCCATGGTTTCTTCTGTTTGTTCCCCTGCTACACTTGCTCAATCCTTAATTTTTTCTGCTGGTTTCTCAACTGTCTCAGGACTCCAAATCTCTTTCCCCGTTTCAAAGTTTGCTTGAAAGGAAGGTTGGGATTTTGGTTTTCGAGAGCTTGGTCACTGAGGAGCAACAGATTCAGATTTTGATATAATCTCATCAATAAAAGTATTTCTTCCTCCCCTTCCTCTGCCCCTACCACCTGTAGGGTTAGTTTCTTTAGGGTCTCCGCGTCCTCTCATGCAATCTATATATCTGAAAGAACATAAGTGATTTTGAAATCTATAATTGCCTTCCCCGGCAACGATGCCAAAATGTTGGTCACTGTAATTGCTTATTAACTAAACAATCAAGTGTTACATAAATTGTCAACCCAGGGAAGTCTGTTTATTTCAAAGGAAATCACATACTGTATATGCTCAATCTCAAAAGAAATCTAGAGTTGTAGTAAAAGTACATTAATCACACCTTGCCTTGAACAGACTGAAGTTCTACTTTGAATTACAGAAAAACAATCTATCTATTGAAGAGTTCGGAGTTTAAGGAAATAATTATCAGAAGACTCCTGGATTACATTAAGAAACAACAACCTAGGAAAGAAATCTTTCAAGATACTGCAAAAGAAAAGACCAACTATTCTGTAACAGAGAACATGACCTTATTCCCCAAGCAGGAATCTTCAACACCTATTTCCGACTATCACACTTTCATGAACTCATTACTAATCAAAATGATTGACATGTACTGAAGGCTAACTATCTCATAACAGATAACAAGACCCTATTCCCCAAGCATGAATCTTCAGTACCTGTCTCTGATTATCACACTTTCATAAATTCATCAAGCATAATTACCAATCAGAATGATTAACAGTTACCCAAGCATGAATTGTATGAAAACAATGTAACAATCAGTAAAGCAGAGTTTCAGCAAAACAAAGTTCAGTAAAGTAGAGTTTCAACAAAAAAAAATTTAATCGAGGCATGAACAAAAATAATGCTAACACACTACATAACTAATGGGTGAATCTTGTGAAGAAGGTGGGCCCTCCCTTCTCACAAGATTCCCTAAAAATGAAAGGAACTAAGAAGAAATGCTCAGAATAATCTTTTATTCATTTGTCAACTGTATCATGTTACAATATCCAAAGTGAACACGTCCTTCTCTGTAATTCCTTTCTAGCCAAAAAGGATCCCCTCTAATGATGATTTCCCCTTATTTAAAGAGGAGAATCCTCTCAATACAATTGATCATCAAATTACATGTGCACATATGAATCCTATTCTTAGTCAGATCTAATCTTCTATACTGGAATAGGATATCCTGATCTCCCATAGAAGAATGCTATTACAATAGTTGGAATGGTGTTGGCTGAGGTGTAGTTGTTGCGGCTGGTGTAACAACTTCTTTATTTATCTTCTTGTTACTGCTGTTGTATACTGTTTCAGAATCCCAAATCACAGACTGTTTCAGCAACGAGATTTGCGTTTTGACTGTTTTAGCAATGTGGTCTCAAGTAGCAGTGATGGTTGATGCTGGCTTAAGGTGCGACTGTTGCGGCCAGTGTAACGACTCCTTCTTAATGTTGTGTGAATTGTTGTTCCAACATCGCAGACCACAAACTATTCAATAATGGGGTTTGCGTGCTTTTGACTGTTTCAGCAACAGGTCTTCAAGCAACAACAATAATCTGCAGTTCGAATTGTTTCAACAACTATATGTTTCTGATCGATGGCTAAGTATGAGAGTAATGTAAAATTACATGTAAAACAAATTAAACATATAGAGAGGAGAAGAAACGTTATATACCTTTGGAAATATAGGTTAAGGTGATAATGTAAGCTTAAATGTGAGTGGGAAAAGGATGTAATGATAGCAAAAAGTATGAACAAAAAGGTACATTATAGGGTCCTAACATCCATCTTGCTTAAACTAAAAATTCGATGGACGAGTACCTCCTTTATTGACTGTTTTGACTCTTGGACAAAAGACAACTGTATCCAATAATTTGGCTGTACTCTTATGTTGGTATATCTGGATTGAGAGGAATCAAGTTATTTTCGATGACAAAGCGCCCTCGGTTTGGGCAGTGATTTGTAAAACATTAAGCAAGCAAAATTCCCGTTCCTCTTCTCAAAAACTGAGTACTATTCGAAGGAGTCCGATCTGCCAGTTTTTAGATCACACTACTTTTTTTGATGGGGCTTCCATTCGGGGTGGATTGATCTATGGAGTCCACCCTGCATCTTTGGAAGATATGAACAATTGTGCTGTGAGTGTTGAAGAAACTATATTGGCTAGGAGAGTTAGAAAAAGAACATAAAGGAGAGTCACAATCAAGGAAGAACCATCCACTTCCATTGCAAATGAAAAAATAGATTCCTCAGTCAGAACTATGGAAAGAATGATAGAAAGATTATAAATTACTGACATGAACCCACCTAGAGAGAATCAACCTGGACCTCAAATCTGAAATCCCAATTTCAGGAGAAATCCTCCCCAAATCAGACAAAGAGAACCTAGAGAGAAAAGAGAACAGAGAGGCCCTGATCAATAGATTAGGACACCTTTTCAAGAAAACTATGCTGATGAGGGGGAAGAAACAATCGAGGGACTTGATGACATTCACATAAATATTAAGGGAATAAATGACAGTGATTCCATAGTGAAAATATTGATGTAGATAGTGATAATGAAAGTGTAAATAAAATAGATTTAGAAGAAATAAATGAAAAAGAAGAAAATTCAGAATTTTTGCAACTAAAAGATAATATTATACCTAGAGGATTAGTTCCATTATAAGAATTGTTTGATTTTTATGATGTAGCTAAAAACCAAAAAATTGAACCTACTGGAAAAGATGCTGAGGACTGTAACATAGGGACTGATAAGAAACCAAAAATGATTAAATTGTCCAAATCTTTACCTCCTGCTCAAAAACATAAATATATACAATTGTTCAAGGAATTTGTAGATGTTTTTGCATGGAGCTATGAAGATCTAAAATCCTATGACACTAGCATTATACAACATAAGATTCCCTTAAAAGAATATCATAATCCTTTCAAACAAAAACTTAGAAGAATTAACCCAAAGTTGATGCCTCTAATTGAAAAGGAAATAAAGAAATTGTATGATGCTAAAATCATTGTCCTATTAAGGTTTTCTAAATGGGTGTCCAATTTAGTTCCTACTAGAAATAAGAGTGGAGAAATTAGAATGTGTATTGATTTTAGAAATGTCAATAAAGTCTCACTTAAAGACAACTATCCCTTGCCCAAAATGGATCATATTTTGCAGAAGGTACTTGGATCCAGTAGAATTTTTTTACTAGATGGATTTTCTAGTTACAACTAAGTCTTAGTCCACCCTGGTGATCAAGAGAAAACAATGTTTACTACACCTTGGGGCACTTTCATGTATGTGAAAATTCCTTTTGGTTTTATGAATGTCGGGGCCACATTTAAGAGAGCAATGGAAATTGCTTTTGTGGATGAACTTGGAAGATTCATTGTCATATACTTGGATGACATAACCGTTTTTTCAAAAACAGATGAAGAGCACTTACTCCACGTTAGAATTTATTTTGAAAAATGCAGAAAATTCAGAATCTCACTAAATCCCAAGAAAACTGTATTTGATCTAAAGGAAGGTAAACTGTTAGGACACATTATATCTAAGGATGGGATAAAAAAAGATCCTAGCAGGATTGAATCCATTCAAAAAATAGGTCATCCTAGAAACATAAAAGAGTTGCAGTCCTTTAAAGGAAAAATAAACTTTCTAAGAATATTTATCCCTACCTTGGCAGAACTTCTGAGAAACATAACCAATATGTTAAAAAAATATACAAAAATAAAATGGACCATATAAGAAAAACATTCCTTTGATCAAGTAAAACAGGCCTTGACACAAGCCCTTGTACTTATCAGTCATGATTACACCAAATATTTCCTCCTATTCTCTTTTTACTCTGAGCATACCATTGTAGCAGTTCTTTTGCAGAAGAATGGTGAAGGCCATGAAAAAACTATTTCTTTCTTCAGTAAATCCCTAAGAGATGTTGAATTGAATTATAACATCATGGAAAAGCAAGATTTTTCTTTGGTGAAAGCAATTAAATATTTCAGAGTGTATATTCTCCACTCACACATCATTGCTTATGTTCCTAATGTTGTGGTGAAAGATATTATGACTCAAGACAATCTAGATGGAAGAAGGGGTAAATGGATTGCTATGATCCTTGAGTATGATATTGAGATCAAACCAAACAATCTTATAAAGGGTCAAGGATTAGCCAAACTAATGGCTGAGTCCAAATTTCATGCTTTGGATATTAATTTTCTAGCTGCAGTTGATGAACAAGAAGAGCAGGCGACTCCACAAGTTAAAGAGGTTTTCTCAAACTCTCCCTAGTATGCAGACCTTATTTTTGTTTTACATAATCTACAAGCTCCTCATGGTTGAACTAAAACTAAAGATAGATTTTTGAAACTCAAAGCTATGAAGTATTGCATTTTAAATGGAAATCTATACTGGAAATATGCTGGAGGGATTATACTAAATTGTTTGTTGAAAGATGAAGCTGATAAAGCTTTGCAGGAATTCCATGAAGGAGAATGTGGTGGACATTTGAATTGGAAGACCACTGCCAATAAAATTCTTAGAGCTGGTTTCTACCGGCCAACCTTATTTGCAGTTATCCACAAGAAAGTGACCTCCTATAATAAATTCCATATCTTTGAAGGAAAAATGAAACTTCTGCGTTTACCCTTGAAGCCAATTTCAGTTGAAGATCCATTTCAACAATGGGGTTTGGATTTCATTGGAGAAGTTCACCCACCTTCATCGGGCCAACACAAGTGGATCCTCATAGCCACTGATTATTTCACCAAGTGGATTGAAGATGTACCCACCAAGAAAGCCACTGATGTTGTGATGATAAATTTTTTGGAAACCAACATTCTTTCTAGATTTGGATGCCCAACGAAAATTATCATTGACAATGTGGCAACATTCAAATAAAAAAAAATGATAGAGTTTTGCAGCAAATATCAGATCACCTTAGGACACTCTATAGCCTATTACCCTCATGTCAATGGATTAGCAGAGTCTTCAAATAAGAGTCTGGTCAACATCATCAAGAAGATGATGCAGGAAAACAAAAAATTATGGAACAATAAGTTGGTACATGCACTATGGGAAGATAGGCTTACTACACAGAGGTCAATTGGTATGTATCCATACCAGTTGGTCTATGGAATGGACGTTGTATTTCCTACTTCTTTAGGTGTTATTGTGATGAAGTTATTGCGGGAAGTACAGGTAGAACCAAATGACATCCAAAGAAGAATCAATGAAACTGTACAACTGCAACAATCCAGAGAAGAGGTCTACAACCAAACTCAGGTGATTCAAGAGAATATCTAAAAAATCTATGACAGAAGAACCAAGGATGATGATTTCCAGTTAAGAGATAAAGTACTGAAATGGGACTCAAGGAATGAAGAAAAGGGAAAACATGGAAAATTTGAGAATTTATGGAAAGGCCCATTCATAATACATGCCTACAAAGGAAGAAATGCATTTTTGATCAAGAATATAGATGAAGTAGATCTTCCAGGAGGACCTATCAATGGTAGAATGATCAAGCACTATGTCTCACAAGAATGAAGAGTTTTCTCACTCATTTCATTGTAAATACCATTTTTCGTTTTATGTCAGGTGTGGGTGATTTTTATCAAGTGGTTGAAGCTCGAAGAGAAGGCTCTAACCCACCGATCAGGATCACCATATTTACATTTATAATAAAACAAATCAGAATGCAGAAAAGCACCAGAGAAGAAGATTCAAGGCAACATGTAGTTGGTTCTTGGCACCTCACAAGGAGAGCACCATCCCCAAGTGGAGACACTGTTATAACCCTATATTTCACAGTATCACATGGCGATTATAATTTCTTCCTCTAGTCATATATTGTTGTAACTAATGTTTTATTCTGCAAATGATTTACAAAATAAAAAGAAAAATAAAAGAAAAGAAAAATAAAAAACAAAAGAAAAAGAAAAAGAAAAAAAAAGAACAGAAAAAAAAGAAAAAGGATAAAAATAGAAAAAATGAAAAGAGTGTATAAAAATATAAAAAAGAGAAAATATAAAACCCCATGAAAAATAAATTTGGTTTGACTCATACCATATAATCATGATCAAACCTTTAAAATTTATGTTGATAGGTTAGTGAATAAATTTGGTCAAACAATTTAATCTTGGCCAAATTAGTTAGGTTAGAGTAATAATTAATACAACAGTCTAAGCAGGATTAATAAGTTAGTTGTTTATGTTAGGAGTTAGGCTAGTGATGTTTCGTTCAATAAAAATTGCAAAGGGATTGTTAAAATACCCTTTATTTGATTAAATTTTGATGTTTTTACCTTAGGAAATAAAACCTTGGTGAAAAATGAGAAAGGGTGAGCTTAGCGCTACCCATTATATGATTTTATCTTAATTTTTATCGTGGATAAGACTCTTTGTCGTGTTACGACTAAAAGGCACACAACTTTTATCTGCGACATTTAACAACGCTAATATTGACGACCTTCAACGCGTTTCAGACCCCGCTGACCTTTCTTCCTTTAACGGTGGGGGGGGTCTAGAAAAGCAGTTTCCCCCATGCTGGACCCACATAACATGTCACCCTCTTAGCGTTTCAGACCCCCCCCCCCCNAACCACCTACCCAATACCATCCATCTCACTCTTCCACCGTACCCCACTATCACCTATCACACGTCATACCCCACATACCCGTTGGCCAATCAATGCCCTCCCTGTGACCATTATTTTCCCCATCATCACCCCACACCATAATAGACACCTCTGTTTCATTTTATAACCCTGTTTCTTCACCATTATGACACTATTTCCAGATCCACGCACTATCGACACTACGCCAAATCCAACTTTCGAGCCAACTACCACCAAAATCCACTGTTGACAGATGCAATTAACCTGGGTAATTAAAATCTTCCATTAATTCACCTTCAAAAATATGTTAGTCATGGCTCCCAAAGCTAAATCCGCTGAGACATCCGAGAATTCGATTCTTCCCCCTTCCATCGACCTAGATCATATTCCCCTGGCAGATAAGGACTACAAAATTACAGAGCCGAAGTGTGAATTCAAATTCTTCGAATTACACTTCTGGATAAAGAATATTTTCCTGGATCATACATATTCCCTCAGTCCTTCAACTTCTTGAAATTCGCCTTGAAATGCCAAGCCCATTATTTTCCCGGCCAAAGGGACAAAGTTTCCTCTTTTGGAAAAACCCTGTTCACCATTACCCCCGAATCCAATAATCAGAAGTTACAGATCCCAAGAATTCACTCTGCAATCCCTTTCTCCGTCGAATCCCTGGATGACCTCTACCAAAAACTCTCCTTCCCCCAAAGAGCCCAAATTTCAAAATCTTTTTGCCAGAAGATGCTCAGTTGCCCGAGAAAAACCCTCTCTATCAGAAATTGGATCAGGAAGGAAGCTCACAATCAGTGATTTCATGGACCTCACTAGTGAGGAAAAATTTGACTGAGTTCAACTTCAAATATTTCATTGATCAATTTTATCACCCAGTGGTTCGCATGCTCAACAACAGAACAAAGCCAAGAATCAATGAAGAAATCCAGAGAATTATTCACCTCTCTAATTTGGCCAAAACATGAGATTGGTATCTATACCAAAATCACACTGCAATAAGAGTGTATGGATGTGAATTTCCACCATACAGACTGCCAAAATATCTCCCTGTAAGGATCTTTGCATTGGAATATATCAAGTAGTTGGTGAACTCTGATGCTATCCATTTTGTATCAGTCAAGAAGAAACACCAACTCAGAATCAAGACCCAAATTGGTTCTTTCATATGCAACAATAGATATTTAGGAGAATATACAGAAAACCTCTTGAAGCAGATGAAATTCACTCAGAGTTTCACATGGAATTATGACCCATTTGGTGTCATCTCAGAGCTTAGGGTCAAACAAAAGAGCATTCCTTATGCTCACATACATAAGCCAGAGGTGGAAAAGTATATGAATCAGATAGATTGACAAGAAAATACATTGCTGGAAACATAAGAACAACCTCCCCATGTCACTACTTCACATACTAGCATACCTCAAATACAAACAAAAACAAGAGCAAGGAAAGAGGTCTCCCCTTAAGTCACAGAGGTTTCAGCTGAAGACTTCCAAGTCTATAGAAAGAGGGATAAAACTATTCACACACCATACCTTCTCAAAGAAGGAGATATGCAGTCCACCATAGTCATGGAGGGACCACATTCCTCAACCTTTTCAGGTAGTCAGTTCATAGTTTCCACATATTCATCTAAAAAAAAAACAAACACTACTCTGTTAGCTGAATCCTCTCATGAGAAAACAAGGTCAAATATATTTGACAAGTAGAAACAGATCAAGCATAGGAATGAACTCTTAAACAACACCACATATGCCCATTTATGGAAGCATACATCCACTACCCAACATAGACTACTGTCAACGTTTGAGACAGATAAAAGAAGAATGCAAATGACATTCTTGCAAGTACAAGTTCCTCATCCCAAGATAACTGCTGATTACAAAAATACTTCTTTTGTGTTTGATGTGAAGGAGGTTCATCCAGTGGACCAAATGGACATGAACAAAAAAACATGGGAGATGATATTATCCACTTTGACAAACACCTCATTGAATTCTTTAAAATTGCAGGTATCTTTGAATAACATCCAGTCCCAATTGAAGCTGGAGAAAATCTCCTCTCTGGCCAAGGACAATAAGATCAAATTACTAGAAGAGTTGGTGCTAAAGATTGGGTATGACCCATCGAATGTCAAGGCAACTAAAGAATTGTTAAAGAATAAAAATGCTGATATATCATCCTTGAGAAAGCAATTGAAGCTTCCAACCACTGAATATTCACAAGAAAATGAGGTGGTTGAAACTGAAGGCCACAAAGAGGAGATGTTGAAGCTTATCATCGAACAAAATGCATAGATAAGGGAGATGGAGACATAGATGGACAAATTGATAAAGGAGAAAGAACACAGTGTGAAGATGGATATTATTCCACTAGAGGTAGTCACTATGATAGGAGTGAGAACAACAGAAGCAACTAAAACAATAGAGATTCCATTATCCATCCTAGTGCAAGTTCCAGATGTATTTGAGAAACTTGTGAAGTCTATGGAAGACATGGCCCTTCAAGGGAAGGAGATCAAAAAGTTGCAAGAGGAAGTAAAAAACCTCCAAGACTGAAATCTATGTTCCATACCAATTATCATGCTGAAATGCATAAGGCTCAGAGACTCATTCAACAACTACAAAAAATACAAAAGGAGACTGTCATGGAAAAGACGTTATCTGAGGCCAATGAAAACATCTGGGGTGGATATCAACAATTCTATGACGTAGTATGACCATTCATACAGATCATCTTTGAACAACATGAACTGGTACAAAAGGGAAGAGAATCAATTAGAAAAATAAGAGAAGAGCTAGGAGAAAGACCTACAGAGGCCACTGAGCTCATCAAATTCCTAAACTCCAAAACCAAGCAGGAGTTAGAAGCAATGGAGATTGAAGATAGGACATATACCATTCTTGAGGTCAATAAAGTCCTGACTAAGAAAGGATTAATGTTGCAACTAGAGGAGAAGGATCAAGTGATGGACATTGGAGTTCATAGATTTTTCAAAAATATTGAAGTACTATACAAGAAGGGTCTCCCTGGACTACTAGTACTCAATGACAAGCTAGTCACTTTGTTAGATTACAAGCAGAAGATCGGTGCAGTGGCAAAGGATGGTTCCAAGTTTGTAGGTATATAGGGAAGCATTACTGGCAAAGCTTTCCTAGAGACATTAGAGTTGAAACTGAGTATCCAACATGAGATAAAACATATTTTCATCACAAAGCCCACTTTTGCCAAGTATACTGAGATGGGCGAGATATACAAAAATTTACTCAAGGTTTTGATCCCTAGTAAAAGAGATGGGAAGATTTATGTTATTTACTTGAGTAAACGTGATTTTTAGGTTCAAGTCAACATGAAGCGAACAATCAAGTCAAATATTTGAGTCACCAACTGCTCCCACATAATCAACACCAAGGATCCAAATAGATCAACAAAATTCCTATATTTTGTAATATGAGATCTAGTTAGTTAGATTTTTCCTCCATAATATCCTAGTCATTTATGAGAGGATCTGATGTAAATTATTGTATAAATACTTATTCCTTCGAAGTATCGAGGGTTGATTTTTTCACCCAGGAGCTATTGTCTAAACTTTTCAAAGGATCAATTAGTAATAAAACATGCTTATTTACATGATTCTTGTGTCAAATTGTTGGTGATGTCTCTCTTTATTTGTTAAATGTTTTCTTATTCTCTGTGATCATTTATGTATTTCAGATTCTAATCATTAAAAGGAAGTCAATAGAACATAATTTATCTTATATACTCTATCTCTGGTCTTTTAATGGTCTATATGTTTTTCATCTGAAATTGAGTAAGGGAATTATTAGTTGCTCCTTTGCTTAGTGGAATCTCACACCTTTTCTGTCTTATTCACCTCATTTAATATCAATATATCCAACAATTTTACTACCTTTCCTTGGGAACAAAACCTCATAAAAAGATGAATCTGATCCTCATCTTTAATACAGACCCCATAGCCCAATCAAAATTTAATGCATTCTTTCAACCAACTATTACAAACAAACAAAAAAATTCAGACTATCATAACTAGCCTAACATTTAAAAATTAAATGAATCTAAATATTACAGAGAGATCCCTATCTGAAACTGGTAGGGCTAGATCCCAATTTCAAAAGTGGTTTTGATAGTTACCTCTGTCAATTTCTTCTACCCTTCGACAACCTCTAGGAATTACTGAGTGATAATAGGTTGTTTGTGGTTTGCTGAGCCTGTCTCACCAGGAATGTGTGCGTGTTCTTAGGAGCACACACATGTTCCCACACGAGCACGTTTGTGCTAATCCCGTTGCCACTTTTTGTCCATCAACTTCTTGCGAACACCCACTTATTAAATGAAATATGTCAATTTTATTTTCCATGCAAATCCTTACACTGTCGAGCATGTTTAACTTATTAAACATAAAGTAAAATATTTACTCACATTATTCATGTTGTATTGATTATACTTACTAAATTTAATTATTTTTGTGTTATTCTCAACCAAGGTTATATATAATAAAAATATTTCAAAATGTATTTGGGCTTCATGCCAAGCATGAAGAAGAACATGAAGAAAAATGCTACCTCCTTAAACTTTAATATATTTTCGAAACACTTGATATTGATGTAATTTTGTCTTGCATATATCATGGATGTAACATGCAAGAGATTTTTTTTTTATCAATTTATTAAAATTTGAATAAACATTTTGTTTAAAATCATTTTCTAAATTTTGAAAAAAATATTTTTTAAATTTGAAAAAATATTTTTCTTTGATTTTATATTGAGTATAATTAAATTTTCAATTAACAATACTTAAGATATTAAATAATAAAAAACTAAATGTTATGTTAAATAATTTACATTTTAAAAATTTAAAAGAGACGTTTTGTAATGGGACATAAACACTTTTGCATGTGATTAATTAAATGATAAAATATAAAAAGAAAAAAATAATTATAATAACTAAATTAAATATTTTTGATTTTGCAAAATTGTATTTGGTTTTTGAGTAAAAATACATATTTATAATTATTAAATATTTACTTTTATTAATTAGAAAACAAACATATATAATGTTTTATATCTACTTAATAAGTATGTATATTATAAAAAATATAGTTGTCATCGTTCAACTTCTCACTGAAATATGTAACATGCCTATTATCTTGGCTCAAGACCACTCCAATTGCAACTCCACTCACATCACACCTCACCTGAAATGTCTTCTCGAAATCTGGTAATGCTATAATCAATTGTTTTGTTATCTTCTTCTTCGATATATTGAAGCTTTTTTCAGCCTCTTCTGTCCATTTGAAAGACTTATGTATTTTCTTCACTGTATCCATCATTTGTGCACCAATCTCACTGAAATTTCTGATGAATTTCTGATAGAAACTTGCTAATCCATGGAAGCTTCTTACCTCAAATATACTCCTTGGTGACGACTATTCTCTGATTGCTTTCATCTTCTCGGGATCCATCTTCAATTCATTCGAAGAGATCGCAAAACCCAAATAAATGAGCTTTGTCTTCATGAAAGAGGATTTGTTTAAATTTATTAGCATCTTCTCCTGCTGTAACCTCTTCATCACTAATGTTAAGTGCCTCAGATGCTCTTCTTTAGTTTTACTGAAGACTAGTATATCATCCAGATATACGATCACAAACTTACCAATAAAATCTTTCAACACTTCATTCATCAACCTCATAAAAGTACTTGGGGCATTTGTTAAGCCAAACAACATAACAAGCCATTCATACAATCCCTCATTTGTATTGAAGGTTGTTTTCCACTCATCACCTTCTCTCGTCCTTATCTGGTGATATCCACTTTTCAGATATATTTTTGAAAAATAGTTCGCTCCACTTAAACAATCCATTAAGTCATCCATCCTCGGTGTTGTAACCTAGGTCTGCATCCCCTGCCTCTCCTCTCTTTTTCCCTATGCCTTCATCAATTTTTCATTTTTCTGGTTGGTTAAGTCGGTTTCCCACTCTAAGTGTCTTGGCCCTTATTCATTTTTGAGTCTTCGGGCGTTTCTTTTCTGTTTTTCTTGAAAGGATGAAATATATGTTGGATTTGGTTCGAATTACTTGTCACTATATTTTCCATTGATCCAGCTCACCACAGGTTGACCAAGACTTTTTGTATACGCAGGAAATGCCCACGGACAAACACAACCATTCAGAATGGTCATTATCAGGCCAGGATTTCCGAAATGAACATGGAAATTTTCAACGATAAAGATCCATCGAGGGCATTCTGAATCCACATACCCTTCAACGGTTGTTGTCCATTCGAGGTGTAGAATTTCACAAAGTTTAACACCAAGAGTCATCAAAAGTCCCGAAGCCCCGAAGTATTTAACACAACTTAAGCTTGGGTTAATTAGTGATAATCATTGGCTAATCACTTCGGTGATTTTCCTTTGGGAGATTGGAATACTTTACATCCACGAATTCCTGAAGCCCGAATTCCCGAAGACCCGAAGAGAATCTGGGCCATGCATATATCAGGACACGCGCCGAAGTCCTGCAGAGTCGAAGATACGAAGTGACTAAGAGCTTAAATCTCGAAGTCCCAAATCAAATATGGACCATTCATTGATCATGACACGCAGCTACAGATCTTCTACTTTGGATATTTTCACTTGGGGAGTTTTCCAAGCACAAACATTTGAAACTCCCGTAGCCCGAAGTGCCAAAAATCTAGAATAAATCAGGACCATATATTGACAGAGACACATGGAAGCAGAGAATCCACTTCAGGAGTTTTCCTCTGGGATATCTTCACCCGTAACATTTGAAACTCCCGAAGCCCGAATTTTTGAATAGAATCTGTGTTATCACTGAAATTTCGTCTGCAAGTGGTTATAAGAATCCAACATCGTCAAACAGTTATGAGGTCACCCATGGACCAAAATTACCACAAAATCATTTCCAAAAGGGTCCAAAAATATACAACCAGTGATAAAATTAAAGTGCGCTATGACTACACAGGGTGCGTGCACACATGCACAAAACATAAACACAGGAAAAGCGCACATGCGCCTGATGCGCGACTGTGGTCGCTAAAATCTACGCACATTTGAGAACGGCGCATTTATGAGATTGGTCGGCCTCCCACCCACTTCTGGTTCAGCTTCCAAGTTGATTTGACACCCAAATCTCAACTGGATCCGACTGGGTGGCTGGTCAAAGACCTAAAAATGCCCTAATTAGCCTATTTTCACAGTACAAGCTAGTTGCACAATATCTCAAAGGGGTGCTATAAAACAAGGCCATGGGTGCACTTCATTTTCAAGGAATTCAATAGAAAAGTTATGCTACTACTATTCTCTTGAGGAATCCTCTATTTTCATCAAAAGTATACTAGCACCATTACATTGGGCAATCCATCTCACTGCTTGAGTGGATTAGCTTGGAATTCTTTCACCATTTTCATTCAAAGTTGTAAGAAGAGCTTATTTGTGGGGGTCCAAGATCCCTCCCTTGGAGGAAGAAGGGACTCATAGTCCTCTTTCTTCTTGATGTTTTCTTTCATTGATATAAACCTTACCATTGGTGACATGAGTCTTATTGTTTTTTTTGCTCTTATGTCCTTATGCTCACTAGTTTAGTTGTTATTTTATTTCTTAGTTTATTTCTTATTTCTTATTTTATATTTCTTTCTCTAACCCTTTCCCTTATAGCTGTCTTGTTTAGATAACCCAACTAAGCTTGTAAGTACCTATGTTTTTCTCATCTAGGTGGAAAAAGAGGCGCAACAATTTATTGGTGTATCATCGATGAAGGTGCATCCACCTGCATCATGTCTAAACACATATGGTAGAAAATTGGCTCCCCAGAGTTAGTACCCTCTACCATCACCCTTCAAGCTTATGACAGTCAACCAACATCCTCTGCAGGGCTTTGTCAAAGTGTCCCCATAGAACTTGGGGGAAAAACCATCCTCATTGACATTGAAGTTATCAATGCCCAACTTGATTACAATATCTTGTTCGGACGCAACTACATGTATGCTATGAAGGCGGTCTCCTCTTCTGTATTTCATACGATTATGTTCCCCCATAATGGGAAGATCATCAACATTGACCAAATTACACATTAAGAGCCTAACCATTCCACCAACATCGATAACATCCTCCCCCTTGTTCATGTTAGCTCAAATGATTTTCTAGTTTCCAACATTAGCCTTGGATTATTCCACGACCCATCATTATTAGGAACTTACGATGGTGCACCACCACTCCTTCATCCTTCCAATCAAGTATGCGTCGTATCATCCAATGAAACTAACATAGAGGATACCCTTCCTCAGAGGGAGGCTTCTATCATATCTGGCATCCCACTAGTCGCAAAGCTCCCCCCTCATGAGCCTTCTACAAAATTGTTGAATCCACCAGTTCACGATTTCACCTCTCCCCAAGGCCATATCCCAGTTTGGGAGACAGTTCCCCAAGCCATCACTCAAATCCCCTTCTTCTATCCTCCACCGAGTGTACAAGCTTTCCAAGTAGCCGCAATGCTTACCCTCCCTAATATGGTGTTGGCAATTCCAGTTTGGTATTTACATCCACCAGAGATGGTCCCTCAACCATCCCTTCACCCCCAAATGAAAGGAATCCCAATGATGATTCCCATACTCACTTCCACCATACCCCCTACACCCCCACTCACTAGCCTCCCTGCCACAGCTGGGGGCAGGCGAAAGAAGAAGGAGCCCACAACTCCACTTCCCCCATGCATCCAACCTCCTTGCGTGCTATGTAAGAAAGATGGACACCCAACCAACAAATGCCCATCTTTACCCAAGTTACATAACCTCATTCAACCCAGTCAAACACCATCACCATTCGCCACTGTAACAAGTACTACCGTTATCTCCCCAAACACAAGTAGCAAAGGACTGCGAACCAAATTTTCTTGCGCCATATGTTCAGAATATGGCCATTATACACACCATTTCCCAGTGCTACCTCAGTTCCGATAGATGTTAGTTGTAGTATGCCAAATATTCCAGCAGGAACATCATCCAATTACATCATCCCCACCAAACATCACTGACATCCATTATGTCACGACTTCAGTCAAAGAATGCATGAGATGCCCTTGCTCTCTATGTGAATCCTTAGATCATTTTACATATCAATTTCCTATGATCATTGAATACAGGCAATGCCAGATGGCCCTAATTCAAACCCTTGCGCCCGCTACAGAATCGATGGTTGACCTTACCTCACCACTTGAGATTATTCATATCATTTCTCCTAAACCCGAGGCACTCCCTATAACTTCGTGGCTCTTGGATGACTTATTCAAGGATTTACCCCCAAATCCCACCAAATTACCCCCCGATCATCCATAGTGTCAGTAAAATTGGGATGGCATTATGGACCCACCGTCCATATCTATGCCCTTTTTCCCACTTTCATTTTTTGGTACAGGAGCCCATAAGCTCCATTTTCCAAACCATCTTTGGCATCTTACACAGAAATTTCCATCAGGTTATCATTTTCCCTTTTTCCCGGTGGAGAATCTTCCCATGACACACTCAGGTACGCATGCTCATGTTCAAAATGATCAAATAGATGCTTGTATGTTTGATCCTCTTTAGATATTGTTCACGTCGGGTATTTGGTTTTCATGTGTGTAGGTACTAGGTCATCATACATCAATGCAACCCCTTCAGGTATATAATCAACACTGGTATGTAATCACTCCCTCTGAATCTCAATTGCATCTCTAGTCACACCCTCTGATATTTTCCTCTAGGATCCACATCTCCAGCTCTGCAGTACTGACACCTCCATTACCTCTTAGGTACTGTCACCCGGTAGCACTCTCCCCCACATGAGTTGTCCCATTCATACCACCCTTTTGCACTTTGACACTCATGTTGTTTTTCAACCCTTTAGGGATGGGATTCTTGATAGTCTTACATCATGTCACAAATCAGCCACATACTCCTTCTCGTCATTTTGCTATCTTTCCCAATTGACTCCCAGATTATCTCTTCAAGGTTCTATTTTGACTGCACCTATACAATATCATGAACCCTCCATTTCATCCACAATCAGTTTGCCCCTCTGCAAATTTCCCTCCATTTCACCTACCTCATACAGAAACCCACCCATGGGGCCCCCACCCTCCACCAGTTCTCCAAGCAAATTGTGCCCTAACAGGCCCAACCATATTACATTGGGGCACCCGTTTCTGTATTTGTACACTCATCCCAAATTATTCTTTATTTATTTGGTAAACTGTAAAAATTCTTTGTTTCCAGCATTTACATATCCTTTTGTCGTCACCTTCGATGACCTTCTTCCCTTTTTTTTGGCAAATGCAAACCATGCCGCCCTTGGTTGGGGCACTCCTTATCATCTACCCTTGTTAACATCATCCATATACTCCGAGTATCCCACAGGCCACTTACCTCTGCCCTCTGAGTTTGTTCACTTTGTCCCACCTCTGGCACAACTTATCCCATGTCTTGTTGTCCCCCTGACACTCGACCTAATTGAATGATTGTGGCCACTTATACTTCGCACATACCCCCAACCAAGGGTAGTCTTGAGTCACCATACATCTTGATTTCATCCATGTACCTCCTCAGTTCCTAACCTCACCTAGTAGATTTCATGAAGCCCTTTTCTTCTTGGAGTCGCGTCTCCCTTTTTGTCGACAACATCACAGTTTCTAGAAGGGCGACATTATCTTGACTCTCATTACCTTTCTAATGAGAGGTCTTGGATGACACATGGAGAACCACAATTGCTCCCTACTGTCATTGATCCCCGTAACATTCGGCTTTAACACTTTCTCCTGTTACGGTGGGTCTTACTTTGCGACTATTGTAGTTGTTTCTTATATTTCCCAAAGACCTCTGAACTTGGATGAGCTATCAATGCCTACAGAATCCGTGATACTTCTTACATATGTCATTGCCTACTATTCAGAGTATGTTCCTTTGAAGAATTGTCTTCTGCCTTTATCACAACCACCCTTGAGGGTGCTGCAGTTGTCTACATCAACACACCATTCCTTTTTTGAGTTACATGACATGAGCATGGGGCATGCCCACCTCGTTTGTACACAATTTATTTTTACAAACCTTATGGAATGTTGGGTTCTACAGGTTCCCTTCTCCCTCCAATGGGTAACTCTTGACATTCCCACTATCTCTCTCTCTTACAATGACACTCTCAGTAGAAAAAACATTGATGAATTTCGGCTATACGTATGCTCCTAACCTCATCCATCAGGGGGCATCTATTATCAATGAAATTTTGTCTGCAAATGGTTACAAGAATCCAACATCATCAAACAGTTATGAGGTCACCCATGGACCAAAATTACCACACAATCATTTCAAAAAGGGTCCAAAACTATACAACTAGTGATAAAATTAAAGTGCGCTATGACTACAAAGGGTGCGCGCGCACATGCGCAAAATAGAAATGCAGGAAAAGTGCACATGTGCCCGATGCATGACTGTGGTCGCTAAAATCCACACACATCTAAGAATGACGCATTTATGAGATTGGTTGGCCTCCCACCCATTTCTGGTTCAGCTTCCAAGTTGATTTTAGACCCAAATCTCAATTGGATCCGACTGGGTGGCTGGTCAAAGACCTAAATGCCCTAATTAGCCTCTTTTCACACTACAAGCTGGTTGCACAATACCTCAAAGAGGTTCTATAAAACAAGGCCATGGGTGCACTTAATTTTCAAGGAATTCAATAGCAAAGTTATGCTGCTACTATTCTCTAGAGGAATCCTCTATTCTCATCAAGAGTATACTAGCACCATTACATTGGGCAATCCATCTCACCCCTTGAGTGGATTAGCTTGGAATTCTTTCACCATTTTCATTCAAAGTTGTAAGAAGAGCTTATTTGTGGGGGTCCAAGAGCCCTCCCTTGGAGGAAGAAGGGACTCATAGTCCTCTTTCTTCTTGGTGTTTTCTTTCATTGATATAAACCTTACCATTGGTGACATGAGTCTTATTGTTTTTTTTGTTCTTATGTCCTTATGCTCACTAGTTTAGTTGTTATTTTATTTGTTAGTTTATTTGTTAGTTGTTCTTTTATATTTATTTCTTTAACCCATTCCCTTACAACTGTCCTTCTTAGCTAACCCAACTAAGCTTGTAAGTACCTCTTTTTTTCTCATCTAGGTGGCAAAATAGGTGCAACAATCTGAACCGTTCATCCATCACGACATGCAAAAACAGATCGTCCACTTCGGGAGTTTTCCTCCGGAAGATCTTCATGATTAACATTTGAAACTCCTGAAGCTCGGATTTTCAAAGAGAATCTGGATCGTTCATCCATCACGACACGTGACAAAAAATCATTCACTTCGGGGATTTTCCTCCGGGAGATTTTCATGCTTCACATTTGAAACTCCCAAAACCTGGAATTCCGAAGTGAATCTGGACCATTCATCCATCATGACATGTGGTGACAGATCATTCACTTCGAAGATTTTCCTTGGGTAGATATTTCATGTTTCACATTCAAAACACCCGAAGCCTGAAATTCCGAAGTGAATCTGGACCATTGATCCCAGGTCAATGAGAACTATCTGTGCTTGCAGCAGGTAAATGTCACCCAGATCTCAGATCGTAATCAGATCGATGATTATAGTTCATTGTGGGGATGCAAACTTCCCGTACGTTAATTTTCCAAAGCAGTCCCGCAATTTAAACCATGGTTTTGTTGGAAGGGTACGTGGAAACTTATGGGGGATTGTAGGCCCAAAGGAAATGTGGACCCTAACTGCCCTCAACGACTCCCGAAATCATGTTCTTGAGTGACATAAGATCACCGTGTCACCTCCACGTCACCTCCACTCATCCCAATCACTACTCTCGCTCCCCTCACCACCTGACACTTGTCCTCCATTAACTCCCATGATAATGTCCATCAACGGTGGCCCACCTCTCCAGATCAACGGTCCTTATTGCAAATCGAACCCCCCTAACCATTGTACCTTTAACAGTGGGGGGGGGGGGTCCGAGTAAGTAGTTTTCCCACTGTGGGCCCTACCTAATGTGGCGTCTCCTCAAGAACTCATACCCCCCCCTCTCTAATCCACTTACCACCTACCCTCCCCCTCCGAGTTCCTCCCAAGTTGTTTTTCAATACTGCCCCCTCTCACCTATCGCCACATGTTATTCAATAAACGTCGACAACTCCATACTCTCGATACCTCCATCGTATTCACACCTCCTCTCACTTTGACATCTGTTTTCACACATCATCTACACTTGTGTCCATTCATCTCATCTCTCGATTGGATTCTCGCCTCCACATCTCCCCTCATGTTCAATGGGCTGACAACCATTCTAGCGAAGCTATTTCATAGGTATAGATGGTAGATGATGGGGTCAATACAAAGTGAACTTGTCTTCCAAAATCTCAGGCATAGACAGAGAGCTATGTCTCAGTCACAGGTCGATGCAGATTAGTTCCAGAAACACTTTAGCAAGTTCTGCTCATGCAGCTGGTTATCTCAAGTGGCCTCCAACAGCTTGCAGACATGTCATCATTCAACATATAGCTTCTCTATGTCGCTCCGAGGCCTATTTTTGGCCACTTAGTTCCTCCAGCACATACATCAGTTATGTCACAGAGACAATAGTAGTTGTTATTTGATTAAGTCCAACATTTTCCTATATTAGATGCAAGGGTGGTCTTCTGTGTGTGATAAGAATCAGTCTTTCTGATTAAGTCCAGTGTCTTAGTGAAGTTAATTATTTTATTTACAAATAGTTCCCTAAATTGAGATCTCAGTCCCATAAGGACGAGAGCCTCTACAACTCTTTTAAATAGTTAGTTTTTGGATATTGTAAAGGTCGGATTTTTGAGGAAAAGATAACAATAAAACAAACTGGTTTGACCCATTTTATGAATGGATTAAATCTCTCTACCTGGTGAACATACTCTTGATGACAATGTTTCGTTCAACTCTTCATGTGCTTTCATTCTTATCTTGAATACAATTTTTGATTTGTGCAACGTACATTTCATTTCCTTTCAGCTATTGTATGACTTATTTTTACTGATATGCAACCTGTCAAACAACTAATGCTTTGGTGAAGATTTGTCTTCTGCAACCTGTGGGAATTATTTTGTTTTGATACATGTTTGATGTCTTGAAATGATATTTTAAGTATTGAACTTCTTGCACCAGATTATTCATTGAGTAGTTTGTTGTTTTCCTCTGTTTTCTATTATTTCACTAGTTTGTCATTAGTGTGCCTGTTGGCATAGGGGAAGACCCAGGGTTCACTCCAAGAGATCACCAACAAGCCCTAGCTATTGGCCCTTTCAGAAACACCTGTGAAGCAGATGTAGTCTTACCCGAAGCAACTAAGAGGGGGGTTGCAGGACAAAGATGTCTACAACCAGGGGAATATCAAGTGGAAATAATACAACAATAATGCAACATTCATATATCTCTTATCATCTAGATCTACTCTGCACAACTATAAATATGATCTAACACAATAATGTGAATAACAGTATATCAATGACAAATATCTAGGCATCAATCACACATATGACACAAAATATACGTGGTTCACCCTCTCTCTAGGGCTATGTCCATAGAACTTTGATTATGATATATTAGGATAAAGCTTATAGTTCTAATCTGCGCTCTTAGTCAACAGATATTCTATCTTCTTCTCTCTGTCTCCCACCTTCCTACACACCCAGCTACAAGACTTGATATTCACACCCAACTGAAGATCTTACAATACCAGAAGGATCTCACTCTCAACACTCCTCTCTCTCACAGTACAATAATATCTTAACCAACAACAATCAATATCAATACCCAACACTAGTACCGACCTGACCTAGATGATCTCGACCTCTATTTATACATTATAGTCCCTCACTGACAGCCTTAGGTCAAAACCTAGGTGTCAAAACCCTAATTACCCAAAACCTTAGCTGTCTAAAACCCCAGGTCAACTTGACCCACCTTTTTAAGGCTTTGCCAACCTGTCTTTCCTCACTTCTCATGCGGTGCTCCAAATCATCCAATGGTGGATTTCTCTGCTTGTTGAGTTTTCCTCGATCTCCTCATCCAACGACTTGTTTTTCCTTACTTCGCTCCGACGTTTCTTCTCTTTTGCTTACTTCGACCCAGTGACAGTCACTATGTCTCCCGCGCAATTTGCATTTGAACTTTTATTCCTCGATCTTCACTTCCTTCCATAACCAAGGGCCAACAGGCCCCCAACACTCACCTGTGACTCGTCCCAAGGAAATTCAGATCTGATCCTTCTGTTTCACTTCGACTTTGGATTACGTAGTGCAGCCTTTGCTTTCTTCTTTATGCCTCCTTCCCATCCTTGTGTAGTCTATCTTTTTTGTGTCTGGTACCTAGTTTCAACTACACCTGGTACCTAAACCCTTTTCTCCTTTCTTTTACTGAGAGCTGTGAGGCAGCTGGTTGTCATAATACAGCTTCAGCTAACTCCCATTCACTAATCCTTCTTTCCATTCTCCCTTCAATGTCTTCAACTGTGCAACTCCTCCTTTTGTAACATAGGTGATCTCATATGGTCCAATCCAATGCATTCTAAACTTCCCTGGATGTCTTATAAATTTACTGTCATACACCAGTACTAAATCACCTTGCTTAAATTCCTTCTTCTTGATGTGTCTGTCATGATAGGCCTTCTCTCTTTCCTTCTGTACCTGCTGATGAAATCCTGCAATAAATTTGTCTTCTTCTAGTTCAACCAGCCGGGAAAGCCTCTCATGAACAACACCAATATCATCCATGTCTATAAATGCAACGATTCTTAATCTTGGTACCAAGTACTCCATCGGGACAACAACTTCGAGACCATAAACCAACTTGAAAGGGGTATGCATTGTTAATTTCTTGCAAGTGGTTCTATAAGCCCAGAGTACTGCTGGTACTCTTAAATCCCAGTCATCCCTGTTCACACTGCAAATCTTTGTCAATGTTGTCTTCATAATTTTGTGGAATGCTTCAACTGTTCCGTTTGCTTCTGGATGGTAAGGTGTACTCTTCTAATGGTGAACTGCAAATTCTTCAGTCAGGGCTTCAACTGTCTTGTTGATGAAATGAGTGCCTTGATCGCTCATAAGGGTCTTAGGGCATCCAAACTTGGTTATTATGTTATCAAATATAAAACGTGCAGTTGTAGTTGCAATACAATCCTTGACTACTCTTGCTTCATCCCATATAGCCAGCTATTCTATTGCAGTGATGATGTACCTTTCTCCTGTGCACTTTCCTGGTGGGTTTATAGGTCCCACGAAGTCAATGGCCCACTTTTCAAATGCCTGTAGGTTCATCTTCGATGCTAGTGGCGTTTCATCTATTCAGGATGGTTTTCCAACTCTCTAGCATACATCACAAGCACTGGTATACTCTTTAGCATCTCTATGTAAAGTAGGCCACCAAAGGCCAGCTCGCAGAACCTTCTGCGCAGTTGATTTCCCTGCGTAATGTCCTCGTGTGATGCCTTCATGAGATTTTGTGAGGATTAGCAGGTGCTCTACCTCCATCACACATCTTCTTAGTATCTCATCAAGTCCCATCTTATATAGCTGACCAACTATCAGTGAAAAGTCTGCAGCGTGCACCACTAGCTGTTTCTTTTGAGAAATTGTATACTCACTTGTAGCCATTCCGGTTGACAGGAATTAGACTATGTTTGTGAAGTGGTCATCCATATTCCTAATGGCGAGCAACTGTGCATCCAGTAGTGTATCCTCCATATTGGTGGGTTCTTTTCCATGTTCCAACCTCGACAAGTGGTCGGGTCCCTTGTTC
This sequence comes from Picea engelmannii, assembly GCA_009831015.1. Taxonomy (NCBI): domain Eukaryota; kingdom Viridiplantae; phylum Streptophyta; class Pinopsida; order Pinales; family Pinaceae; genus Picea; species Picea engelmannii. The sequence goes on along the minus strand of ML794093.1, from coordinate 181,998 downwards.
ATTCTTCCTGGCTTAACTACGATCTCAAAATCATATTCTTGAAATAGGATAAGCCATATTCATATTCACCCCCCCAAAACTGGCTTGTTGACTAGGTACTTCACCGTAGAGTGATCAGTAAACATTTTAAAGTGTCCTCTTAGTAAGTAATGGAGGAATTTTTGCAGCGCGTACACCATGGCTAATCCTTCTCTCTCTATAGTAGTGTAATTGATTTTAGCTGTAGATATCTTTCTGCTGGAAAATGCTAATGGATGGTTGATCTTCCCTTCTCTAGGTTGTGCCAATACTGCTCCTAATGCAATAGAAGATGCATCGACATGCACGTGAAATTCTCTGCTCCAGTCTGAAAAGACTAAAATGGGCGCAATCACCATCTTTTGTTTCAGTGTGTCGAAGCTCTACTGGCATTCGTCTGTCCAACCAAACTGACAGTCTTTCTTTAATAACTTCTCCATTGGCGCAGTAATCTGAGCATATCCTTTGATAAATTTCTTGTAATAGCTAGTATGTCCTAGTGCAGTGCGCAACTATTTGAATGAAGTAGGAGGCAATAAGTCGACTATAATTGCAATTTTTGATGGATCAACCAACGATCCTTTCTTGCATACAATATGTCCTAATAATAGTCCAAATGGTGAGAAGAATATGCACTTCTTCAAATTTAAAGCAATTTGACACTGCCTGCATTTGTCCAACATTAGTCTTAGACATTCAATATGATTTGTCAACAAACTAAAAACATTCCAGTCATCAAACTAGGCTTCTAAAAACTTATGAAAAAATTCTTTGAACGCTTCGAGCACCACCCTGGAGAAGATGGATGGGGAATTATTTAGTCCAAATGGAATCATTGTGTATTGGTAGGATCACCATTTTGTGGAAAATGTGGTCTTGTGGTGGTCCTCCTTGGCAATCTGGATCTGATGGTATCCCGAAAACTCGTATGTAAAAGAATATACCTCATGGCCTCCCACATTATCCAACACTTCGTCTGTGAATGGTGTAGGGAAAGGATCATGTAAACAACATCATTCAGCTTCCTAATATCTACGCAGATCCTGATCTTGTCTGTATTCTTGTCTTGCACCACCATAGGGCTGATCCTCTTCGACGGGTTCAATAATCCCTGCTTCTAACATTTTGTTGAGCTCAATATTCACTTTTTCCTTATATTTTGGGTTCAATCTGTAGGGTCTTTGATTGAATGGCTTCGCATCTAGTTTCAAAGGTATTCTCATCTCTCCCATAGGTCCTTTGATACCCTTCATATCAGTGAACTTGGTCAGAAACAAGTCCTGATACTCTTGTAGTAATTCTGTAATTTTGTCAATGGTAGTAGCATCCCAGTAATATCCGACATTGGCAAGATTTGGTGTCTCCTCTATCCCAATATTGACTTTCTTTATCTTGATCAGTTGTCCAATGAATGACAACTCAACTCCTGGTCCTTCCACATCCTTGTGGCCTTCTGTCTCAACAATGTTTAGCTTCCTCGGATCATCATCTGCGTCGGCATTAATGTTGTAACATCCTTGTAGTTTCTGGAATGGCACAGTTCATTCATCCTCTTCTTGCTTCAAAGGGAGGCTAGATGCCTCCTTAAATACTTTCTTCCTCACAATCTATCGTGCTTGATATACTAAAGGAAATTCACTTTCAAACAAAAAGGTGGTTACAAAATTTTGAAGCATACCTTCCCAATCTGTAGTGATGAGGCGCAGATCCGCTTGAAGGTACCAGTTAATAGGAGTCGCGTCCAATGTACCCATTTGTCTGTGTACCCATTTGTCTCGAGGAATTTCAGTCCAGGATTCTTTGCAGCTTCGCACATGGTCCTTTGGGCAACGTTGACCTGTGTACCTCACTTCACAGCTTCCTACTTGTGCTGAAAACCGTGCTGTCATCAAGGTTCGACATTGTGTCCAATCTGTAATATTGATTTTGTGCATCCCCCACCATCTTTCTGGTGTATATTTCAAGGTCTCATCCATAGCCAACAACCTCTGTTGTGATGGTACACTTGTTTCAAAATCTAAGAGGAAGGCTTCTAGAGGGTTCAGACCATCAAAGGTAGGCAAGTTACTTATTGTTGTACCAATCCAATGAACTTCTCTAGTCAGTCGAGCACATCTCCTTGTGGATACTTCATACATCTGGTTCTACCAGTTCTCTAGTGCTTCTATTGAATATGATGAACACGCGTTGTCACTTCGCCAACTTAGATTTCCATCAACAGTAGGGTTGATATAATCCTGCTGTCTAGCTGTTAATTTATATATGTTTTCCAGCTCATATGCATGGTCTTCTTCTCTGATGGGCTCTGTATATCGCAGAACCTCATCTGGATCTAAGGGTGCAATGAATCTAAGGAAAACTCTTTCAAATGTCATGCGGTTTTTCTTTAAATCAACAACATTAGAATTGTCAAAGGCCCAATCAATTCCTAGCAGTGCAGGGTAAGGGCAGCTATCATAAAAAAATTCAATTAGCTCAAATTCTGCAAAGGTCCTAACTCCATCGATGTCCATAGGGACATGCTCCAATCGTCCAAATGGGATGAAAACTTTCTGATTAGCCATTCTAATCCTAATAGGGGAATATATCAACTTCGGTTTTCCCATTAGTGCCCTAAGTCGAGGACCACATAGTCTATATCATACTCTCCTATTTGAGCATTCAAATGTAATTATTTGTTTTTTCTTCTCTTCTTACCAATATGGTGTACTTCCCTGTTCAGTAAGGGGTCTACCTTTCCTATGTCATACTTCCTGATTAGGTTCTGTAACTCTTGCACAACATTCTCATCCCGAATTAACTTAGGACAAGTGTACAAAATTTCTATGAGTTTACTTACATCTTTTCCTTCTTTCGGTGAAGACGATTGATCAAATGCCTGAGGCATTCCATACTCTTTTATTTATGGTCATGTTTTATATGAGGATCCTTGGTCCCCCTTGAAATCCTGTCTTACTTCGTCGAAGATTTGTCTTTCTTTCCTTGCATCAAAAGCTTGAGTCTTCTCCAAAAATTTCCTGATACCTGACTCTTCTATGATCTTTCTTTGGATTGTTCTATCTTCTCCTGTAGCAGTGCCTCCTTGAGTAATAACAATGAATCTAGGGTATTTTCCACGTGGTTCAACATATATCAGTTTCACTTATGGGTTTTGCTGGGGTCCTCGTCTTTCCTGAAGCTTATCCAGTAGCACATGGCATTCTTCTATGACATGCTCGAAAGAGTTACAATAACTGCAAGTTGTGCAAGGATTCTGAAAATCCCTTGCCAAGTGTCTTGGTTGTGTGCAGTTATAAAAGATTATTTGTCCTCGGTCTCAACCCATACCTCCTTGTCCTCATCCTCTGTATCCACCATGAGGATTGAAGTTTCCTCTTCCTGGAGAGTTGTACTTCAGAGTGTTTCCTTCTTCCTGTACTTCACCTTGAATCTTGTATATGTCCCTCGACCTCTCATGCATGAGATCGTAAGATCTACAGTCTCGATCATCATGCCCCATTGATTCACAGAATGTGCAATACGAGTTTGTGGGTGTCTGAACATACTTCTGCATGTAATAACACTCACCTGGGTGATGCTTATTTCTGCATACATCGCACCAGGGCAGGTTAACTTGCTTCAAGGGGCTCGACACTCCTGAGGCCAAATACTCATGAAATAAGAGACAATGTTCCTTATCATGACCTTAGTATCTACATATTACACACTAGATATCTTCTCTTTTTTCCTTCCCCTTGTCCTTCTTCATATCCTCGACCTGCAGAGACAAACTAGTTAGCTGGCTCAATATCTGGCTCATGCCTAAGCTAGATTCTCCCATAGGTGTTGATTCAACCTTCATGGAGATCTCCAAAGTTTCTGCCTGCAATGCAATCTTCTGCTACATCAGAGGGACTCTGATGTGTGGTAAAAACGTCATGATGAACCATTCTTTGTTCTATTCATCGGGGATCTGAAAAGTTAATCGACCTATTAGGGTCTTGAATCTCTGGTCGAACTCCCAAACAGGTTCTGCTATATTTTGTTTGATCTCTTTTATCTCTGTAATACATTGTGACTCCAAATTAGTTTTCTTAAACTCTGCAATAAACACATTCTTGATCTCGTTCAGTGGCTTAGGCTACGCCAGTCCTTGGACAAGTTTCATGTACCAGCTCAGCGCGTGGTCCCTTAGTGTAGTGATAAACTGGGTTCTCTTGATGGCTTCATCGGTGATACTTTTAATATTCCACACAGCCTCACAGAGGAACCAATGTTGATCGGGATCCTCAGATCCATCTCCCATGAAGATAGGGAGCCTCATCTCATCTTCCATAGAGTTCCCTAGGCTTCCTGTCTGAGTATAGGCTGAGTTTCTAGTAACAACACTCTGAAGACTCTGGTGGTTCTGGCTATTCTGGTTTCTTGGTTCTATTGAAGCAACATGAGGGTTAATGTTACTTACTTCAGTAATTTGTGCAGTTTCTGAGGTTTATGGCTCGCTTTGGCAAAGTTATTCAACTTTCGCTTCTTCTTTTCTGGTGGGTTCTGAATGTTCTTCGTCGGTTAGATCTACCTCTTCTCCATTGTAGAAACCCTCTTCTCTGTAGTTTTTCTTAAACAAGTTCTCAAGGTGAACCCCTCTGAATACTCTTCCACTGCATGTATATCCATCTTCTGTGTCACTGTCGCTGTTTGAATTTATGAACATTAGCCTTTTCAGGTCTAGCCAATCTACTGTATCTTCAAGACTTTCTTTTCATGCACCAACATCTTGATTCTCAGCTTCAGAAAGTGCAAAAATTTTCCTCTGGGTCCTTTGAAAAAGTATCTCTCGGCTTGGCTATATGATTCTACCCTATCAACATCAATTTCAGTGATATACCCTCCAATGGTACTATCAAACCAATGATCTACTTCTCTGGATACAACGTTGTCAACTCTCTTGACCTTCTAGATCAGTGTTGGTGTCCAAACCACAGGAGGTCTAGATCTGATCTCTAACTGGGTATCGACTAACCTAGCCAACCACTCAAACAACTTCTGGTGGATTCCTCTAAATAATATCTCGTGAATGTCGGTGAAGATGTATCTTTGTAGCCAATCTTCAATACTCAGTTTAGGGTTCTTATTCTGGGCTTCAGTGAAGTCCCTCTCTTGATCCTCTATCCACTTTTGAATCTCTGTCTTCAATGAGAACCACCTTGAAATTTCCTTAAAAATATTCCGGTCCTGGCAACAGAACCATTTGTTGGCACAGGGGTAGACCGAGGGTTCACTCCAAGAGCGCACCAATAAGCCCTATCTATTGGCCCTTTCAACAACACCTACAAAGCATATTTAGTCTCACCCGAAGCAGCTAAGAGGGGGGTTGCAGGACAAAGATGTCTACAACCAGGGGAATATCAAGTGGAACTAATACAACAATAATGCAACATTCATATATCTCTTATCAGCTAGATCTACTCTGCGCAACTATAAATTTGATCTAACACAATAATGCAAATAACAGTATAACAATGATAGATATCCAGGCATCAATCACACATACGACAAAAAATATACGTGGTTCACCCTTTCTCTAGGGCTACGTCCACATAACTATTCTTATGATATATTAATATAAAGCTTACAGTTCTGATATACACTCTTGGTCAGTAGATATTCTCTCTTCTTCTCTCTGTCTCCCACCTTCCTGTGCACCCGGCTGCAAGACTTGATCTTCACAGCCAGCTGAAGAACTTACAATACCAGAAGGCTCTCACTCTCATCACTCCTCTCTCTCATAGTACAATAATATCTTAACCAACAACAATCAATATCAATACCCAACACTAGTAGTGACCTGACCTAGGTCCTCTCAACCTTTATTTATACATTATAGTCCCTCACCGAAAACCTTAGGTCAAAACCTAGGTGTCAAAACCCTAATTACCCAAAACCCTAGGTGTCTAAAACCCTAGGTCAACTTGACCCACCTTTTCAGGGCTTTTCCAACCTATCTTTCCTCCCTTCTTGTGCGGTTCTCCAAAGCATCCAATGGTGGCTTTCTCTGCTTGCTGATTTGTGCTCAATCCATCTTCATTGTTGATCTGTCATCCTCGATCTCCTCATCCAATGGCTTGCTTTTCCGTACTTCTCTACGATGTTTCTTCTCTTTTGCTTACTTCGACCCAGTGACAGTCACTATGTCTCCCACACAGTTCACGTTTGACCTTTTCTTCCTCAATCTTCGCTTCCTTCCATAACCAAGGGCCAATAGTTCCATCAACCAAGGAGGGCCCTCATCCATATTGTTCTGCCAACCCAACCTTGCCTTAGTCTTGATAGAATAACCCTTTGACAAACCAACAAAAATTTAAAAGAAGCAATCATTCTAAAAAGATAGGTGGCCTAGCTTTGCCTTTTAGAAGTCAGGTGCAGACCTTAGGACCAACATCTTCTGGCGCCGTTTCCAGGGAACAAAGTAACAAAATACATTTCTCTAGGAGAATGAAAATTGATCAGCTCTGACCTTTGTTGGTGAAAAAATATCAGACACCAACAAACTTCGATCTTTCACCTGGCGACTTCACTGAGTAAAATCAAAAGAATAAATAATGGCGCCCAGAAAGGGATACAACAGATCCAAATCTGAAAATAGCAAAGCCAAGAAGGATGATTCTAACCTTGAGAATAACACAGTATGCTTTGAGCTAGAAAGGCAACTAAGGAAATCCACTGTATCTCAGAGATACACTCCCCCCCTCAAGGGAAAAGCTGAACACCAAGAGAATACTTCAAACCATCATCACAAGCAGCTTGAATTTGCTAGCCTTGAGAATCATAATTCCAAAGGGGCTCAGACATCTCCTACTCCCGATTCCACTTCAGCATCTAGTATTGCATCCACTCCTGTATCTCCCATAAATTTACAAATTCCTATTGTTCAAGCCATGGCCATTAACAGGATGGAAGTCATAATTGCTGCCATATATGCACCCTTAGTGCTACGTGTAGTTTTACATGCACTCCCAACCAAATATTACTTGAAATATCTACCAAGATATAATGGGGAAGGTGAAATAACTGCTGAAGAACATCTGGTATCCTTTTACAGTTTTGCAAACAACTTTAACATTGATTATTCAGATGTGTGGATGAGGTTGTTTGTACAGAGTCTGGATGGGGAGGTCAGAAAATGGTTCATAAGTCTTCCTCCAGCCTCCATTGTAGATATTGAGGCATTAGATGAAGCTTTTATAAAGCAATGGGGATATACGAGAGAATATCTCTATTACATCACTGAATTTGGGGCTCTAAAGAGAAAAAATGGTGAATCTATTTCAGACTTCACCAAGAGATTCAATAAAATGTATGGTAGAATCCTAGATGAAATCAAACCAACTAAAGCCTCTACCAAGATCACTTATGCTAATGAATTTGATGTAGAATTCTCCCTCTTGCCGAGAGAGAGAAGATCAACCACATTTTTGTCCATTGAGGAAGCAACCATTGAGGTTGAATCTAATATTTATGCATCAGACAGATTAAAGACTAGATCTGATAAACAAAAGAAAAAACAGAGAGAGGATTCCCTTGCCTCCTCTAACTCGGACACCTATGATCCAAAACTTGATGAAATGACCAAGACTTTGAAGGATATGACTTCTGAGATAACTAAGCTAAAATGGGAATCCAAATAGCCAAACAAAATTTTTCAAGGGGCTGGTAATACAAATCAAAACCAATTCAGAAGGCCTAATGATGCTCCTCAAGTAATGCAGAGGGAAAGGAGAAATGATGATGGTAAAAGGGTAGTGCTCCATTTCCAAAACAATCAGATCGAGGAGATAGATGTAGACAATGATTTTGTGGATGATACTATTGTGCTCTTCAATGAGACAAATTATTATACCAGTCACTTAACACAACAAGAATATGAGGTAGCACAATTGCCAAATCAATTTGATGATTAGATAGGGAAAGAGGGAGTTATTCAAGGTTAACCCAAGAAGAAATATGATTTGAGGATGATAAATGGAGATTCTAAGGCCACCACCTCTGATCAAGGAAAACAAGAATAAGCACCTCCCAAGTGATGCAGGATCATCCCTCACGTCAAGCGAGCCAGTGCGAAAGCGGAAGACAGCTGGACAGGCCATCGCAAATTTTGAAACACCTTGAAACTGTTGCGCAGACATTAATGTGATAATTTAATGAGGCACACTTTTATATTGTAATGGACCTTGAGCGGATAGATCTTGTCCTTAAGTAGATGGACGACATTTATTCTAGTTAATGCAGGTAGATAGGATTTTTAATTCATAGATTAGACAGTTTCAGAAGAAAAGAGGGAAAAACAGATATAGACACCCTCATTGTGCATTGTAACATAACTTCGAATAGTTAGAAGAATTTTGAGCATAGAGAGAAGCAGAGAGTTGTGTAGAAACACCCATGTATAACTATTTGGATTAATAGAAGAAAGCTTTGATTCAAATTCATGGTTTGTGTTGTTCTCTGTGTATGTGTGTTAATTGATATGCTCATGAGTATTTACTTCCTGTTATGCATTTGTTGTTATGCTGTGTATATGATTTCATGTGTTGAGATTGAAGTCTGAAAGGAAGTGGAAGGAATGAGTTTCAATTGTTTCTCTATCTGAGTAAGGATTCCTGCAAGGAGTGCAGTTGAAGTCATCCGCAAGGAGTGCGTTGACAGAAGGATCAGATAGTTTAACTCTTGTTCTCGTTCACCCAGAAGTGAAATTGGGTTATACGAGCCATGTAAGGAGTGCGTAGGCTAAGGAGAGTCTCAGTTGTGAATCTGAGGGAAGTATTGAAGGACTGCTGCTACAGGTGTGCGCAGAGTCGAAAGAACTCAACACTTAGAGGTGTTTGAGAACTGCCACAAGGAGTGCGTGCAAGGGCCCTCTTTGAGGTTGAAAGTGTGAGGAAGCTCAGGAGGGATAATGCTTCCAAGCTTGTCGAGGAGAAGTACTGGGATTTTGTACCGTGGAAGTGTTTGAACAAGCACTGCAAATTTATGCACAGGAGGACCAGTTTTCATAGAGGAATACTGGGTTCAACCCATAGAAGACATCCAAGAGGAAGAAATCGACGGTCAGGATCTCGAGGAAAGGATAGGTGAAATCCTGTCAGCTGTTGGATCCGCCAAAGAAGCGAGGAGGTTATGGTCATGTTCAGAGGTTAAGCTCAGGAGGATCACGAGCTGTAGGGTCGTTGTTGGGTTAACCGTCATCCGTTCGATTAGACATAAGTTGCGCTGGGGTTAAGTCCTAGTGAGCAGAGGAAAGTCCCGGAGAGGTATCCGGATATTGGAGCATTGGGGTTTCAGAAGTCCAGAGACTCAAAACCTTTAGAGTCTCGGAACCCCGAGAAGAATTCCTAGCTGTGGATCTCAGGGTGGACACACGTCGGAAGATCCGAGAGGATTCAGGGTTCGGCATTTCGAGAATCCCGGGGACAAAGAAATTGTTACATCAAGAATCGTGATCCCGCGATGTCCGAAAAGGTGATGAGGATATAGTGACGTGGAAGAGTCAACCCTCACATGCATCGGGAGTCGGTGTTTTGTGATTCTTGGGAATCATAGCAGCGGGAATCGTGAAACTCCGAAACACGATTTCCTGACAGGTTAAAAGAGTGGGCCACGGAGGAGTCGGCGAGGTGGAAAGGTGGTAGATTTCATCGGGGTTTAGGGAAGTGAATCTTTGAGGGAAAATTTACACTTGGATTCGCGAAATATCGAGAGTTAACCAGGACTGTCCATCTTGAAGAGGACGCGTGGTAGAAATCAGAGTCATCGGGAAAAGTCTCGACAAGGAAAGCCATTTATCGGTGTTTGAGTCATCGGGATATCGGGGATCTCGAAGACAAGGTGTTTATGCATTTTGGAATCGGGAACCACGAAACCCCGATGAGGAATATGACTACGGTCATATAAGGAGCGGTCGCGTGGGAAAACAACTTAGTCTGGGGAGGGGCTAAGGCAGCAAGGAAGCGCATCGGCATATCGGGGATCGGGGATTGGTAAAGCGAAGTGTTTAGAGTATCGCGAGTGCCAAAATCCTGATAGGGGAAACTCCGATAGGGACGTGAAAGGTCAGCGTTGACTTACATTGGGGTTTGAGGTTTTGAGAATCCAAAAACACTCGACTACAGGACTTGCGAAACTGCGAAGTCCGATTTCTCGATCATTAAGGGAGATCTTTTGGAGAACTACTGTGGGTGTGGAAAATTCCCGACATGGAATTAGAAGAGCTTTCAATTCTTCGGGCTGAGTACAGAGGAGGTCCTATGAGCGGACGTGCCTGAGTGGCGCAATTGCATCACCAAGCCAAATCCAAATAAAGGTATGCCATATAAAACTCAGTCATCTCCACTATGAAAACTTCTTACCCCTGAAACAAAGGAAGATGATAAGTCACCAACCTCTTTCATCTTGGAACATGAGCTAAGAAAAATTAAGATTCCTGTCCCTTTGACAAAATTGTTAAAAAATGAACCTTTCAAGAAATCCATCATGAAAGTTTTGCAACCCACTCCTTCTAGTGTATCTTCTGATGTCATTAGTCTACAGGATGAAAACCTAGCCATTACTGTGGGTCCACACATTGAGGATGGATCTTATTCTTTTCCTCCTTTCTAAATATCTCTGAATCTCCATGATAAGATCCAGCACATTTGTCTTATGTACTCAGGAGCCTCTCACAATGTGATGCCCAAATTTGTTATGGAATAACTAGGTCTAGATATTACCAAGCCTTACAAAGACCTGTACTCCTTTGATTCCAAGAAAGTAAAATTCCTAGGATTGATAAATGATATGGTGGTTTCTCTAGCACACTTACCCATGAAGAGTGTAGTGATGGACATTGTGGTGGCTAACATCCCCCCAAAGTTTGGCATGCCATTATCCAGAACTTGGGCTAAGAAGGTTGGAGGATCATTGAAAATGGACCTCACATATGCCACCATTCTCGTGTTTGGTGGTGAGCACAGGAGGCTATAAAGAGAGGTTAGGTTAACCTACATAGTCAGTGATAATCAAAACCAAAGAAATCACCCCATTTATGTTGTTGAGGATGGGATGGGTTCATCTGTTTTTCATTTAAATGATGATGAACCTGAAATATCAGTCAACCAACGCAGAGATCAACCAATGAATGGTCAATAAAACAAGGCGTGGAAGATGTATTTCGATGGCTCTTCATCAAAAGAAGGATCCGGTGTAGGTATTCTCCTCATTTCCCCTTCAGAAGAAGTAATAACCCTCTCTTGTAAGCCGGAGTTTGAGACTACTAACAATATAGCTGAATATGAAGCTCTGGTATTGGGATTGAGGGATACCAAAGACATGGCCATTGATTTTTTAGTAGTTTTTTAAGATTCTAAGTTGGTCATCAATCAAGTGACGAATATCTATAAAACTAAGCAAAAAAGGCTCAAGCAGTACATAAACGAGGTATGGGATTTGATCGATAATTTCTTTCTAGCATTTAACATTTCTTTCATTTCCAGAGAACAAAATCAGAAAGATGATTCTTTGGCCTTAGTTGCCAGCACGTTCAGGCCTCCCATTGGCCCAAATATTAAATATCAGGTGGAAATCAAACATAGAACAACCATACCAGACAACATAAAGCACTGACAAGTCTTTAGTGATGATTTATAGTTGCAAAGATTTCTTCACACCATTGATGAATTCTCCAATATCTCAATTGATCAAGAAATTCATGAAGATGAAAATGAGAAATTAGAAGATCAACAATCTTCTCATTTGCTGAAGACAATGGCTGGTCATGATATTGTGGAGCTAAAAACCAATCACATTCCAAGAGGACTAGTACCATTGGAAATATTGTTCGACAAAAACGATGTTTACAAAGGAACTTCCATGAAGAATCAAGAAGAGGAGGTGACATAGTGAAATATTGGGACCACTGAGAATCCCAATATCATAAAGTTGTCCAAAGCATTGGCTGCAGAACAAAAAGATAGGTATGTGAGTCTCATTAAAAAAAATTCTGATACTTTTGCATGGTCCTCTAAATATTCAAAGACATTTGATACTGACATCATCCAGCACAAGATCCCTCTAAAAAATAGCTCCAAGCCATTCAGATAGAATATTAGACAATTTAATCCTATGTTAATGTCCATAACTGAGAAAGAGCTAAAAAAAATGTTGGATGCGAAGATTATTGTACCATTGAGGTATTCAAACTGGGTGGCCAACTTAGTACTTGTGAGGAAGAAAAGTGGGGAGATACGCTTATGCGTTGATTTCAGAAATATCAATGAGTGTTCTTTGAAGGAAAATTACCCCCTCTCCAAGATGGATCATATTTTACAGAGGGTGGTAGGTGCACACATAATTTCCTTGTTGGATGGATACTCTGGTTATAACTAGATAACAATTTGCGAGGAAGATAAAAAAAATACAACATTCACCACCCCATGGGGAACATTAATGTATGACAAGATGACCTTTGGGCTCATGAATGTAGGGGCCACTTTTCAGATGGCCATGGACATAGTTTTTGTGGGGGATAAAGAAAAATTGACGTTACCATTTTCTCCAAGTCTGATGAGGAACATTTGCAACATTTGGAGCAAGTTTTCAAGAAATGAAAGAGGTATGGGATATCTCTCAATACTAGGATGTCTCACTTTTCCATGCCAGAAGGAAAGCTCCTGGGCCACATCATATTAGCGGGAGGCATAAAAATTGATCCAAAGAGGGTTTGTGCCATTCAACAAATTGAGATTCCTAGAAATAAAAAGGTTGTCTAGTATTTTATTGGTAAGATAAACTTCCTCAGACTCTTTGTGCTGAATTTTGATGAAATTCTGAATCCTATTACTAACATGTTGAATAAAGATGCTGCGATAAAATGGTCCTTGGAGGAGAAATCAACTTTCAAAAAAATCAAGCAAGCTTTAGTTGAAGCACCTGTATTGGCCAGCCCTGACTATACCAAAGGTTTCTTCATCTTTTACTTTACCTCGGAGGAAACAATTGTTGTTGTACTGCTACAAAAAAATGAGGAAGGGCATGAGAAGCCAATAGCCCTTTTCAGCAGAGCCCTCCGAGATGTTGAGCTCAATTATGATATATTAGAGAAGCAGGCTTATGCACTGGTCAAATCACTCAAGGCCTTTAGGGTTTACATGCTACAGTCTATCATAACAACCTTTGTTCCTAACAGCAGTGTCAAAGAGATTTTGGTCCATCCAGATAGCGAGGGGAAAAGAGGAAAATCGATTGTCAATATGTTGGAGTATGCTTTTCACATAAATCCCACCAAGATGATAAAGGGGCAAGGACTGGCTAAATTGCTACCAGAATCAAAATGCAAGGTGCTACAGTTGCATCAAATCTTCACCCAATCAGATGCACCCATCATACAGCTTGGACAAGACAACTTACAGGTATTTGAAAAATATTCCTCTTCACCTTGGTATAAAAACATCATCTATTTTATACAACATTTTGAATGTCCACCAGAGGTGAAGAAGACAAAGGCCATCTCTCTCAAGTTGAAAGCCATCAAATTCTGCATTTCAAACCAGAACTTGTATTGGAGGGATCCTACTGACATTCTGTTAAAATGCCTTGATGGAAATGAAGCTAAACAAGTCACAACATAAATGCACAAAGGAGTGTGTGGAGGGCACCAACATTGGAAGGCCACAATGCTCAAGATCCTGAGGGAAAGATACTATTGTCCCACCCTTTTCTTTGATTTGTTTGCCACTATTAGAGCCTACAATGAATGTCATATGTTTGCAGGGAAACGAAATTTACTATCACTGCCCTTGAAACCTATCAAATCCAGTAGTCTGTTTCAACAATGAGGGTTAGACTTTATAGGAGAAGTAAATCCACCCTGTAGTGGACAACACAAGTGGATCCTCACTGCCACCGACTAATTCACCAAATGGATTGAGGCTATGCCCACCAGGAATGCCACTGACAAGGTAATCATGAATTTCCTGGAAACTAATATTTTTTCCATTTTTGGTTTCCCTAGTAAGATTGTAACAGACAATGCCTAAGAATTCAAGTCCAAAGCCATGATTTAATTCTATGGCAGTCACAACATTTCCTTGACACATTCCACACCCTATTACCCTTAGGGAAATGGCCTGGAATAATCATCAAACATGACTCTCATCAGGATCATTAAAAAGTTGTTGACTGAAAGAAAGAGATCCTAGGACTCTAAACTCAAATATGCCTTATGGGATGACAGGATCAGCAGTAAGAAGTCTCTGGGAACCTCACCATTCCATCTTGTTTATGGCATAGATGTCATTTTTCCTACTCAACTTGGTATACTAGTCCTGAAATTCTCGAAGGAGGACATTGAGGAACCCAATGACATACAAAGGAGAATCTTTCAGATTATAGAAGTTCAGCAAAGAAGAGAAGCACTAGATTAGAGGACAAAAGCATACTAGAACACGATCAAATCAACCTTTGATAAGAAAAACAAGAAGGAGATTTTTCAGGAAGGTGACCTGGTTTTGAGGTGGGATGCTAGAAGGGAAGACAAGTCCAAGCACGGTAAATTCGACAACCTTTGGTTTGACCCTTTTAAGGTGATTGAATTTCTGGACAACAACACGTTCATATTTCACAATCTAGATGATACATAGATCTTTGGAGGCCCGATAAATGGGCGCTTCCTGAAACACTATTTTGTTTAAGGATGGGGGAAGGTCCCTCTTGTACCGTAGACTCTTTCCTTTATTTTTTCTTTTGATTAGTTAGTTGTGTGTGAATAAAGACTCCATATCCCAAAAAGGCACTGGGGTGTAGGTTCATTTTTTAACTCAATAAAATGCATGGCTGAGGGACAGTAACAAATACACAGGGTTGACAGAAAAAAACGAGGGTAGGTGATGAAAGGTAAGAGCAATTATCTAATCTCAAGGAACCGATCTACAATTCTTAGCACCTCACAGGGATGAGCTATCCCATGTTGGATCCAATGTTGTAACTTAGGTCTGCATCCCCTACCTATCCTCTCTTTTTCCCTATGCCTTCATCAATATTTCCTTTTTTTGGTTGGTTAAGTCAATTTCCCACTACTGAGTGTCTTGGCCCTTATTCGTTTTTGAGTCTTCGTGAATTTCTTTTCTGTTTTTCTTGAAAGGATGAAATATATGTTGGATTTGGTTCGAATTACTTGTCATCATATTTTCCATTGATCCATCTCACCACAGGTCGACCAAGCCTTTTTATATATGCAGGAAATGCCCATGGAAAAACACATCCATTCAGAAGGATCATTATCGAGCCAGGCTTTCAGAAATGAATAGGGAAATTTTCAACGGTAAATATCCATCAAGCAAATCATATCAACAACTGTCATCCATTCAAGGTGTATAATTGCATCGAGTTTAGCACCAAGAGTCATCAGAAGTCCCGAACCCCCAAAGTATTTAACATGACTTAAGCTCGGGTTAATTAGTGATAAGCACTGACTAATCACTTCGACGATTTTCCTTCAGGAGATTGGCATACTTTACATCCATGAATTCTTGAAGACTCGAAGCCCGAACTCCCGAAGACCCAAAGAGAATATAGGCCGTTCATCTATCAAGATACACGTCGAAGTCCCAGAGAGCCGAAGATCCAAAGTGTCGAAGAGATTAAGTCACGAAGTCCCGAATCAAATCTGGACTTTTCATCGATCATGACACGCGGCTACAGATCATCTAATTCAACGATTTTCACTTCGAGAGTTTTCCAAGCACAAACATTTGAAACTCCTGAAGCCTAAAGTGCCGAAAATCCAGAAGCAGATCATCCACTTTGTGATTGTTCCTCTGGGATATCTTCATGCTTAACATTTGAAACTCCCGAAGCCCGTATTTCCAAAGAGAATTTGGACCATTCATCCATCACGACATGGGGCAGTAGATCATCCACTTCGAGAGATTTCCTCTGGGATATCTTCATGCTCAACATTTGAAACTCTTGAAGCCCAGATTTATGAAGAGAATCTGGACCGTTCATCCATCATGAGACGCGACATCAGATCATTCACTTCAGGGATTTTCCTCCGGGATATTTTCATGCTTCACATTTGAAACTCCCAAAACACGGACTTCCAAAGTGAATCTGGACCATTCATCCATCATGACACGTGGTGACAGATCATTCACTTTAGATATTTTCCTCCAACAGATGTTTCATGTTTCACATTCAAAACACCTGAAGCTCAAAAGTCCGAAGTGAATTTGGACCATTGATCCTAAGTCAATGCGAGCCGTTGATCCTTGCAGCAGGTAAATGTCACCCAGATCTTGGATCATAATTAGATCAACAAGTATAGTTCATTACGGGGACGAAAATTGCCCGGACGTTAATTTTCCAGAGTGGTCCCACAATTTAAACCATGGTTTTGTTGGAAGGGTACATGGAAGCTTCTGGGGGATTGCGGACCCAAAGGCGATGTGGACCCTAACTGCCCTCAATGACTCCCGCAATCACTTTCTTGAATGAAATCAGATCACCATGTCACCTCCACTCATCCCAGTCACTACTCTCTCTCCTGTCACCACCTGAAACTTGTCCTCCGTTAAACCCCACACTGATATCCATTGGCAGTGGCCCACCTCTCCAGATCAACGGTCCTTATCGCAACTCAGACCGTCCAACCATCCTACCTTTAATGGTGGGGAGGGGGGGGGTGGGGTGTGTACGAGTAAGTATTTTTCCTACAGTGAGCCCTATCTAACATGGTGGACCCTCAAGGACTTGGACCCCCCTCTCTCTAATACTCTTACCACCTACCCCCCCCTCCGAGTTCCTCCTGGGTTGTTTTTCAATACCGCCCCCTCTTGCCTTTCGCCACCTGTTCTTTAGTACACTTCACTAACTCCATACTCTCGACACCTCCATTGTATTCACACCTCCTCTCACTTTGAAATCTGTCTTCACACGTCATCTACCCTTGCGTCTATTCATCCCGTATCCCAATTGGATGCTCGCCTCCATGTCTCCCCTCATGTTCAAAGGGCCGACAACCATTCCATAGAAGCTATTTAACAGGTACATATGGAAGCTGACGGGGTCAATACAGAGTGTGCTTGGCTTTTGAAATCTCATCCATAGACAAAGAGCTAAGTCTCAGTCATAGGTCAACGCAGATTAGTTCCAAAAATACTTCAGCAAGCTGTGCTCATGCAACTAGTTATCTCCAATGGCCTCCAAAAGCTCACAAACATGCCATCGTTCAACACATAACTCTTCTCTGTCGCTTTGAGGCCTATTTTTAGCCATTCAGTTCCTCCAACACATGCATCAGTTTTGTCACAGAGACAATAGTAGTTGTTATTTGATTAAGTCCAACATTTTCCTAGATTAGATGCAAGAGTGGTCTTCTATGTGTGATAAGAACCACTCTTGTTGATTAAGTCCAGTGTCTTAGTGAAGTTAATTATTTGATTTATGAACATTTCCCTAAATTGAGGTCTCAGTCCCCTAAGGACGAGAGCCTTTGCAACTCTTTTAAATAGTTAGTTTTTGGATATTGTAAAGGTCGGATTTTTGAGGAAAGGATAGCAATACAATAGACTGGTTGCACCCATTTTATGCATGGATTAAATCTCTCTACCTGGTGAACATACTCTTGATGAAAATGTTTTGTTCAACTCTTCATCTGTTTTCATTCTTATCTTGAATACAATTTTTTATTTGTGCAACGTACATTTCATTTCCTTTCAGCTATTGTATGACTTATTTTTACTGATATGCAACCTGTCAAACAACTAATTCTTTGGTGAAGATTTTTTTTCTACAACCTGTGGGAGTTATTGTGTTTTGATACATGTTTGATGTCTTGAAATGATATTTTAAGTATTGAACTTCTTGCATCAGATTATTCATTGAGTAGTTTGTCGTTTCCCTTTGTTTTCTATTATTTCACTGGTCTGTCATTAGTGTGCCATCATCCAAGGAGGGCCCTCATCCATATCATTATTCCAACCCAAACTTGCCTTTGTCTTGATAGAATAACCATCTTACCAACCAACAAAATGTTAAAAGAAGCAATCATTCTAAACTGATAGGTGTCCTAGCTTTTCCCTTTAGCAGTCAGGTGCATACCTTAATACCAACACTTGGCAATGGAAATCTATACCTAATGGTGATATTATTTATGGCCCTTGAGTCTGCATACATTCTTCATCCTCCATCCTTCTTTGGACTCAACACAGTCGGTACTGCACACGAACTCAAGATTTCCTTGACCAAACCTTTATCTAATAGATCCTGAACTTGTCTCTTCACGTCCTCATTCGCTTGAGGTGTCAGCCTGTACACTGCTTTGTTCAGAAGGATTTATCCTGGTATCAATTCAATGTGATGGCTGATACTTCTGATAGGTGGTAATGAGCTTGGCAACTCATCCACGACTATGTTAGCAAAAGTTTCCAACAACTCCTGAATTTCCTCGAAAAAATCCTCCATAGAAGTACTTGTAAGGATAAATTTCGACTTCCTTACTACAACAAAATACATCTCATGTTCCTTAAATTCACTCAGGAGTTCCTTCCCACTCATGAGAAGTATGCTCATGCCGGGTTCTTCCTTCACTTTATTTTCTTCAATTGGCACCAACATGTGTGTCCTACCATTTTTTTCCATGGTATAAGTATTATTTCTCCCTTTGTGAATGACATTCCTATCATATTTCCATGGTATTCCCAATAAAACATGACATACATCCATGGGAATCACATCATATACAATTTCATCCCTATATCCTCCTATTTTAAATTCAACCACACATTGTTTAGTGAGTGTTTCCTGATGACCTTTTTGCAACCATGAGACTTTATACGACGTCGGATGTAAGTCGTATCCAACTCTAACTTCTCCACCATCTCTGTGGATACTAAGTTATCAATGCTCCCACTTTCAATGATCACCTTTCATACTCTGTCTTTATTCTTGCAAGTTGTCTTGAACAAACTGTTCCTCTACACCATATTTTCAACCTTTGGCTCTGGCTTTAAGAGAACTTTCTTCATCATCAAGATCTCCCATCTTATGCACCTTCTGACTCAACATATCGCTTCTGCACTTTTGAAATGTGAGCTTCAACTCCTTCTTTCTTCTTCTCAGGACATTCCCAAGACATGTTTCCTACCTTTCCACAGGCATAACACTTTATCTCGCCTCCTCTGCCTATTCCTCTTCCTCTAGGAAATAATTTTTTACCACCACTCTGCCTTCCTCGGGAACTTCCTCCTCTCTTAGAGTGACTATGTGGTTTCTCCACCTCACCTTTGGGCTTTTGTGTCTTGTCATGGAAAACTCCTTTGGCTCTGTTCAAACTTCTACCTCTATTTTGTTGACTCTACTTCTTGGCCAACTTCTCCTCTGCTTTCAGCGCAATCTGATACACATCCTCTACTATTCTTAATGTCATCATGCTGATTTCATCCTGGATTTCATATCTCAGGCGATTGATGTATCTGGAAAATTTTTCCTCGTCCCTCTCTTTTTGTCCATCCCTGATGTTCAGTCTATAGAAATCCTATGTGTACTCCTTCACAGTCATTCCTTTCTATCTCAAGTTCTGCAGTCTCCTGATCATATTTATCTGGTAGTCCTTGGGTATGAATTTAGCCTTTAGCTTGGCTACCATTCGATCCCAAATCTTGATCTTTTGCTTGCCCTTGCTTCTCTTGTCAGCCTGCAGTTCATCCCACCAAAGTGTTGCATGTATTTTCAACCTGGTGAAAACATTTTTCACCTTTTTCTCCTCATCGATATCTTCATAGTCAAAATAATTATCCATTTCTTGTATCCAATCAAGCAATTCTTTGACATCTAAATTACCTTCATACATTGGAATGTATATCTTTGATGCGGCTCCCAACTTAACAACCACTTTCAACAAGCTTTCTTCCACAAAATCCTCCACTACAACTTCTTTGACTTCCACTTCTTCATTTTCTGCATCACTGACATATCCAACATCAGGTTCTCTCCTTTGTGCTATTTCCATGGCATCCATCCTTGCACGCAGTTCTCTCATCTCTCTTTCCATAGCTATATTTTCTACGGGATGATATGCACATCTCCTAGGTGACATTGTGCTAATGTATTTGATACCACTCGATGATATCAACCTACTTCTTTGTCTCCTTTACCTACATAAGTCAATTCTGTAATAGCTTTGATACCACTCTTGACGAAAACCCCCTTCCCTCCTGGGGATTCCGTGACCTCTTGATATTGTATCTTCAAACTCTCCGAACCAAATTGGTTCTTCGAGCCTTCAATAGACCCTGAGCAATTTTTACACTCACAGGTCCCCTTGATGTCGCCTGCAAACTCAAACTGCCTGCAATTTCTCTCTTTGGCTCTTCGCAACACTAATTTGTGAGAACTAGTCTTGCACTAGCCTCTTCTGCCTAAGTGACCACGGGCTATAACCTCGGACCAATCCCCTCTCTACTTTAGACTTCAACGATATTGCAACCTCCTCCTCTGTATCCTCATGAAACACTTTCTCCAAATTCACGGGTCTTTACCACATGTCTTCTTAGATCTGATGGTCTAGTTGTACTTTAGGGTTCACAACTTCGCAAAAATTCACTCACTCCACACCTACGTCCTCTGGATCTCTAGCTACCAGATTCTCTAATATGCTACTACGTGTCTCCTCACAGCCAACGATTAATATTCACCTTGTGAGTTTGCGACTTCAACAATCCCAACTCTCTACACTTCGAAATGCTCCGAACTGCAAAATGTTGAAACACCTCATGACTTGACTCTGTGCAATCTCTCCCAGATCTGACGATCTGGATTGAATTCAATCCCTCCTAAATGGATATCACTTTTCTAAGTCTAGGAAACCTCAAAGGACTCCTTCCTTAGAATATTTCTCACCACTCTTCCTCTTGAGATTCTGAGTCAGAAGACTCGATCATGCACTCCTTGCAGAAAACTTCCTTGAAGATACCTCTCCAGAACTGCCTGAGCCAAAATGGACTCTGTCACACATACCTTGCAGACACTATGCACTCTTTACACACATAAGGTTCATGTTATCTCTTCTGAGCTTATGAGTCGAAATGGAATCTGTCAATGCACTCCTTGCGGACACTATGCACACTTGCACTTGCTCGCAGAAGAGAAACAATTGAAACTTATTTAAATATTCATAAATTCATACATTTATCCATGTAAATGCATACATAAACAAAAGAAAAAGAACTAACAGAGAATTCCAAATAAGAAAAAAGTCTACCATTCATTCATTCAGATATATGTATCAACACCACTCATTTGGGACAATGCTCCTCTATTTTATTCATTCAGCTGAAATATACATATGGTCATACACTGCCTCTCGATAGCTCTCAACAATTGGCTACAATGGAAACATATCTCAATAACTAGAGTGTCAATAACCTCTACTGGGAAACAATACAAATATTTATACAAGAGGGCTCTTCGAGTTCTTCCCTCCAACTACTCTAAAGCTATCTTATCGAATTAAAAGCTATCAATGACTAATATTTATTACAATAAATATTCATGATAGACAGATTAGATCGAACACATTGAATTTGTATTGCACTCAACTCCATTAAAGAAAATACATTCTCTGATGTTCTTATGAAATCATCCATCTCCACAATATTTAGGATGTTCTTTAATTACAATTCTTTTCAAAAGATTTGTGTGATACACCTTCTTCAAAATTTAAATTTCTTCAAAATGTGCGCTAGTGCGCCTAGCTATCCTTCGCTTGTGCTTTGTTGGTGATGCTCCTGCATAATA
Source organism: Picea engelmannii (assembly GCA_009831015.1). Classification (NCBI taxonomy): domain Eukaryota; kingdom Viridiplantae; phylum Streptophyta; class Pinopsida; order Pinales; family Pinaceae; genus Picea; species Picea engelmannii. The sequence goes on along the minus strand of ML794093.1, from coordinate 160,176 downwards.
AATCCATACAAGTTGGGATCGAATTCATTTTTACTTGGATGAAATTTCCCATAGGTCAGTTAGCTAGACTAACAGCTCTTTAACCATACATGTACATTGATTTTGAAATTGGTAATCGACAACCCTACTCGTCAAGCTGTTGTTATTTACTTGGGGATTTCTGATTTCATTTTAAGATTCGTTGGGTATTTTGTTTCATTCCCAGAGTTGAGTTTGTTTCTATTCGGTGTCCACACATTTCCCGTAGGTCGTGCTTCACATTCTCAACATTTTTGGGGTGTTTTCCTTTTCCCATAAATCATATACAGACCATACTATGAAAACTGGGGTTTTCTGGGCGTTTATTAACTACTCATGAACCAAATACATGTTTTTACAATTTCTTCAAATGCCAAATTCGCCCCAGATATTTTTCTCTTCTATTAAATATTAAAGTCAACTGCCTATGCATTTTTATTTTTTGTGGGTTACCAAAAATGCTCTTGGGTGTTTTTGTATGACGTAGGTCACAAAAATCGTCCTCCAAATTTTTTTACACAATGTTGGTTATCAAATTTTTCTTTTAGACTTTCTCTTGAGTTGTTGGTTTTCAAATATGACCTTCAAAGGTTTTCCCTTTGTAGTTAGTTGTTAAATTCTCCTTTTAACCATTTGTTTTAACCATGGGTAGACCCACTCCGACTAGGTTTTCCCTTATTCAAATTCCTCTTCTTCATTTGACCGATGTGACATCCTCAATATTTTTTTGTTTTTTATATTTTAATGTTGTTTCTTTGAAAATAAATTTCCATTTATGGAAATTCATACTTGATATTAATTAGGAATGTAATTACTATATTTGTGACTGGTGGGAAAGAGTTTGAATTTCCAACTTTCCTCTTTGATGGACATATGTATGAGACATAATTTTTTAATATATTTAATGCGGGAAACAAGTGTAACAACTAGGTTAAAAATAGCTAACTCTGACTCCATGAGCGGGGAACATGTTTGAGCTAACTTAGAGATGAATTTTACAAGTGTCAGAAGTGGAGTTTTGTCACTGGCATCCTCTAATAGTCATGGATTTGTAAAGTTGCAAATTTTCGAGGGAAATGGATTGAGGAAAATTCCTAGGAAAAGAAAAAAGGATAAATACAACATATGTGGGAGACAAGATGTTGCTTAGTATGTTGGGGAAAAGAGACATTTTCTATGTGAGCACTTTTGTATTAGGAAAATGATTTTCTGAACTGTACAAAGGTACACTAGAAAGAGAGCGGAGCTCAATTCGCCCTTATAGATTCATGGTCAGAATAGGAGATGATCAAGAAAAGTAATATTGGTTGTTTTGCATCTATGGTTGGGTGGAATGTGGTTGTTCCAATTGTTTTCATCCTGTGTTATAGATATGAATAATTCTCAGATCAGTATATATATGTATCCTTTGTTTACAATCATCTGTTAGATTGCAGAGATCATTTTATTAAATGTGATTGTTTAATGTTAAATAAGTATGATTATATTCTTTAGGAATATGTATATTTTCCATACGCTAATATTGCAACACAGTAACAATACATCTTGGCAAAGTTTTAGAAATAAGGCTTAGCATGGAATAGTATTTTCTTCACATTATATATTTAGTACAAACATAATCTATGTTTATGTAAATTAACATATAAGGATTTAAATGAATAAAATTTAGAGTATATATCTATCTATCTATCTATATATATATATATATATATATATATATATAAACTCTTCAGTTCATGGAATTTCTATGAGCTATATAAGTACCACAGTGGTAACAGATGTCCTTCCCTTGGAATTATATTTACAATTTCCAAGAGATAAGTTCAAATATAAACAACATTTCAATTTACCCCAACGAATCATCTCGGTTTGGAACCCGAGTACCTATAGGAGGTTTAACCATATATTATTTTTGGTGGACCAAGTCCCACAAACACAGTTATGAAAGTGATTATTACTTAAGAAAAATTAATGGGTGAAATGTAGAAGTCAACATACCGGAAATGGTAATAATAATTATTGGTGTTGAGAGAGACTTGAATCCCGAGAGGGCCGAAGACCATGATTTGTAACCTACAAGTAATGGGTTCAATTAACTTGAATGGTATTACAAAAATGAAAAAGAAAATCAAACAAAAACAAACAACTGATAAGAAATCCAAGGAGGAGATTTTTCAGGAAGTTGACCTGGTTTTGAGGTGGGATGCTAGAAGGGATGACAAGTCCAAGAATGGTAAATTCGACAACCTTTGGTTTGGCTCTTTTAATGTGATTGAAGTTCTGGACAAAAACACGTTCATATTGCATAGTCTAGATGATACAGAGATCTTTGGAGGCCCAGTAAATGGGAGCTTCCTGAAACACTATTTTGTTTAAGGATGGGGGAAGGTCCCTCTTGTACCATAGAATCTTTCCTTTATTGTTTCTTTTGATTAGTTAGTTGTGTGTGAATAAAGACTCCATATACCAACAAGGCACTGGGGTGTAGGTTCAATTTTTAATTCAATAAAATGCATGGTTGAGGGACAATAACAGGTACGTAGGGCTGACATACATAAACAAGGGTAGGTGATGAAAGGTAAGAGCAGTTATCTAATCTCAAGGCACCGATATACAGTTCTTAGAACCTCACAGAGATGAGCTATCCCCTATTGGATTTAATGTTGTAACCTAGGTCTGCATCCCCTACCTCTCCTCTCTTTTTCCCTATGCCTTGATCAATTTTTCCTTTTTCTGGTTGGTTAAGTCAGTTTCTTGGACCTTATTCGTTTTTGAGTCTTCGCGGATTTATTTTATTTTTTTCTTGAAAGGATGAAATATATGTTGGATTTGGTTCGAATTACTTGTCATCATATTTTCCATTGATCCAGCTCACCACAGGTCAACCAATCCTTTTTATATACGCAGGAAACTCCCGTGGAAAAACACAACCATTCAAAATGGTCATTATCGGGCCAGGCTTGCCGAAATGAATAGGGAAATCAAGAAAATCATATCAACAAATTTCATCCATTCAGGGTGCAGAATTGAGTGGAGTTTAGCACCAAGAGTCATCAGAAGTCTTTAACCCCTGAAGTATTTGACACGGCTTAAGCTCGGGTTAATTAGTGATAAGCACTGGCTAATCACTTCAACGATTTTCCTTTGGGAGACTGACATACTTTACATCCACGAATTCCTGAAGACCTGAAGCCAAAACTCCCGAAGACCCAAAGAGAATCTAGGTCGTTCATCTATTAGGACACGCGCCGAAGTCCCAGAGAGCTGAAGAGCCAAAGTGATGAAGAGATTAAGTCTCGAAGTCCCGAATAAAATCTGGACCTTTCATTGATCATGACATGCAGCTATAGATCATCTACTTCGGTGATTTTCACTTTGGGAGTTTTCCAAGCACAAACATTTGAAACTCCTGAAGCCCGAAGTGGCGAAAATCTAGAATAAATCAGGACCATACATCAATGGATACACGTGGAAGCAGATCGTCCACTTTGGGATTTTTCCTCCGGGATATCTTCATGCTTAACATTTGAAACTCCTGAAGCTAGTATTTCCAAAGAGAATCTGGACCATTCATCCATAATGATACGGGGCAGTAGATCATCCACTTTGGGAGTTTTCCTCTAGGATATCTTCACGCTTAACATTTGAAACTCCTGAAGCCTGGATTTATGAAGACAATTTGGATTGTTCATCCATCATGAGACACGACAACAAATCATTCACTTCAGGGATTTTCCTCCGGGATATTTTCATGCTTCACATTTGAAAATCCCAAAACCCGGACTTTTGAAGTGAATTTGGACCGTTCATCCATCATGACACGTGGCGACATATCATTCACTTCAGAGATTTTACTCCGGGAGATGTTTCATGTTTCACATTCAAAACACCCAAATCTCGAAAGTCCGAAGTGAATTTGGACCATTGATCCCAGGTCAATGAGAATTGTCAATCCTTGTAGCAGGTAAATGTCACTCAGATCTCAAATCGTAATTAGATCGACAGCTATAGTTCATTGTGGGGATGCAAAATGACCGCGTGTTAATTTTCTAGAGCGGTCTCGTAATTTAAACCATGGTTTTGTTGGAAGGGTACATGGAAGCTTGTGGGGGATTGCGGGCCCAAGGGTGGTGTGGACCATAACCGCCCTCAAAGACTCTCGAAATCACTTGCTTGACTGACATCATATCACCATGTCACCTACACTCATCCAACTCACTACTCTCACTCCTCTCACCACCTAAAACTTGTCCTCCGTTAAACCCCACACTGATCTCCATCGGTGGTGGCCCACCTCTCCAGATCAACGGTCCTTATCACAACTCGGAGCCCCCGACCATTCTACCTTTAATGGTGGGGGGGGGGGTCTGAGTAAGTATTTTTCCCACCGTGGGCCCTACCTAATGTGGTGGACCCTCAAGTACTCAGACCCCCCTCTTTCTAATACTCTTACCGCCTACCCCCCTACGAGTTCCTCCTGGGTTGGTTTTCAATACCGCCCCCTCTCTCCTTTCTCTACTTGTTCTTTAGTACACTTCACCGACTCCATACTCTCGATACCTCCATCGTATTCAAACCTCCTCTCACTTTGACATCTGTCTTCACACGTCATCTACCCTCACGTCTGTTCATCCCGTATCCCAATTAGATGCTCACCTCCACGTCTCCCCTCATGTTCAATGGGTCGACAACCATTCCATCGAAGCTATTTTACAGGTGTAGATGGAAGCTAATGGGGTCAATAAAGAGTGCGCTTGGATTCCAAAAGCTCATCCATAGACAGAGAGCTAAGTCTCAATCATAGGTCAACGCATATTAGTTCCAGAAATACTTCAACAAGCTCTGCTCATGCAACTAGTTATCTCCAGTGGCCTCCAAAACCTCGCAAACATTTCATCGTTCAACACATAGCTCTTCTCTATCACTCCAAGGCCTATTTTTTTCCACTCAGTTCCTCCAACACATGCATCAGTTATGTCGCAGAGACAGTAGTAGTTGTTATTTGATTAAGTCCAACATTTTCTTAGATTAGATGCAAGAGTGATCTTCTGTGTGTGATAAGAACCACTCTTGCTAATTAAGCCCAGTGTCTTAGTGAAGTTAATTATTTGATTTATGAACAGTTCCCTAAATTAAGGTCTCATTCCCCTAAGGACGAGAGCCTCTGCAACTCTTTTAAATAGTTATTTTTTTGATATTGTAAAGGTCAGATTTTTGAGGAAAGGATAGCAATACAACAGACTAGTTGGACCCATTTTATGCATGGATTAAATCTCTCTACCTGGTGAACATACTCTTGATGACAATGTTTCATTCAACTCTTCATGTGTTTTCATTCTTATATTGAATACAATTTTTTATTTGTGCGACGTACATTTCATTTCCTTTCAGCTATTGTATGACTTATTTTTACTGATATGCAACATGCCAAACAACTAATGATTTGGTGAAGATTTTTTTTCTGCAACCTGTGGGAGTTATTATGTTTTGATACATGTTTGATGTCTTGAAATGATATTTTAAGTATTGAACTTCTTGCAACAGATTATTCATTGAGTAGTTTGTCGTTTCCCTTTGTTTTCTATTATTTCACTGGTCTATTATTAGTGTGCCATCATCACAGGAGGGCCCTCATCCATATCATTCTTCCAACCCAAACTTGCCTTTGTCTTGATAGAATAACCATGTGACCAACCAACAAAAAGTTAAAAGAAGCAATCATTCTAAACTGATAGGTGGCCTAGCTTTTCCCTTTAGTAGTCAGGTGCATACCTTAATACCAACACTTGACAATGGAAATATGTACCTAATGGTGATATTATTTATGGCCCTTGATTCTGTACACATTCTCCATCCTCCATCCTTCTTTGGACTCAACACAGTCAGTACTGCACACGAACTCAAGCTTTCCCTGAACAAACCTTTATCTAATAGATCCTGAACTTGTCTCTTCACCTCCTCATTCGCTTGAGGTGTCAGCCTATACGCTTCTTTGTTCGGAAGAATTTCTCCTGGTGTCAAGTCAACGTGATGGCTAATACTTCTGATAGGTGGTAATGAGCTCGGTAACTAATCCATGACTATGTTAGCAAAAGTTTCCAACAACTCCTGAATTTCCTCGGGAAAATCCTCCATAGAAGTACTTGCAAGGATAAATTTCATCTTCCTTACTACAACAAAATACATCTCATGTTCCTTCTTAACTTCACTCAGGAGTTCCTTCCCACTCATGAGAAGTATGCTCATGTTGGTTTCTTCCTTCACTTTCTTTTCTTCAATTGGAAACATGTGTGTCCTACCATTTTTTTCCAAGATATACGTATTCTTTCTCCCATTGTGAATGACATTCATTTCATATTTCCATGGTCTTCCAAACAAAACATGACATACATCCATGGGAATCACATCACATAGAATTTCATCCCTATATCCTCCTATTTTAAATTCAACCAAGCATTGGTTAGTGAGTGTTACCTGATGACCTTTCTGCAACCATGAGACTTTATACGACGTCGGATGTAAGTCGTCTCCAACTCTAACTTCTCAACCATCTATGTGGATACTAAGTTATTAGTGCTCTCACTTTCAATGATCATCTTGCATAATCTGTCTTTATTCTTGCAAGTTGTCCTAAACAAACTGTTCCTCTGCACCAACTTTTCAACCTCTAGCTCTGGATTTAAGAGAACTTTATTCATCATCAAATATCTCCCATCTTATGCACCTCCTGACTCAACATCTTGCTTCTGTGCTTCCAAAATGTGAGCTTCACCTCCTTCTTTCTTCCTCCCAGGACATTCCAAAGACATGTTTCCTACCTTTCCACAAGCATAACACTTTATCTCGCCTCCTCTGCCTATTCCTCTTCCTCTAGGAAAAGATTTTCTACCACCACTCTGCCTTCCTCGGGAACTTCCTCCTCTCTTAGAGTGACTATGTGGTTTCTCCACCTCACCTTTGGGCTTCTATGTCTTGTCATGGAAAACTCCTTTGGCTCTGTTCAAACTTCTACCTCTGTTTTGTTGACTTTGCTTCTTGGCCAACTTCTCCTCTGCTTTCAGTGCAATCTGATACACATCCTCTACTATTCTTAATGTCATCATGCTGATTTTGTCCTGGATTTCATATCTCAGGCCATTGATGTATCTAGAAAATGTTTCCTTGTCCCTCTCATTTTGTCCATCTCTGATGTTCAGTCTATATAACTCCTATGTGTACTCCTTCATAGTCATTCCTTTCTATCTCAGGTTCTGCAGCCTCCTGAACATATTTATCTGGTAGTCCTTGGGTATGAATTTAGCCTTTAGCTTGGCTACCATTCGATCCCAACTCTTGATCTTTTCTTTGCCCTTGCTTCTCCTGTCAGCCTGCAATTCATCCCACCAAAGTGTGGCATGTCCGTTCAACCCGGTGACAACATTTTTCACCTTTTTCTCCTCGTCGATATCTTCATAGTCGAAATAATTGTCCATTGCTCGTATCCAATCAAGCAATTCTTCGACGTCTAAATTACCTTCATACATTGGAATGTATATCTTCGATGTAGCTCCCAACTTAACAACCACTTTCAACAAGCATTCTTACACAAAATCCTTCGCTATAGCTTCTTTGACTTCCACTTCATTTTCTGCATCAGTGACGTCTCGAGCATCAGGTTCTCTCCTTTGTGCTATTTCCATGGCATCCATCCTTGCATGCAGTTCTCGCATCTCTCTTTCCATAGCTATATTTTCTACGGGAGGCTCTGCATGTCTCCTAGGCGACATTGTGCTGATTTATCTGATACCACTCAATGATATCAGCCTACTTCTTTGTCTCCTTTACCTACATAAGTCAATTCTATAATAGCTCTAATACCACTCTTGACGAAAACCCCCCTTCTCTCCTTGGGATTCCGCAACCTCCCGATATTGTATCTTCAAACTCTCTAAACCAAATTGGTTCTTCGGACCTTCAATAGACCTTGAGCAATTTTTACACTCACAGGTCCCCTTGATGTTGCCTGCAAACTCAAACTGCCTGCAATTTCACTCTCCGATGCTTAGCAACACCGATTTGTGAGAACTAGTCTTGCACTAGCCTCTTCCGCCTAAGTGACCATGGGCTATAACCTCGGACCAATCCCCTCTCTACTTCAGACTTCAACGATATTGCAACCTCCTCCTCTGTTTCCTCCTGACACACTTTCTCCAAACTCACGGGTCTCTGCCACGTGTCTTCCTGGATCTGATAGTCCAGTTGTACTTCAGGTTTCGCAGCTTCACGGAACTTCACTCACTCCACACCTACATGCTCCAGATCTCTAACTCCCAGATTCTCTAATATGCTACTACGTGTATCCTCACATCAAACGATTAATATTCACCTTGTGAGTTTGCGACTTCATCAATCCCAACTCTCTACACTTCGAAATGCTCTAAATTGTGAAATGACGAAACACCTCGTGACTTGCCTCCATACAATCTCTCCCAGATCTGATGATCTGGATTTACTCCAATCCCTCCTGGACAGATATCACTTTTCTAAGTCTAGGAAACCTCAAAGGACTCATTCCTTAGAATATTTCTCGCCACTCTTCCTCTTGATATTATGAGTTAGAAGACTCGATCATGCACTCCTTGCGGAAAACTTCCTTGAAGATGCCTCTCCAAAACTTTCTGAGACAAAACAGACTCTGTCACGCATACCTTGCAGGCACTATGCACTCCTTACACACATAAGGTTCACGTTATCTCTTCTGATATTATGAGTCGAAATGGACTCTGTAAACGCACTCCTTGCGGACACTATGCACACTTGCACTTGCTCGTAGAAGAGAAACAATTGAAGCTTATTTAAATCTTCATAAATTTATACATTTAGCCATGTAAATGCATACATAAACACAAGAACAAGAAATAACAGAGAATTCCAAATAAACAAAAAGTCTACGATTCATTCTTTTAGATAGATGCATCAACACCACTCATTTGGGACAATGATCCTCTGTTATATTCATTCAGTTGAAATATACATATGTTCATACACTGCCTCTCGGTAGCTCTCAACAATTGGCTAAAACAAATCTCAATAACTAGAGTGTCAACAACCTCTACTGGGAAACAATACAAATCTTTATACAAGAGGGTTCTTCGAGTTCTTCCCTCCAACTACTCTAAAGCTATCTTATCAAATTAAAAGCTATCAACGACTAATATTTATTACAATAAATATTCATGACAGACAGATCATATCGAACACATTGAATTTGTACTGCACTCAACTCCATTAAAGAAAATACATTCTTTGATGTCCTTATGAAATCATCCATCTCTACAACATTTAAGATGTTCTTTAATTACAATTATTTTCAAAATATTTGTGTGATACACCTTCTTCAAAATTTAAATTTCTTCAAAATGTGCACTAGTGCACCTAGCTATCCTTCGCTTGTTCTTTGCTGGCGATGCTCCTGCATAATAAATCCATACAAGTTGGGATCAAATTCATTTTTACTTGGATGAAATTTCCCATAGGTCAGTCAGCTAGACTAACATCTCTTTAACCATACATGTACATTAATTTTGAAATTGGTAATTGACGACCCTACTCGTCAAGTTGTCGTTATTTACTTAGGGTTTTCTGATTTCATTTTAAGATTCATTGGGTATTTTATTTCATTCCTAGAGTCGAGTTTGTTGCTATTCGGTGTCCACACCTTTCCCGTAGGTTGTGCTTCACATTCTCAACATTTTTGGGGCGTTTTCCTTTTCCCATGAATCATATACAAACCATACTATGAAATCTGGGGTTTTATGGGTGTTTATTAACTACTCATGAACCAAATACATGTTTTTACAATTTCTTCAACTGCCAAATTCACCCCAGACATTTTTCTCTGCTATTGAATATTTAACTCAACTGCCTATGCATTTTTATTTTTTGTGGGTTACCAAAATCGCTCCTGGGTGTTTTTGTATGACATAGGTCACACAAATCATCCTCCAAACTTTTTTACACAATGTTGGTTATCAAATTTTCCTTTTAGTCTTTCTCTTGAGTTGTTGGTTTGCAAATCTGACCTTCAAAGGTTTTCCCTTTGCAGTTAGTTGTTAAATTCACCTTTTAACCATTTGTTTTAACCATGGGTAGACCCACTCCGACTAGGTTTTCCCTTATTCAAATTCCTCTTCTTCATTCGACCAATGTGACATCCTCAATATTTTTTTGTTTTTTTTTTTTGTTTTAATATTGTTTCTTTGAAAATAAATTTCCATTTATGGAAATTCATACTTGATATTAATTAGGAATGTAATTACTATATTTGTGACTGTTGGGAAAGAGTTTGACTTGCCAACTTTCCTCTTTGATGGACAGATGTATGAGACATACATTTTGAATATATTTAATGCGGGAAACAAGCTAAACAACTAGGTTAAAAATAGCTAACTATGACTCCATGAGTGGGAAACATGTTTGAGCTAACTCAGAGATAAATTTTACAAGTGTCAGAAGTGGAGTTTTATCACTGACATCCTCTAATATTCATGGATTTGTAAAGCTGTGAATTTTCGAGGGAAATGGATTGAGGAAAATTCCCAGGAAAAGAAAAAAGGATAAATACAACATATGTGGGAGGCAAGATGCTGCTTAGTATGTTGGGGAAAAGAGACATTTTCTATGTGAGCAGTTTTGTATTAGGAAAATGATTTTCTGAACTGTATAAAGGTACACTGGAAAGAGAGTGGAGCTCAATTCGCCCTTATAGATTCATGGTCAGGATAGGGGGTGATCAGGAAAAGTAATATTGGTTGTTCTGCATCTACGGTTAGGTGGAATGTGGTTGTTCCAATTGTTTTCATCCTATGTTATAGATATGAATAATTCTCAGTTCATTATATATATGTATCCTTTGTTTACAATCATTTGTTAGATTGCAAAGATTATTTTATTAAATGTGATTGTTTAATGTTAAATACGTATTATTATATTATGTAGGAATATGTATATTTTCCATACGCTAACACTGTAACACAGTAACAATACATCTTGGCAAAGTTTTAGAAATAAGGCTTAGCATGGAATAATATTTTCTTTAGATTATATATTTAGTACACACAGAATCTATGTTTATGTAAATTAACATATAAGGATTTAAATGAATAGAATTTAGAGTATATATATATATATATATATATATATATATATAACCTCTTCAGTTCATGGACTGTACATATTTAAGTAATTATTCCTTTTTATTTCTATAAGCTATATAAGTACCACAGTGGTAACAAATGTCCTTCCCTTGGAATTATATTTACAATCGCCAAGAGATAAGTTGAAATATAAACAACATTTCAATTTACCCCAACGAATCATCTCAGTTTGGAACCCGAGTACCTATAGGAGGTTTAGCCATATATTATTTTTGGTGGACCAAGTCCCACAAACACATTTATGAAAGTGATTAGTACTTAAGAAAAATTAATGGGTGAAATGTAGAAGTCAACATACCAGAAATGGTAATAATACTTATTGGTGTTGAGAGAGACTTAAATCCCGAGAGGGCCGAAGACCAGGATTTGTAACCTACAAGTAATGGGTTCGATTAATTTGAATGGTATTACAAAAAGGAAAAAGAAAATCAAACAAAAACAAACAAGTGATTTACCTGTACCATTGTCCACGGAGGTCAAAATCCTGTTGAAAGGCGTCGAATAAATCTACAGATGAATAATTCTGATGGGTTCCCTTGCAAGTCACAGGGACCCATCATTAATTTTTTATCCATACGCTAAGCACATACATGGAAAATAAAAATATAGAATGATTACCAGGCACAACATTTGTTTTGTTGAAAGAAAAAGAATCCATGGAAAACATAAATAGCCATACATTTAAATAAAAATGACCTTGACATATATTTAACCTCCTCTATACGAATTGTCGGTTAAATTTTCTAACGAGTCAAAGTCAATGTATATACATATGCCTAGTCTCAGACCGGCCTGGGCTTAAATCCGATGAAAATATATATATATACACACACTAATCCAATCGATCTCTCAACTAGAACAAGCAGTAACATAGTGTGTATCGTGAGGAAATTATAAAGAAAAAACTAATAATCAGAGACAACCCCCTCCATTTTTGTTTACTACTATATAATGAAGAAGAATATTCTCGATCTGGAGGTTGAGTATTACTTCACCTTTACCGATCCTTCCCACATGGATTTCCTTGCTAAGTGATAGAGACATCATGTAAGCAACTCGAGTTTTCACCCTCAAGAATATAAGAGAAAGAGAATACCTCTTATAGTTCACTTATAGGAAATAAAAACCTTAAATTTGTCTCATGTACATAGGTTATCTAAACACTGGAAGGAATAACTTACCAAAACTCGAAGATAGGGAACCTTCGAAGTAATTTCTGCCACTGTTGACACAATCCATCCACAAGAATGCACATCATCACAGAGTCCACAACAAAGAAATATAATTGTTATACAAGGAAACAAAGAATATCTTTCAAAACTACAACAAAAATCCATTTTAATAATCTCTTACGAAGATAACATGGATTCTGAAAGGAATTTGCAGCTCTTTGGACAAATCAATTGAAGTTTTACACCTCATGTATGGGATGGAGTCGTAAACCTATGCCCAGTGATCAAAACCAATTCTCGACTACTCACTAGACCTTCAATCGCAAGGGAGGGTTTGGAAAAAACAAGGAAATGCTTCCCGATCAAAAGTGACAAGGTGCCTTGAGACCCTCATTCACACCTTACATTGAATAGAGTGACCATCAATGGCAGTAATGGTCACTCTATTCAATGTAATCATGCATTTCCTCAATGTATTCGATGCAATGTGCTAACTATGTGCACCTTTATTCCCCATCTCCCGAGATTGGTCATTGTACCCATGGTACTCTTTACTCCTACATTTTATTGCAAGGTTTATAACTCATCTTTGGCTGGCATGGACTTATTCTCTCTATTATTCAGGTTGTTTTATTGAATGATACCCTACTTGGGTATCAATGGCATACAACAACCACTTCCAAATTATGTGCATATCATTAAGATAATGAAATCTTTTTAGAAGGGATTCTTACCAAATCCCTTCATACCCCATGCCACATAGGTATGCACATTCTTATACCTGCTCTGGCTGCTAGCACCCTCTCTGATATTACCTCATAAATGGTGCTTTGTGGGGACTTTTAAAGTCCCTTCAACAATATTTTAACAACAACCTTCTCATAGTTATCCTTTGCTTGAGGTTGTCCATCATTGGCAACTATCTTTCTCAACAACTCCAATTCCATTCTACACATGATATACATCATAAATATGTTAGTCGTTATGTAAAATAAAAATGCAAGTATCATATCTTTCTAGTCAATAAAAAAATTTCACATATCATCTTTCCAATTTTGTCTTATCCCAGAGAACACATTAGACAACAAGAAAGGAGTTAAGGGATTCTTTCATTTTCCAACTTCTTCTACACCATTTGTTTTCATCCCAACTGAGTTATTTCTATGGCCTCACTACCTTTTCTTAACATGGATTTAACCAAGACTATTCATTTAAACATACTCATTTAATCATTCTCCATTTTCCAGCTGTACTTGTTCTCACAATTGCTCATCTAAAAACTACACCTCTTTAATCAATTCATATCTCTTAGGGTGGGAAAAGTGTTCCTCCTTTTTCATTTTTTTTTCTTTTGTAATTATTCCCTGTTGGGATCTTTCTTCTCTTTTCCTTAAGTAGACTTGGTTAGGCCTCACCCTAACCTTTTGGATACATCGACATGATTTACTAGCAATGTTTTCTCACAATGAAATATGAACCTGTGCATTCTGCACATTACCATCCAGTTATCAGAATGGTCAACATTCATTCGTTAGTCTTCCGCTCATACATTTTGTTGCAAAATGAAATCCAAAATTCTTACACACACACACACACACACACACACATATGAAAGCTTGCATACCACTGCTCAATTTCCATCAATCATTAAGGCTGTGACTTTGTTCTCCTAATTGAGTCCTTACACAGTTCCTTCATAGGGAACTCCTTCAACATCCAACTTCCTTATTGTATATCCTTCACTATCTATGATAGCCTCAACCTTGAGTTAGTTCACTTGTTTATCAAATATTCCATAAGAATATAAACATGCATCTTTGTTATGCATCCATATTATTTGTCCACACATATTCCTTGTTTTGTTAACTTACATCCATGATGCACTTAACCACTTGCACAATCATAAATCCTTTAACTTATGATTGTTCACAATTGTTCTCAGGAAATCCTCAAAGGCTTAATCATGCTTCCTTTTGTCATGACAACAAAGCATCCTTTCTCATTTAATCTCTCATCTGTTTATACTAACCTTTCCCGAGGGAATGGAACAAATTCCCCTAAAGATATCATTCAAAACCAAACTTTCATGACTCCTTAGAATAGAGTCGGTGATGCATCCATGGTATTCACTAAATCTTGACAAGTGAAATTCTTGCCTTACATTTCACTCATTTAGATAGTCACATTGTCCCTTTAGTATATGTATTCTCATACATTATATACGTGCATCACTTGCACATTTAATATCATTCATATCTACTTGGTCTTAATATTAATATCATTTTTCATACCAATCAATCTCACGATTCATTAAATTCATGCACTCAAGCATATACCGACGTAGCCAAACATTCATCATGCAAGCTCATCGCTTGCACCATTTCCATGTCACACATGCACATGGACATATCAAACTTCCACATCCTTCTCCTAGGATATCATTTCCATCTTTATGACCAGCCTCATAGAGACACTCAACACTAAGATTCCCTCTTAATTTTGGGTTTGCAGTCATATTATTCTTTTAAGCATGTATACACATATATGTAGGTGCATCTCTTGCACCCCTTTTACATTGGTACTTTGGTTTTATTATTATTGTTCTTTAGTGACAGATTACAGTCACTCATATGATTAGTCTCACAATCATAATTCATACTGATGTTTCCCCTTCTACATGGAAATAACAAATGAGGGTCACCCTCTTTCCTATTGTAAAACCTTCCATAATTCAGAATTCATATGGGTAGTTATTGTATCACTCAAGGCAGTAAGATAACAACTTCTAGTCTCTTCTCGATGCCTCAATTCACTCTTGGTCAATAGACTTATGCAAGGGGATATTTTCCTAAATCCATCTTATAGCTATCTAAGTACACCAAGCCATCTCAACATGGCTACCATCCACCTCTAGATGTCAATATGATCCACTGGTCATCCAAAGGTGTTTGATGCCTCCTTAATCATACCTTACATCGATCTCTGATAAATCCTTATAGTCCTATCGTATTAAGGCAATAGGCCACAACATTATCAACTTTCATTCTTTCTATTAATTCCTATTTCCATAAGGTCATCCTCATCTAAAAGTTTCACTAGTAGACCGCAAATTACAACCCACCACAGGTTATAACATGCCTAATTTGCATGTTCAATGTTTTTCCATATGCATTCTTATGCATGGACATGCCCTTGAGTTGACATGGATATACACTATATTTGCATAACCATGAGATTTTGAAATTTCTCTTGTCAATTCACTTCTACCTTCATGAAGGCTGCTCTCAATCTATAGGGTTCCTTTTTTACTTGCTTACTGGATTATTCCAGCAACAATTTTCAATCAGTAAATTGACCTTACCATTTCCATTAATCCTCTGATCGTGAGGGGTCATACACATATACAGGGTTTAATCCTTTATTAAAACGGTAATTATTACTGTTACAGATCCTTTCAATCCATTCACATCCAAGTATTTCTATTAGCGCTCATCAACATAATCCCATTCCTGTAGGATTGACCATCATTTCCAAAAATAAATGGTAGGATTCCTCTGCCACATACTAGCGTGATTTATTGTCGTTGGGTAAAATCCAACTTAATTTTAAATTTGTATCCTTCTACTCGAGGAACATATACAAATGATTTATGTTTGGCAGGAATATTCTCAACAGGATCACCTTAGCCTTGGTAACCCAATCTTATGTCTGTACAATAGCACGTACGATTGCATAATGAAGTCAACTTCTTTATTTGGAAACATTAGCAACATACAGTGAATATTTCCAAAACATCTATCAACAATAGAAGGTTTCATTCCTCACTTCAGTAGAGGTTTACTAAGCCTCTTAGGAATAGGTAAAATAGGGTGTTACCCCTTAAATTTCTCTAGTAATATTTTTATACTACTTTTTCATGAGCCCAAGTAGGCCAAGTGTTGTTGCCATGCTCCGATACCAATTTGTAACACACCCAACCCCTAAGTACTCTTTTGAGGGATGGGGCATCATAATTTCATTTTTCCTTAACTACCTCAATCCCAACTTTGGGCTCTCCACCGGAATTCTTCTCATCACGAGCTTCCTCATGATTACCACCATACCGAAATATGAGTTATGTATCGCAAGTTATTACCTCCCGAAGATCTTCGAGAACTATTAGTCATGGACCACGTGACTCCATCTCATTCATATTGTTCCCATTATTTCGACATATACGGTGGAAGTCCACCTATTGCCCAATCCAATGATGTGGTTTATTCCTTAATCAAAACATAGGATAGAGGGGTGTTTGACGTTCGAATTTGAACACCCCTTTTTCTTTCTATGCACACATTCCTTGGAGTCCTGAAATCATGAACTCCCAAGGTATTGCCACGTAACTCTAACCTTCGGCCTTCCGGCTTGTTCTCAACACTACACCTCAAACCTCCTGAGTCCCGGAGACTCGGGCTCCCAAAGGGTCCCCATTAACCTTTGACCGAGCATTCATGCGCCAGGGGGATGACACACATCAGGTCCAGGAGTAACACGTGTCCTTGTCAGGGGGTGACACATGTCACATTCTAAGGATCTTTTAGGGTCTGTGAGAAGTAAAATTCTAGATGACATGTGGCATACATGACAGGTGTCCACATCACCCCAGGTGACATCGACAGGCCATGTCAGTCTAGGACTGATAGCCTCCGAGGATCTTGACTTCAATACTACCACTTACTAGTTGTTGGCCGCATGCATGCCCATCACTGAATTTATTCTTTAGGATGGACTGTTATTCCATCTAGTCCATATATGTGTTCCTTCAAGAAATAATGTGAAGTTGATTTTGGAGGCTCTCTACAGTAAGATGGCAGGACACTTTGGTGTGGAAAAGACAATGGTAGTTTTGCAGAAGTAGTTCTATTGGCAGAAACATCAACATGAAGTTGGAAAGTACATTTTATCTTGCAATACCTGTGTTATTTCCAAGCCATCCATTGAGAAGAAAAGCTTGTACACCCCTCTCCCTACTCCCGATAGGCCCTAGGGATCCTTCTCGATGGACTACATGTATGGCCTTGCTTCAACCAAACAAGTCAATAATTTTTTTTTTTGGTGGTTGATCGATTTTCTAAGATGGCCATTATGATAGCATACAAAAAGAGTATCATAGTGAAGGCCATTGCCTAGTTGTTCTTCGAACGGGTGTGGGTACATTTTTGGATACTGGAGACCATCATCTCAGATTGGGACATAATGTTCTTAAGAACATTTTTTTCGAGCCTCTGGTCACTATTGGACACCAAACTCACCAAATCCACTACCTTCCACCCCCAAAATGATGATGAGACAGAGGTGGTCAACAAGATGATCCTGCATATCTTTTGCATGTAAAAATCCAAGAACCCACACACATGGGATGAGAGTCTCCTCTATTTTTATCATATCTATACCAAATCTCTCCATAGCTCGACCAACCACAACCCCTTTCAGGTGGGGCTAGGATTTCAACCATTGGGTTCCATTAATGCTACATTGCCCCTTGCGATCACACAGGTAGAATATTTCCATGCTCAATCTGAATCCAACAAATCCACCAAGTTTATTGAATGGATTCAACACATTAAACAACACATCCATGATATTGTTCAAAAATCCAATGCTAAGTACAAGTAGTGCCACGATCAACACCGGGTGCAACACAAGTTTTAAGTTAGAGACAAGGTTTGGTTGCATTTGTAGAAGGAGCACCTTACAGGACCCCATCAAAATCTTCATCCACTTCTTTATGGTCCTTACACCATAACCAAGGTCGTGGGTGATAATTTTTTTGAGCTAATTATTCCCCCCTTCCTTGGCTTACACCCAATGTTCAATGTGGACCTCCTTCAGCCATACTTTCCACCATTATTAGACACATCAGATATAGTAGAAAATTTGACACTGACATAGGTCAACCATGAATGCATGGAATAGGAAACCATTGATAAAATATTGGACACAGAGGTTAAGGGCACTCTCCAACAGAGGATCCATATTTATTGGGTAGTCAAAGCAGGGCAACTCCTACACCAATGAAAGTGGCTCATCGACGCCAAGTTCAATAGAATTTTCCCCATCTTATAGGGGAAATAAATGAAATGGGGAACATTTCTTCCTAAGGGTGGAGGATTGATCTAGGTGGATATCGGTGGCCACCCACCTATTCCACTGGCTCAGAGCATAGTTTTCCATTTTGGCAGTTTTTCTACACTTTTCGGGTCTTGAACTTCCAGGCCCATTTTCATGCCTTAAACAACATTTTCTGGGCACAACAACGTTCAGCTGATAGATGAATTCATGGTCTAGGCTGAACGGAATGTGTAATTCTCAACACCTTTCCACTGACTTATCAAGCATGCCAAATGAAGATCGTATGCAAAAGTTACGACCCCGGGAAGTTGGAAAACCAACTAACGCCACGAAGGCCCACAATACTTTTGGCATTTCATCTCCTAGGGTTAGGTTTTTGGATGTTTAGGTTTTACTCATTATTTATTTATGATAAAAATTCCTTTTGGCCTCATTGTAAGGCGCTCTGGTGAATGTATGTAGCTGTCACATCTTTTCTTAGAGATAAGCTACAACCATTCGAGGGAGGTTGTTTCATTCTACATTTTTACAGTTCAGTACATTTCATTTATAAATAGAAGTCAAGTTCAATGTATCTTTATGTTTTTTTTATAACCATGTATTTCATTTTGTTCCATTTATAAATCCGGATGAAATACTTAGAATATTTTCAGAACTCATCCATGAAAAAGTTGATATCTATATGGATGAATTTACCCCTTATAGGAATTCATTTGATGAGGCCTTAGACAATCTGGAGAAAATTCTCCAAAGATGTAGAGAAATGAACCTATCCCTTAGCGACGAAAAATGTAAAATGATGATGAATGAAGGAATTGTGTTAGGACTCAACTTGCCCTCCAGAGGGATTGAAGTAGACAAAAATAAATTCAAAATCATCACACTACTTCCTACCCCTATGAAACCAAAAGATATAAAAAAAATTCTTAGACACAGAGGATACTATAGAAGATTCATCAAAGACTTTAGTAAGATAACTTCTCCCATGTTTACTCTACGATGTAGATTATTGTTTGACTCTAAATTATCAACAAACATTTGAAACAATAAAATAAAGACTCTCAATTGCTCCTATACCGCAGGGTCCTAATTGGGATCTTTGCTTTCATATTCATACTGATGCAACAGATAAATATGTAGGAGAATTCTTGGGGAAAAATGAAGATAACAAACCCTATGCAATTTCTTTCATAAGTAAGAACTTGGTTGGTATAGAGATGAACTACACTGTTATAGAAAATAATTTTTTAGCAGTAGTTCAATGTCTCAATAAATTTAGACATTATGTTACATGGTATAAATGTTTTGTACATACATATCATGATTCCATTAGATATTTAATGAATAAACCTCACATCAATGGTGGAATGATTATATGGCTTTTGTTATTACAACAATTTAACCTAACCATTCTTGATAATCCTAGAAAGAAAAATGTAGTTGCATATTTTTTTGTCCAGGTTGATCATTCTTATTAAAGAAGGCATGATTGATGATCATTTCCTATATGAGAACCTCTTTTCCATATCAACACAAACCCCCTATTTTATTGACATATAAAATTATGTGATAGACCCACCCTAGCTTTACTCAACATTTATCCAACATAGAAAGATGCAAGATCATTCGGAAAAGCACAACCTATACTTGGGTAGCAGGGTATTTGTTCAAAATTGGCCCATACCAAATCTTGAGGAGATGCATGAGAGAAGATGATGTGCATGATCTTGCAACCTCCAGTAGAGGCAGTCTCAGATATGAGAAATAAAAGAATATCCTCATCAAGAAAATCTCCTAGAGGCTTGATGAGACAGGACATGGATGAAAAGTAGAAATGGCACCTCTGTCTTGAGAAAAAAAGAGAAATATATATATATATATATATTTGGAATACTAATGTTTTTTGTTTTGCGGGTACACAATGGACTCCACTTGAAGCAAAGATCTACACTAGA
Organism: Picea engelmannii; assembly: GCA_009831015.1. NCBI lineage: Eukaryota > Viridiplantae > Streptophyta > Pinopsida > Pinales > Pinaceae > Picea > Picea engelmannii. The sequence continues at coordinate 139,725 of ML794093.1, read as the reverse complement.
AAGCAATAGGACAAAGTTCGAAACAAACAAAAAAATAATCCTCCACAAATAAAAAGGGAAGTAAACATTTTTTAGTTTTCTGCACCTTCAACATCATTTCCCATACACCACACTTTCCATATCATAATACATAAATTTCCCTTGTTCTCCATTTTCATCAATAAAACTTTACATTTTCATCATGGTAATGAGAACAAGGACATTCTCAATTGTCACATCAAAAGCCTACGGAGTTATACATACCCAATTTGAACTTGTGACCTCTTATGAGGAAACACATGTGCTTAACCATTAGGCCCACTCAGGCCCATTATATATATA
>ML794093.1:122081-139209 GCA_009831015.1 Picea engelmannii | reverse complement strand
TTAATATTATTTAAACCTGGAAAGATTTATTTGTGTTATAATTTCCAAACTCCCGCGGTCTTTCTCAAACTCCCATATAACTATTTTCCCCTCAACTTCGAGAGGCGCAAGTACCCGGGACCTGTAATTGACGTGTAGTTAGTAATGCATTTTTATGATGTCGTGTTGATTTTGTGATGTTATAATCATGTCATGATGATTCCATTACCCTAACATTAAAGAAAAAAATAAAAACATACATCGTTTGTTGCCGCAATGAAGAGGTTGTTACATTTATGCTCCTCTATGACATTTGGTCAACCTCTCTACATCGTTCACCACCAAAAGGACTCAGAGGATAGATAGAAGGTTAGGCATCCCAACACTTCATATTCTATCTCATCCATTTCTCCTTTTTGTTGTTCGTTTGTATTTTCTCCCACGTGCAAAAGGTTTTATGAAAGTGTTATTATTTGTTGTATACAACAATATACTGCTCGAATTTACATATGAATCCCACTTTAGACTATATTTCATACAATGTTAGTAATGAATCATGATGGCACAGTGCCCTTCTCTTCTTCATCCATAGCCTTAAACATTTCCTATGATGATCATCTTAAAGGCTATGTCGATAGCCAATTATTTTTGTTGAATCCAATTTCAGATCACACTAAGAACATCAAATTACAATTTTTGGGTCCGATTTGGATCATATTAAGGTGATCAAATTACATTGCATCTCTTGTATTTTCTACAATGATTAGAATGTTTCCTAAAGATAAATTGTTGTACCAACAAATTTAAATTTGTAATTTGAGACCACTTTTAATTTTTAAAGTCACATTATTTTCTACTTATGGTTAATTTTTGTGGGAGTTAGGTAATAAGTCGATGAAATCAACCCCTTTGTGACCAAAAGAGTTTTCCAAATCCAATAGAAATGTTTTTGGAGGTTATAATTCCACCTTATGGATAGGAACGTTGACCATAAAAATATTTTGATTGGGGTTTTGGCCTATTCTAAAACTATCCAAATATTTGCAATTTAGAAAAAAATGAGTGGATTAGAGTGGAATTCATAGCAATTTCATTGAAAGTTATATTTTCATCTTATTCATGAGAACTTTGACTATAGAACTTTACTTTTATGGATTTTGACCTATGTTATGATGGGTAAGTTAATTAGTGAACAAGCTCAATCTCTTTTCATTTAAAATACTTCACCAAATATAGGAGGAAGCTTCACTTAATTGATGGGAGATTTAACCATGGAACTTTGACCTTAGGGGTGAATTTAGAAAAAAAAAAGTAACTCAAGGGAGAATTTGGCTTCACCCAAATTAAAAAAAAAAAAAGATTGAATTTGTCCTCTTATTAACTAATTCCATTTTAAAACTACCCTCATAATTTTGAAAAAAATCATGAATTAGGGAGAAAGTTTACCTCCCAAAAAATAAACCCATTGAATTAAGTTTAACAAATTATTAACCAATTATTAACTATAAAAGAATAAGATAACAAGTGAACAAAATCAACCCATAATTTTTTTTTTTCAAATCTAATACGGGAACTTCCTTCAATGCAAGGAAACCCATGGCTCTCTGCAACCCTTATACCTGAACTTCCTTCCAACTTCCCCGGATGTAAAAAATAATGATCCTCACCAACGAATGCCTAGTGGTCAATGACAATACTGCCTACATGGTGGTGGCCTTGGGGTATTGTAGGCAAGACGGTGTGGCGTCACTTTGTGTTGAAATGTACCATGGCTCTCAAATTGGGTGGAAGGTAGTAGGATTCTTTCAGAAGAAATTAAAATGGTCTCTTGTCCATGGCGAGATGTTAGGAGGTCCCCCCCAAAGAAGCAGCCTCACAACTCATCTCATTGTTTAAATCATTAAATATTTTTCAGTTCCTTGTCATTTCTAAATTTAATTTAATTTTTATTTAGTTTTAAAAGTTAATGTTGTTTGTAATTCTGGAAGTAATTACATAGTTTTTACAGAAATACAAACATCATTCTTATTTATAGAGCTACAAACAACTATTTAAATTCGTGACTGTCTGTGTCATTGTTTACCAATTCAACATCTCCAAAATGACCAATTAGTCATAGAAACAAGTTTTTAGTGTCCTGCAGAGCCTCACCCCTCAGGTTTAAATAGTTAAACATTTTTAATTTCTTTTACTAAATTTATCATTTTAAAATTTAATTTTCTTTTAATTTAGTTTTTTTGGTTTGCTAGTTTGTGAGTGGATTTTTTGTCCCCTCAAATTTCAAACCAGTGATTTTAACATCAAATAATGCCTTAATAATACACTCCGTCACAAACTGTCCTACACCTAGAGGACAATTTTATTTAGTTTTAAAGTACATATATTTACAAAATTACAAACAACATTTTTATTCAGTTAATTCTTATTTAGTTGTATAGCTATTTAAACTAGTGACTATTTATGTCATTGTTTATTGTTTACTGATTCATCATCTCCAAAATAACCAATTAGTCCTAGAAACATGTTCTTTGTGTATTCATGCACCTCTTATTTTCATTTTATTCTCGGAGTTATAAATGTTTTTGTGAAACATGTTGTTGATTCTTATAATTTACATTATTCTAATGGGAAATAAATAAATGTTTCATTTCAGAGTTTCCACATTAAAATATATGTTTTCACTTTGATATTTGTGGTTAATACAAAATATAAACATTAAATAATTGTTAAGCTTGATATATTCAATATACAATTATCTTTACCAAATTAGCATATTTGAAAATATTTATATAAATTCACTTTATATATAAGTATAAGTAATTAAGCTTGACATATTCAATATACAATTATCTTTACCAAATTATCATATTTGAAAATATTTATATAAAATCACTTTATATATAAGTAAAGTTTGTTAAAATGGTATCATCCACATAATCCCTTCTATTATAAATTTAGAGTATGAATATTGTTCAACAAATTGTGTTCATTATTGTTATATTTAATACATATATATTAAATGGTCATTGGTCTTATTCATTGTCAAACTATTAACCAAATGAGATGAGTGCACTTATTACTTCATGTAATAATATCACCAACTGCTTGCAGACCTTCCACGAACCTCCCAGTCTTAGACCACACTTCTCATCACTCTCAGCAGTGGGTCACCCCCGAGCTCGGACTAAACTTCACCCGGGTAAAGGGATTCCTAACTAAGATAATGGTTCATAGACAACAGGAAAGACTCTGTCACAAGTGCCAACTCAAACTAAAATACTACAGTCCCTCATTCCCCACATGCCTGTCCCACCCCAGGAAGTGTGCCCCATATCTGCTCAACAGTCCTTCGGCCTCCCCAATTCGTTTCCGGGCTTCAACAACAGGTAGGACATGAAGTCTTAGAGCCATGTAGCTACAGTTTAGCACCTTCAGGAAATCAATTCCCCAACAATTCTCTCACCCAGAGAAAATTTTCTCATGGGCCTGACAACCTGCCTCTTCGATATCCCACTGGCTTGACAACCCGCTTCTTCAGTCCAACTCCCAAGCTAACCAGGTACACAAACATAAAATGGATATGGATACAGGTTCAGGTACCATTGCAAGAAAGTATGGAGGATAGCTCAATGACTGTGTGAATGTTCTTGGAATGGCTGCATGATGGAAGGAATGATGGAAAGAATGATGGTATGAATCCCCCCCAAAATGAACTAAGTCCAAAAAATATGTATGCATGTCCCCAACTTGACACTTGTCATGTTGGGAGCTACTTTGGCCCACTTGTCCCCATCTTTAGAACTTAGGATAAAATAATTACCCATACTTTATACTTCAAAAAATATTAATATAATATTCTTTTTTGGCTTAAGATCCTTAGCTTATCCCCTTTTCCTTAACCTTTATCCCCCACCCTTTCCCTAAATAGTGGATTTTAGTCCCCCATACTCTTTTATCATGGCCGGTCTGCGCACAACAATGTATTTTATATTAATTATGAGACATATACAAAAATAGGTGCACTAGCCTTTAACATCTAGGCTCTCCGGCCAAATCACAAGATAAACATCCTAGCTTATAATAACTAACTCACCAGCCTATAAAACACATCATATAAATAAAGGCTCACTAGCCTCAAAATCGCATGCACTTAAGTTGTTGCATGCGATATCCTGGAATGTGCACACTTCATCATTTTACTGTGCAGTACATGCGCAGACTATGCCATGAAATGTGCATACAAAATGATATCAAACCAATCACCAGCTTAAGTATATTTTCATTTACATTACAATTGGGTTCGACCTAGGGATATTACAATCCCCTCCCCTTATTTATGCATTATCCTCAGTGCATTATGTACACATATACAACAAAAATTCAAAAATCCTCAAAAAGATGTGGGTATTCTGCCCACATTGCATCCTCATGCTCCCAAGTAGCATCCTTGGGACCGTACCAGGTCCATTGGATATTTACAAGCCCTATGGATCGATTCCAGAGCCATTTGATTTTCCGGTCCATAATGCGTACCAGATGCTCTTGGAAAGTACCTTCTTTCTCCACCTGAATCACATTCCAATCAATAACATGTTTAACATCAGGTATATATTTCTTGAGCACTGATACATGGAATACATTATGAATTGACATAGATGCAAGAAATGCAATCATATAAGCTACTGGACCAGTCCTCTCTAGGATCTCAAACGGTCCACAATAACGAGCTGCCAACTTTGAACAATTTCCCAACTTAAGGGAACTTTTGTTGGATTTCACTTTCAAGAATACATGGTCCCCAACTTTAAATTCCCTGTGAGTTCTGCCCTTATTAGCATAGATTTTCTTCCTGTCTTGGGCAACCTTTAAATTTTGTTTTATCTTTATCATTTTCTCCTTCATTTCCTTGAGTAAATCTGGCCCAACCACTGCTCTATCTATTGGGTTATCCCAGCTTACCGGTGTGTTGCAATTTCTTCCATAAAGTGCCTCAAATGGGCTCATCTTTAGAGATGTTTGGTACCCATTGTTATAATCAAACTCTACCAAGTGTAGGTAGTCTTCCCATTTTGATGTTTTATCCATAACATACATTCTCAACATATATTCAATCACTTGATTCACCCTCTTTGTTTGTCCATCTGATTCTGGATGATAAGCTGTGCTAAAATTCAAATTTGTTCCAAATCCATTAAATAATACTTTCCAAAATTTTGAGGTAAATTTTGGATCTCTGTAGGACACAATTGTTTTGGGTATGCCATGTAATCAAGAAATTTATCTCATATGAACATCAACAATGTTGGCTGCCTTGTGAGTGAGCTTAACTGGAATAAAATGGGAAGCTTTAGTAAGCTTATCCACCACTACCATGATAGAATCATGTTGCTTGTTTGTTTTGGGAAACTTGGTAATGAAATCCATTGTTACAACTTCCCATTTCCAGTTAGGAATGGGTAATGGTTGTAGAAAACTAGTTGGGTGTTTATGCTCAACCTTTACCTTTTGACATTCCAAAAATTTGGCAATAAAATCAACAACCTCTTTCTTCATGCCTGGCCAATAATATTGTCTTTTGACAGCTGCAATAGTTTTCTGATAACCTGAGTGCCCATCATAATGTACATTATTCATTTCTCCCAATATCATATTTTTCAATTCATGGGAATTTGGTACATAAATTATTCCCCTGTACATGAGAATTTCATCACTGTCTAGCTTGTATTCCTCAGTTTTCTATTGTAAATTACCTTGTTGTAATTTTGCCACTAATTCCTTGTATGCAAATCTGATTTGGCAGCCTCTAAAATTTTTTGTTTCAAATCTGATTGGTACATGCTAATGGTTGTAGCATGCAATTCATGTGCTCTTTTGCTGAGTGCATCAACCACTTTTCTCTCTTTCCCCTTGATATGCTTTATATCAAAGTCATATTCACTTAGAAATTATAACCATCTTCTTTGCCTAGCATTTAGAGTTGGCTAATCAAATAAATATTTCAGACCATTATGGTCTATTCTTAGCTCAAACATTTTCCCCATGAGGCAGTGTATCCATTTCCTTAAGGCATGCACTATGGCTTCCAACTCCAAATCTTGAGTGGCATAGTGTCTTTCATTCTCCTTCAACTTATTTGATTCATAACATATAAAAAACCCATTTTGAGTATTGGAGCACTTGTTAATAACTGTTTCAAGTGTTGGAAACTCTTTTCACAATCCAATTTCCACTAAAACTTCACACCCTTCTTTTGTAAATAAGTGATTGGGTGTGAAATCGTTGAGAATCCTTCAATAAATCTCCTATAATAGCCTGCAAGGCCCATGAATGATCTGAACTCTGTCACATTATTTAGAACTGACCATTCTCTAATGGATTCTGTCTTCTCAGGATCCATTGCTATCCCATCCTTTGAAATGATATGTCCCAAATAATGATTTTTCTTATGATAAAATGAGCACTTGCTCAATTTTGCATACAACTGATGCTCCTTTAATACTTGCAACGCCATCCTCAAATGATTCTCATGCTCTTCTTTTGACTTGAAATATATAAGAATGTCATCCAAAAAGACAATGACAAACTTGTCTAAATATTCTTGGAAAACAACATTCATTAAGCACATGAAAACATCTAGTGAATTTGACAACCCAAATGGCACCACTGTGAACTCATAATGACCATACCTTGTCCTCAAGGAGGTCTTGTTGTTGTCTTCCTCTTTAATCCTTACTTGATGGTATCCTGACCTGAGATCTATCTTGGAAAATATCTTTCCATCCTTCAATTGATCAAAGAGATCATCAATCGTTGGCAAAGGATATTTATTCTTCACAATCACTTTCTTCATCTGTCTAAAATCAATGCACAATATTAATGTCCCATCTTTCTTATTCACAAACAACACTGGGGCACCCCAAGGTGACATACTTGGGTGTATATACCCCTTCTTTAGAAGCTCTTCAAGTTTCATTTTCAACTCCTTCAGCTCTGGTGTACTCATCCTTAAGGAGTCTTTGACACTGGAGCTTCTCCAAGCATTAAATTTATAGAGAAATCAATATCTCTCTTTAGGGGTAGTCCTGGAACCTCCTTGAACACATCTTCAAAATCTTCCAGGACTGCATAATCTTCCAAATTTGGCACCTTATCTTTAGGTGTCTCTTCCATATGAGCTGCAATTATTTGACACCCTTTTTTGTAACATTTCTTCAGGTGCAATGCTGAAATTTCTTTGATGGTTACTGCCCTGGGAATTCCCTGCACTTTCCTTTGGTTTCCATCCTCATCCAACCAAGTAAATGCCTTGTTATGGAAGTCTAGGATAACATGATGTTGGTCCAACCAATCCATCCCAATTAGACAATCATAGGAACCGAAAGGAAAAATGTTCAAATCTACCTCGGTGTTCAATCCATTCATGTCCATAAGACATGACTTAACCATCTCATTAAATTTTCTTTTGGATTCGGTAGCCAGCTGCACCAACCAATATTTTCCATGCTTTCTTCTTGGCAAATGCAAACTTTCCACCATCTTAGGATCTATATAACTATGACTATCTCCTGAATCAATTAAAATAACAATGGTTTGGTTGTTGATAATACCTTCCACTTCAATCATATGTGGCTGATACTATGCGTGCTTGTTGTCTAGGGATGCATAGATCCTTGGTACATTTATGCCCATGTCCTCCACTATTTCAACTTGATGCACATTATGAACAATCCTCACTTTTTCACCTTTGTGAGGACAAACTCTGAACATATGATCTCCTTTACAACCCCAACATTGAATAAGTGGTTTCCTTGGCCTTTGAATCCCTGTCTCAATCATTCTGGGCTCTCTATAAGTTATTTGTCCCTAAGTATTAGTTATGAATAATGGTGTCTTAGTTCCCTTCTTCCTCTAACCCATATTGAATTTATTTTTGTCTTCCTAGGATTTTTGGAAAGCTCGCCTTGATTTTTGTTGATCATATAAGCATTTAGCTCACCTTATGGTGTCCTCCAATGTCTTGGGATCATCATACTATATTTTGTCACTGATGAATGATGGAAATCAACTCAAATACCTCTAAATATTAACTATCTCATCCTTGATGAAAGAGACATACTTCAACAGTTCTAAAAACCTTCTTTCATATTCATCTATGGTCATACTCCCAAGCTTGAGTTTAAAGAACTCTTTAATTTTCTTGTCATACTATCTCTTAGTCAAGTATTTATTCTCAAAATACTTCTTGAATTCTCTCAAAGTAAAACTTTTCTCTTTAATGTGTTGCACCTACACAAGATGATCCCACCACATGGATGCCTTTCCCTTGAGTTGATAGATATAAATTATACCTTCTACATAAGAAGAATAATTATTCAATTGAAAATACTTTCTCATGCCCAACAACCATGTGTTTGCATCTTCATCTTTCTTGTGCTCACCATCAAATGTGGGAGGTTTGATTTTGTTCATTTCTCATCGTAGCTCATCCACCTAAGACTTATTATGTTTCCTGATAGGGGATGGACTTGAGCTATTGTTTTCCTTCATATTGGAATGCCTCAGGGAGTGATGGTGATGTTTTCTAACACTTCTGGATCTTCTTTTCTCTTCAGGAGGCCTTTGACTTCCATATTTTCTTGAGCCACTCTCCTTATCCAATTTATTTTCTATTCTATTCAATCTTTGCATTAACTTCATGTTGAAGTCATCCTGTTGCTCCTTGAATCTCATAAGCCTTTCATTGTCATATTTATGGCTTTGGACATCCTTCTGCAATTTTTTAATGGTCTCTACTATATTCATGTTTTCGTCCCTTCCTTCTCCATCTCCATTGGAGTTTGTTCCTTCAATGCCCAAATGGACATCCATCCCCCTGATTTCATCTTTTTGGTTGTAATTCCCGTGTCCCTCTTCCATTACTCTTGATCCTGTGTTGATCCTGATCTGATTTGGTTGTTGTTAAATCTACAAAATGTGCATCCAAAAAAACTTTGTCAGGGTAACTATTTCAACAGTTTCATGAGAAATATGAACCATTTTGGTTCAATAATATATCAGAATTATTTCTTCTGATTTCCTAAAAATTTGAATCCCCAAATCAATTTTCTAGGTGGATATTTATATTCCACTATCCAAGACCTTTCCAATGCCTATTCCCATGCTCAATTCCGAGTCTTGAGTAAAAAATTATGATTATTTGAAATTTGTCAATTAATTTTTCTGTTCATACTTCAACTTGACGTAACTCTACGTTGTAATTATGAAATTTCACACCTAATACATTGTATTTTTCATAGGATATCAATTGGGTTTCTTCATATACATATTATGGACACTCTATCCAAGTTTCACCTTTTTCTGGGTTCCGGGCTGCTAGTTACAACTTGTTGAAGTTCTAGGCCAATTTGTGTTTTTGGTCTAGAATGCTACATGTACCTTCTTTGACATAATAAACATATTTAACATGCCCATAAATTTAATTCATCTATGGGACTATATTCTATGGCTCAATATATTTCCATTGACTACTCTTGCGCCTGAGTCATATTTCAAAGCAGAAAGTTATATCTCTTTGAAGTTAGTTGGGTCTTAAAATTTACCCTCCACTGTTTGTGCTGTAACTTTCTCATAAAAGCTCCGTTTGACGAATGATTTACACCATTAGAAATATCTCTCTGATATATTTTATTTGAGTACCTAAAAAAAGTCTTAAGGGCCTAAAAAATGTGCTGCAAAATATGATGTTCAAATGATATAAAACGTCGCAGAAAATCGTTGGTTTTCTGTTGTTGTTCACCCTCCAAACGACTTCGCACACACAAATTTCAACCTGCAAACCCATATTCAACATGTGCAGCAACAACAAAAGGTAAATAATGCTCCATGCATCCATAACTACCATGCATCACTTCTTTTTCACGCCAATAACTAGCGCACACTACTTTTGTGTCACGCGTCAATATTCACCACGCAAAATTTTAGTTCTTGCACTATTACCTGTTGGCCCTTGGTTATGGAAGCAAGCGAAGATTAAGGGAGAAAAGGCAAAATGTGAACTACGCGGAAGACACAACGACTAATACCGGGTCGAAGTGAGCAAAAGAGCAGAAAAGACAGAGCGAAGTAAGAGAAATCAAGCCGTTGGACGAGGAGATCGAGGATGACAGATCAATAAGGAAGAGGGATCGTGGAAAACTTAGCAAGAGAAAGAAGATGTCAATAGATTCTTTGAAGCAACATGTGTAAAGGAAGGAAAAACAGGTTGGTGAAGCCCTGAAAATGCGGGTCAAGTTGACCTAGGGTTTTAGACACCTAGGGTTTTGGTATTTAGGGTTTTGACACTTAGGTTTTAACCTAAGGGTGTTCGAGAGCTATTGTAATGTATAAATAAAGGTCTAAAGGACCTGGGATGGTGTGGTGCTAAGTTGTTTAAGAGTTTATTGTTATTGTATGATTGAGTGAGTACAACTATGTGAGAGATAAGTGTTGAGTGTGAGAGCCTTCTCGTATTGTAAGATCTTCAGCTGGGTGCGAAGATCAACCTTGCAGCTGGGTGCAGAGGGAGGGGAGAGAAAGAGAGAGAAAGAGAGAGAAGAAGAGAAGATCTGCTAGCTAAGAGCACAGATAAGAACTGTATGCTTCCATATTAATATATCACAAAGCACAATTCTGTGGATGTATCCCTAGGGAGAGGGTGAACCACGTGTATCTTGTGTTATGTGTGATTGATGTTGTGTTCTCTGTCATTTGATATGTTGCTATTGTGATATTGCGTTAGATATGAAATGTAACTTGCGCAGTAGGATTAAGGAAGATAAATGATAACTAGGTGGTTGTGTGTTGTTGTTGTGAATCCACTTTGCATTTCCTCTAGTTGTAGACATCCGTGTCCTACAACCCCCTATAGCTGCATCGGGTGAGACTCCATCTGCTTTGCAGGTGTTGCTGAAAGGGACAATAGTTAGGGATTGTTGGTGTGCTATTAGAGATGAACCCTGGGTCTACCCCTGTGCCAACAAATGGTTTTGTTGTTAGGACCAAAATCTTCTTGAGGGAATGTCAAGGTGGTTTCCATCGAAGATAGAGAAATCAGGATTTGTGTAGATCTTAGGAAGATGAATGATGCCTATTTGCATGACCCATTCCCTACACCATTCACTGACGAAGTGTTAGACAATGTAGGAGGACATGAGGTATATTCTTTTACAGATGGATTTTCATGATACCATTAGATCTGTATTGCCAAGGAAGATCGCCATAAGACCACATTTGCAAAAAAATGGGGATTCTACCATTATACAATGATGCCATTTGGATTGAAGAATGCACCAACCATCTTTTCCAGGGTGGTGGTCGAAGCGTTTAAGGAGTTTTTACATAAATTCCTGGAAGCATATTTTGATGACTGGACTATTTTCAGCATTTTTCAAAATCATATTGAATGTTTAAGACTAATGTTGGATAGGTGCAATCAATGTCAGATTGCCTTGAACCTGAAAAAGTGCATCTTCTTTTCACCTTTTGGAGTGTTACTGGGCCATATTGTGTGTAAGCAGGGATTGTTGGTAGATCCATCCAAGATTTCCATTATAGTCAATCTACCCCCTCCTACTTCAGTCAAATAGTTGCGCATTGCACTAGGACATACTAGATACTACATGAAGTTCATTAAGGGCTACACATAGATCACAACACACATGGAGAAGCTTCTAAAGAAAGATTGTCCGTTTCATTGGATGGAAGAATGCCAGCAGAGCTTCGACACACTGAAACAAAAAATGGTTACTGCGCCCATTTTGGTTTTCCCAGATTGGAGTAAGGAATTTAACGTGCATGTCGATGCATCTTCTATTGCATTAGGAGCAGTGCTGGCACAACTGGGAGCTAGAGACATTGACCACCCGTTAGCCTTTGCTAGAAGGAAGCTATCAACAACTGAGATTAATTACACCACCACAGAGCGAGAAGGATTAGCCATGGTGTACGCGCTGCATAAATTATGCCACTACTTGTTGGGAGGACATTTTAAGATGTTCACTGATTATTCTATGCTTAAATACTTAGTCAACAAGCCAGTGTTGGGGGAGAGAATATGCAGATGGCTTCTGCTATTTCAGGAATATGATTTCGAGATCGTGGTTAAGCCAGCAAGGATGAACAAAGGTCCTGACCACTTGTCAAGGTTGGAACATGGAGAAGAGCCTACTAGCTTGGAGGATACACTGCCAGATATACAGTTGCTGGCCATTAGGAAGGTTGATGATCACTTCATGGAGATAGTACAGTTCCTGTCAACAAGACTGGAACCTAGTGAATATACAATCACTCAGAAGAAACAGTTGGTAGTACGCACTGCATATTTTCCACTTATAGTTGGACAAATATACAAGATGGGACTTGATGAGATATTGAGGAGGTGTATTATGGAAGCAGAGATACCATTGATCGTTGCAGAAGCACATGAAGGCATTGCAGGGAAAGAGACAACACAGAATATTCTTAGGGTTGGCCTTTGGTGACCTACTCTACACAAAGATGCTAAGGAATACTATAAGGCCTGTGATGTATGCCAAAGAGCTAGGAAACCATCCAAAAGAGACGATATTCCTTTAGCGCTATAGATGACCTTGCATGCATTTGAGAAATGGGCCATTGACTTCGTGGGACCTATCAACCCACCAGGAAAGCACACAAGAGCTAGATACATGATCACTGTGACAGATTATTTGACCAGATGGGCAGAAGCAAGAGCAGTTAAGGACTGTAGTGAAACTATAGCTACACGCTTCATATTTGATGATATCATAACCAGGTTTGGATCCCCAAAGGTCCTTATGAGCGATCAAGGTGCACATTTTATTAACAGAACTATTGAAGCCTTGAATCAAGAATTTGAAGTTCACCATCAGAAGAGCACGTTGTATCATCCACAAGAAAATGGGATAGTTGAAGCATTCAATAAGGTATTGGAGACAGCGTTGGAAAATATATGCAGCGTGAACAAGGATGACTAGGATTTGAGAGTACCAACAGTATTATGGGCCTATAGAACCACTTGCAAGAAACTGACCATGCAGACCCCCTTTAAATTGGTCTATGGTCTAGAAGCAGTTGTACCCATGGAATATTTAGTTCCTAGTCTGAGAATTGCAGCCTTTACAGATATGGATGATGTTGGCACTATGCAAGAGAGGCTTGTGCAATTGGTCGAATTGGAAGAAGATAGATTTATCGTAGGATTTCACCAGCAAGTTCAGAAATAAAGAGAAAAGGCCTACTATGATAGACACATCAAGAAAAAAAATTTCAAGCAAGGAGATCTGGTGTTGGTATATGACAGTAAGTTCATGAAGAATTCAGGGAAGTTCAGGACACATTGGCTTGGGCCATATGAGATTTACTATGTTACAGAAGGAGGAGCTGCGTAGTTGAAGGCTTTGACTGGAGAATGGAAGGAAGGTTTGGTGAACGAAAGTTGGTTGAAATTGTATTATGACAACCAACTGTCTTGTAGCTCTCAGTAAAAGAAAAACGAAAAGGGTCTAGGTACCAAGAGTAGTTGAAGGTGGGTACTAGACACAGAAAAAACAGTCTTCACATAGAAGGGAGACACAAAGTAGAAAGCACAGGCTTCCCTACGCAGTATGAAGTTGAAATGAAACATAAAGCTCAGAAATGAAGTGCCTCGAGACAAGTCATAGGTGAGTGTTGGGGGCCTGTTGGCCATTGGTTATGGAAGAAAGCAAAGATTAAGGGAGAAAAGGAAAAATGTGAACTACGCGGAAGACACAGTGACTGACACTGGTTCGAAGTGAGCAAAAGAGAAGAAAAGATAGAGCGAAGTAAGAGAAAGCAAGTTATTTGACGAGGATATCAAGGATGACATATCAACAAGGAAAAAGGATCATGGACAAATCAGCAAGCAAAAGAAGATGTCAACAAATTATTTGAAGCACTGCGCTTAAAGGAAGGAAAGACAAGATGGTGAAGCCCTGAAAACATAGGTCAAGTTGACCTAGGGTTTTAGACACCTAGGATTTTGGTATCTAGGGTTTTGACACTTAGGTTTTAACCTAAGGGTGTCCGAGAGATATTGTAATGTATAAATAAAGGTCTAAAGGACCTGTGATGGTGTGGTGCTAAGTTGGTTGAGAGTTCATTGTTATTGTATGATTGAGTGAGTACTATTGTGTGAGAGAGAAGTACTGAGTGTGAGATCCTTCTCGTATTGTAATATTTTCAACTGGGTGTGAATATCAACCCTGCAGGGGTGTGCAGGGAGTGTTTCAGGATAAATTCGTGAGTGCAGACACATACCAATCTCCCTAGATCCACCTGGATCTAGAACAAAACAAGACATAATACTACTCTTTCCCTAGATCTAGACTATTGAATGAACTAAGAGAAATGGATAGTGGACATACCTTATGAATGCTCTCCTTAAAGCTCTGTTGTTCCTTGCTCTGCTTCGGTGCTCTTGTGCCATCCAATCACAACAGTACAAACCAATCAAAGTACAAGCAAATTAATATATTCAATACCTAGTCTATACATGTGATCAAGGAATTATGTAATAAGATGACATCATCATTATGGGAAAGGGACATATTCATGTATTGAATTAACTGAAAGAGAAATATAAAACCTGAGCCTTGATGTCGTAGATCTCCTTTCGATGGATTCTAGTTCTGACACACACACTTGCTCATGCATGAAGAAAATCAACTACTTATGATGACCTTGTTGTTGTCTCTATCTGCTATAGCATCACTCCTCCATACAATCATGTACCAATTCTCCAATAGATCTCTCAAGCTTTCCAACTTCTTGTTAACCCTTTCCATGAGTATTCTCATCAATTTATAAGAGAGAATAGGTTAGTTGCTAGGATAAGAATGATCCCAATAAATTTGGAATGCCAGCTTCTGAACAACCATTCGAATACCAACTCACCCTTCTAGAAGATTCCTTTCTAGAAGGCTCGAGAATCTTAGCTTTTTCCTTTGTAAAAAGATGTCCGCACCCTGGCAATGATTACAGTGCGAGAAGTTCACACCCTAGCTGAATGCAGCCTGCGGGAATGAAGGATTCCCGCAGGAGAGTATATATGCAGCCTGCGAACATTCCTCAAAACATGTCTTCTGGAAATAGACAAGAGAAACCCTTTTCAGGAAGGAGTCCTTTAATGAGGAGTTTGATTTGCTATCATCATGACATCACCATGACATCATAAAAATGACCAAAATTGTGGATAACAGAATGCCCCCCAAAGTCTGAGAGTGGAACTAGTGACAGTCGATAGACTTTGTAAGCTGCATGTGTGTGTCAAGAACTAAAAGCACATCTAATCAGAGACCTGCAAACATCCAAGCATCAACAGGATATCATATATACCAATTTCTAAGGTAGGCATTCCCATGCTCAGATCATTAACTGATGACATCAAAAACAAAAGTCATGGCCACCAATCATACATTGTGGATCCATGCAATCATAATGTAGCACAACCACCTGAATACACTGTGGATCTGTGTGATTAAATCATCGAGATGACATAGCCACGAAACATACAAAGTGGATCTATGTGTCACAAAAATATACATACCCCATCGCAACCTGGACTATGAAGACAACATCCAGGGTCTTCAATCTCATCGCCCAAAAGTACGAATCTGACCATGCGATTACATGTGTTGAAGTCGAACATGGTAGAAACCACTTGATTACCGGTCATTGATATATACCGTTAACAAGTGCGAGGGAAATCACCATTAATGTCAATGAATCCCAAGGTACTATAGTACAATCCATCGACCGTGAATAAATGAGTTGATGTTGAACACCCGACGAAATCTTTTGATCAGAGGTCAATGATGTAAACTCACTGTCGAAAGAGAGAAACTTTCCATTGAGGCATGCAAGCTTCAAGGTACTAAATGATTTCTAAGTTTTGACTCCGGATAATGTGCTGAAGTCGACGGAACAAAACTCATCACAGGAGGGCCTTGATGTATCCCCCATCAGTGACACGAAATGAGTAACAGAGTTTGATGATGAAACAGAGCATGTAGCAATTGGACTTTGGACACAGGGAAGGCCAACACAAAGTGAAAAGATAACTGCAGATGGCCGACTCAATAGAGGTTTCAAATGGACAACCCTTGAACATATGGACGACACGACCAATGATTTGGCATCATTGACTCAAAAACGACACATGGAAATACCTTGTAATCAAATCGAATGAGAGACAAATGGATTTCCCAAACCAACTTCGGATGATGAATAGGGGGTGTCATGTTCAAGAGCGACACTTACTCCCAATTAACTCAAAGACGAAACATATCCCTTTCCCAAATTTTTCCCCCACCATTTGTGGCAAGTACCTCTTTATTTTTACGCAAGCTTGAAGAGGATCACATATGCTTGTTGATATAAGATCATCCTTTGGACGAGTCCCTCAGAGTATTTTTAACGAACCCTAAGAAGGAGTGGCTCGGTCCCATCACGGGTCTGTCAATGTTTGTTTAACGAGTCCAGATATATCTAACTCGAAGGTTTTTCAAGATTATAGAGTTTGAAAAAACACTTAAAAGAGAACTCTCTCAGTTCCTTTTTCGTACAATAGTCCAACGAGACCGAAAAAGGGTTAAACTATCGCTCGGAGGACGTGTAAGTTCAAATAATTTAACGAGCGTGAAAATAGAAAGGTCGCTCGGCAATCTTTTCACGTTTAGGGAGTCATGAAAAGGGCTTAAAGTCAACTCCAGGGGGGTTCCTTTTTCGTGTAACCATATCGAGCCCGGAAAAGAGATAAAACAACGCTTGATCACGTTCTAAGTTTTTCACAAGTGCTAGAACGGATAAAAGGCACTTGAGGTTTTTAGATCAAAACCATAGAAAACCAAATAAACACACCATACTTCAAAAGTTTTTGAGTCCATAATCATCTCGTTAGGTTCCTGCAAGTCATTTACTCACTTTCGCATTAGTAATTAGGGTAAAACAGCGAATAAATATGAAAAAACCCACTTTCACTATGGTAAAAAGTAAATAAAACAATTTTACAACTCATTTTTACCATATGTTTTATCTATTCACCATTTTAGTGCAAAAATTTCCATTTTACCTCCAATCTTCACCGTCAATT
>ML794093.1:79604-112463 GCA_009831015.1 Picea engelmannii | reverse complement strand
ATGCTATTGTGTGTTTTTGAGCTTTTGGAGAGTGTGTCTCTCTTCCTACTCCAAAGCACTAGCCTAGCTAAATGTTGGTGTAAAAGAGCCCTATAAAAGAGTTACTAGATCAATTTTAATATCGCGCAATGTTTTTAATGGCTATTGTTTACTCAAAGGCAACGAAAGTAAAACTCATGATGTGTGACTCTGACCCAATCAATGCAAGGATATGATGAAATGTAATCTTTTTCATTCAATGAATCCTAGCTATGGGAGAGAGAAAACAATTTCTGAATCAATCTCAATATTACAATGCAAATGCTATGCTCAATTTCCTTTTTGATGCTAATACAAACAATCATGTATTAATGAACAATGTCTAGATGTCTTTTTCAAAACTTCAATACTTTACAATTTTGATTTTAAATGGTGTTTCAAAGGTAAAACAAAGATCTTGAAAGAAAACATACAGTTCACTTTCCAAGAAGAACTCTAATGAATGAGAAAAGAAAACCAATTTATAAAGACCCAAATAAACAACCCAATCCAATACTTTCAATGAAAGCAAAAACAAAAACAAACCAAAAGAGCTTCTCAATGTAAATGAAAATTGTCCTTTTGGACCAACAAGTACAAGAGAAACATCAAAAACTTAAGTTCCAATCAATCATTGATTCTGAACCAACACGACACATTCAACTCCAGTAATCAGAGAGAAGAAAAATGCCAATGAAGGCTAAGAGATGAAAGTCAAGTGACCAAAGCAAGAACAAGCCTATAAAACCTAGATCAGGTCCAGCAAGCAAAAGGAAACAAAAATAGGTAAGCCAGTAATCCAAAGAGTCAAAAAGGTGTAAATCAACAGATCTAAGCTGTTGATGAAGTCAAAACTTGATTTCAAAAAATTTTCAAAATCTGCCCGCAGGCAAGCCTTGGACACAGTGCGAGAATGTAAAATTCTCGCATGTCACTTCAATGCAGAATGCGAACAGTTCGCACTGGAAGATATAAGCAGGATGTGAACCATCAAGGTTCTCGCAGGCTGCTAATGGGCACAGTGCGGGAATCCCTGAAACTAGTAAAAAATTTGAAAAAACAAGCAAAAATCAAACTGGCTTTTGGACCCAGAAGGTCACTCAGGGTATCTTGAGGACTCAGAGATTTACAAATCAGGAGAAAAAGGCAACCAAAGAAAATGGCCACAGAAAATCCAGAAACCAAAAAGACAAAAGGGATAGTTCCCCAACAGAGTCGCCAATTTTGTTTCAGGATAAATTCGTGAGTGCGGACATAGACCAATCTCCCTAGATCCACCTGGATCTAGAACAAAACAAGACAGAATACTACTCTTTCCCTGGATCTAGACTATTGAATGAACTAAGAGAAATGGATAGTGGACATACCTTATGAACTCTCTCCTTAAATCTCTGTTGTTCCTTGCTACGCTTCGATGCTCTTGTGCCATCCAATCACAACAGTACAAACCAATTGAAGTACAAGTAAATTAATATATTCAATACCTAGTCTATACATGTGATCAAGGAATCATGTAATAAGATGACATCATCATTATGGGAAAGGGACATATTCATGTATTGAATTAACTGAAAGAGAAATATAGAACCTGAGCCTTGATGTCGTAGATCTCCTTTTGATGGCTTCTAGTTCTGACACACACACTTGCTCATGCATGAAGAAAATCAACTACTTATGATGACCTTGCTGTTGTCTCTATCTGCTGTAGCATCACTCCTCCATACAATCATGTACCAATTCTCCAATAGATCTCTCAAGATTGCCAACTTCTTGTTAACCCTTTCCATGAGTATTCTCATCAATTTATAAGAGAGAATAGGTTAGTTGCTAGGATAAGAATGTTCCCAATAAATCTGGAATGCCAGCTTCTGAACAACCATTCGAATACCAACTCACCCTTCTAGAAGATTCCTTTCTAGAAGGCTCGAGAATCTTAGCTTTTTCCTTTGTAAAAAGATGTCCGCACCCTGGAAATGATTACAGTGCGAGAAGTTCGCACCCTAGCTGAATGCAGCCTGCGAGAATGAAGGATTCCCGCAGGAGAGTATATATGCAGCCTGCGAACATTCCTCAAAACATGTCTTCTGGAAATAGACAAGAGCAACCCTTTTCAGGAAGGAGTCCTTTAATGAGGAGTTTGATTTGCTATCATCATGACATCACCATGACATCATCACAATGACCAAAATTGTGGATAACAGGGAGGGGAGAGAAAGAGAGAGAAAGAGAGAGAGAAGAAGAGAAGATCTACTAGCTAAGAGCATAGATAAGAACTGTGTGCTTCCATCTTAATATATCACAAAGAACAATTCTATGGACGTAGCCCTAGGGAGAGGGTGAAACATGTATATCTTTTGTTATGTGTGATTGATGTTGTGTTCTCTGTCATTTGATATGTTGCTATTGTGATATTGTGTTAGATCTGAAATGTAACTTGCGCATTAGGCTTAAGGAAGATAAAGGATAACTAGGTGGTTGTGTGTTGTTGCTATGAATCCACTCTGCATTTCCTCTTGTTGTAGAAACCTGTGTTCTACAACCCCCTATAGTTTCTTCAAGTGAGACTGCATCTGCTTTGTAGGTGTTTTCAAAAGGCCCAGTAGTTAGGGCTTGTTGGTGCGTTGTTAGAGATGAACCCTGGGTCTACCCCTGTGCCAACATTACCAGTTGTGTGAAATTTTTGTATCGCGCATTGATATTCTGCACACATTTCACTCTACACACTTCACCATACCAAAGTTTAGTATGCCCCCTCCATGCACCAATATTCTGTGCACACCATTAACTAAATTGTCGCGTGACACCATATACCCACATTGTGCGCACACTTACCAAACTCCTCTACGCTCTGCCAATACTGCGCACACCTCGCACGCCATTATTATGTGTGTGCACACCACGTGCACCTTATTATGCGTATGCACACTACGTAATGATAAATTTAGTGCGCGCACCTGCACACCAACATTTTTCCATGCGGTGCCCAAATTTAGCTCGCGCACCAGCACGCCAACATTTTTTCACGCGACACCAAATTTTACTGCGCGTGCCCGCACACTAATATTTTTCTGCGCAGTTCCCAATTTTTAAATACCACAATCTTTTTACCGCGCAACATGCATTTTTAGTGTGCCGACCTGCACACATTCATTTTTATGCACATCACTTCCTCGTGAACTCTGCTAAAGAAATTGAGGCTTTTGCTTAACTTTTTCCCCATTTATACCATATACATTATGCAACTATGAAATTTGTTCAATTTCACCCCGATAACACCAGTTCAACCTCTGCAACAACAAATCGCTGCGGTTTGACATTTCTAGAATGAATTTTCCCAAACTCAAGTCACAAATTGAGAATTTTAATTACAAAACTCACTCCATCTGTCATGGCTTCATTGTAACTTCAAATTCAACCAATTCTAGGTCTGAATTTGCTAGAACATATATTAAATCAATAATATCTCACCACATGGCCAAATTTCTCAATTTTCTAATGAATTTAACAACATAAATTAGGGTTTTTTCCAAATTCTTCCCAATTGTTGTTACTTTTTTACCATGGACACTCTGCAACTTGAAATTTGGCCTCTTCGAAATAAATTCTCTGTGAAATTTTTCTTCAACTCAACTTGCTCGGCCCATCCAGGCTCAATGTTGAAAACTGAAGCTCTGATACCATATTGTAATGTCCTCGGCCATCCAGGTCGAGCCACGATACATGAGAGAATGCTTTCTTTCTCTCTGCGGAACATATTGTAACATACCCAACATCCAACTGAGCTATGTGATCCAGAAATATCTTTTAATGACTATGGTTGAGTTATTTTTGCATGTGTTTATTAACCATTTAAGAAGATAATGAAAGAGGATGAAGATATGAGAATTATATCACATCCATAAACTTATATACATATCTGAACATAATCAATAAGAATAGAAAACCATAACAAGAGAAGTGATAACGGAGTTCAACACAAAATTGCCTACGTATCCGGGCCTTTGTCTTAGTGGGGGAGGCTTCTTTATTATTTCTTCAATGCTTTCAAGGTATAGAAAAGGTACATTAAATAGATCTCATACTGGTCTCACTGTGTTCTTCTCAACCTCATAAATCCAACACAACTGACGACACTAAAAAATACTGAGTGTAGCTCCCGGAAATGGCCCGCAAAGGTCTTCTCCTCAACAACTTCCCTGCATAAAAATGGATTTGGCTTGGCTTTTCTTCAACATAAATCTGATCTGATTGTCCTATATGGCCTCAAACAGGCCTGGTTTTCATAGTTCTGAATTTGGTTATCCATCCCCAACTTCCTCCCAAAATCTGGGATCAAAAAGAGCCGAATATCCCCCAAAATGGGCAAAATCTCTTATTACAGGCATAAAAATTAATTAACAATCCCAAACTATATAAATAAACCCACTTTTCCAAATACTACGGGCTAAGTCCCCTTAGACCTAGTGCACGCACTTAAAACATGGGTATATGCTCTCATGTGGCCAAGCGCCAACCCCCTAGGGGCTACGTGTTAGCCCCTACTCCATAAAACCCGGTCACGTGTTGCTTCCCCATGGGTCTGCGCCCTCATAATGCGCCCAACATACAATTAGCTCCGATTTGAGTGGTGGAGGTTGCAATAAACGCACGCTTGGGTGGTTAAGGAAAAATCACCTACGCCCGATGCTTGGTGGTCACATAGTTTAAACAAACTATGGGTGGGGCTTAGCCCCAACCCCCTTCCGCCCATACACTAAAAAACTACACTTTATTTATAATAAAGTGGGTTTCATTTAATAAGAAATAATATGGCGCATTGGTGTTCGACCATTGTGAAGGATTTACATTGTGGAGAGGTCATCGGTTCAATTCCTGTCCACTCCAATATTATTTTTGCATACAACTAATCAACGAACCCACAAATGGTGGGTTGCCATGTCACCCAAACATGGGTTCCACGTGGAAACCCATGTTTGGGTGACATGGCAACCCACCATTTGTTGTTCTCCAGTGCCACGTGCCAACATGCTATTGGTCCCTGTCACTGTCCAGTCACCCTGCTACCTGTGCTACCACATGTCACTTATTCCACTGCCACGTGTCACCTCTAGAGAGTTCCATGTCACGTTTTGACTGTTGACTTTTTTTTTTGACTTTTTAGTTGTTTGGAAAAACGATCAGATTGCGATAACTCTTGCATATAGTGGTTGTTTGAGAAAGTAAATATATGGACAGAATCAGCATGATGAGCCGATTGCAATGGAATTGGTTTCATATGATTTCGAGAACTTTCATTTTTGAGTCTTTTCTAGACCTGGGAAGCCTCCTGGATCTGATTCTGGATCACACCTCCCCACTAAAGGACCTTTTGGTCCCCAAAATGTTACTAGCCATTCAAAAAGCTCAGGATAGGCCACCCGACTTTTCCTCTATCTCTGAACTCTGTCCTGTGCACCTGTCTCATCAAGATCAACTGTAACACAATCATGACAACTGACAACATATTGTTAGCCATTTGAACCTTGTCACATTTCACTGAATCCACTATCATCCATGTAAACAACATTACTAAAGATAGAATCAATAACACGACTGCAAATGAGTTGATATACTTGTAATATTTGCATGACATGAGCTTATCTTGAAGCAAACTATGATTAATTTTCCATTCAACAATAATTTCTTGTTCTTTCTTAAGATTGATTACTTCATTTGAAACAATTATTGGTTTGTTTCTTGCTGGCACTGCCTTATTTAATTGTTCCATTGTTTGAAGTGTTTTATTTACCTTAACATGATGAGCATGAACCACATAATCTTGACCTTCTTTGGTTAATTGATATTGATTCTTTGTCCTATAGAAGATTGCCTTACGATCATATAAGTATGGACTACCTAAGACTATTCCACATTCTCTTAATGGCACTACATGACATGTTACCTCATCCACATACTTAGATGAAATTGCAAATTTGATTGTGCATTGTTTTGTTATGTGCATTTGATGATGATTACTTATCCATTTAAGTGTGTAAGGCTTATGATGTACTTGTGTTTTTAACCCCAATTGCTTAACCAATTCTTTTGAGATTAGATTAGCTTGAGATCCACTATCGATTAATGTGTCTATCTTAGTGTGTCGCATGATTACCCTTATATGAAACAAGTTACTTCTACAATCAATGCCTTCACCAATTTTACCTATCATACCAACCAATGAGACCTTAGATTTGTCACCCGAATCTGATCCCAAGTTTGTGGGTCTTGTTGTTGTTGCCACTGTTTGCATTCCCTTCTTTTCCTTGAACCACTTTGGCCTCTTCTCGGGATGCAACTGCCAACATCTGTCCTCATCATGTCCCTCTTTCTTGCAATGCTTTCAAGAGGACTTCTCATCCTTTCTTTCCACTTCATTTGAATTCTTTCCATGCCATTTTCTCTTGTTCTCTTTCCTTGAAGACGATGATTCCCTTGATACACCTGTTTTTCCTGCTTCAATGTATGTCGCTTGAACATAAACCTCATCAAGGTTAGTGGGTCCAAACATGAATAGAGTGTTTCTAATATGTGCAGGTAAACCTCCAATATACTTCATAAGGGTTTCCTGTGTATGTCAAGGGATATCTAACATCAATGCCATTTTTCGAAAGCCATCTGTATACTCTTGCACATTTTGTCCTTTTCTTAGTTTTAAAGGTTTCCATTCAATTAATGCTTTTTCTTTATAACCCAAAGGATAGAATTGTTTCCTAAGTGCAGAGATGAAGCTTTGCCATGATGGAAATACATTACCCACTTGTTGCGTTCCATTTTGCAACTTGCTTTGCCACCAGATGAGAGATGTACCTGCAAGTCTCAAAGATGCCAACTTGATTTGTGTGGCCTCATCCTTGATGTGTTGCACATTGCAGTAAAACTCCATCTGCCTGACCCAATTGTCAAGTCTCTCTGCATTAACTTCACCATCATATATGGGCAACTCAAATTTAACATCAATTTTTAACAATGACATTTCATTCTTATGTTTATGAACATGTTTCTTTGCATTAGATTTAGAACTTGAACTTGAAGAAGAAGGAGAAGAAGGAGGTGATGATGGAGGTGAAGGAATAATTTGAGGAGGATCCTCTTCCTCTTCACTTTTTCCCTTTGAAAATTTTCCAAGAACCAGTCTCTTTCGTTCCAAGTAATCCTCATACAAAACTTTCACCATCTCTAACATAGCAAGGAAAGTGTTTTGAAACTCTTTCTCATCAAGAGAAAGTCCCTCTTCTGATGCCATCTTCTCGCTGTGAGAAGCTCTCTTTCTCAATCCAATCAATGGATTCTCTTTAACAAGCTCGCCTTCACCACGCTGTAGCTTTTCTTTGGTTAGCATACAAAACTCAAATCCAAATGTCAACTAGCTCTGATACCACTTGATCTAAAAATATATTTTAATGACTGTGGTTGAGTTATTTTTGCATTCGTTTATTAACCATTTAAGAAGCTAATGAAAGAGGATGAATATAGGAGAATTATATCACGGCCATAAACTCATATACATAACTAAACATAAGAAATAACAACAACAAACCATAACAAGAGAAGTGATAACGGAGTTCGGCACAAAATTGCCTATGTCTTCGTACCTTTGTCTCAGTGGGGGAGGCTTCTTTATTAATTCTTCAATGCTTTCAAGTTACAAAAAAAGTAAATCAAATGGATCTCATACTGGTCTCATTTTGTTTTTCGTGACCTCAAAAATCCAACAGAACTCACGACACTGAAAAAGACTGAGTGTAGCTCCCAGAAATGGCATGCAAAGATCTGCTCCTCAACAACTTCCCTGCATAAAAATGGCTTTGGTTTGGCTTTGCTTCAGCATAACTCTAATTTGACTGTCCTCTATGGCCTCAAACAGGCCTATTTTTTATAGATCTGAAGTTGGTTATCCATCCCCAACTTCCTCCCAAAATTTGGGCTAAAAAAGAGCCCAATATCCCCCAAAATGGGCAAAGTCTCTTATTACACACATAAAAATCAATTAACAATCCCAAACTAGATAAATAAACCCACTTTTCCAAATATTATGGGCTAAGTCTCCTTAGACCTGGCGTGTGCACTTAAAACATGGGCATATTCTCTCATGTGGCCAAGTGCCATCCCCCTAGGGGATGCGCGCTGGCCCCTACTCCATAAAACCCGGTCACGAGTTGCTTCCCCATGGGACCATGCCCTCATAATGTGCCCAGCATATAGTTATCTCCGATTTGAGTGGTGGAGGTTGCAATAAATGCGTGCTTGGGTGGTTAAGGAAAAAGCACCTACGCTCGATGCTTGGTGGTCACATAGTTTAAACAAACCGTGGGATGGGGCTTAGCCCCAGCCCCCTTCTGCCCATACACTAAAAAACTACACTTTATTAATAATAAAGTGGGTTTCATTTAATAAGAAATAATATGGCGGGTTGGTGGTTCGACCATTGTGAAGGATTTACATTGTGGATAGGTTGTCAGTTCAATTCCTGTCCACTCCAATATTATTTTTGCATACAACTAATCAGCCAACCCATGGGTGCCACGTGGCAGCCCATGTCTGGGCCACATGGCACCCCACCATTTGTTGTTCTTCGATGCCACGTGTCAACATGTTATTGGTCCCTGTTCTTGTTCAGTCACCCTGCTGCCTGTGCTGCCACATGGCACTTCTTCCACTACCACGTGTCACCTCTAGAGAGTGCCACGTCACCTTTTGACTGTTGACATTTTTTTGACTTTTTAGTTGTTTGGAAAAACGATCAGAGTGCGATAATGCTCGCATACAACATCCGTTTGAGAAAGTAAATATATGGACATAATAAACACAACGATTCGATCGAAATGGAATTGGTTTCATCTGATTCCAAGAACTTTCATTTTTGAGCCTTTTCTGGACCTGGGAAGCCTCCTGGATTTGATTCTGGATCACCATGCCACATAATTTTTTTGAACTACATGCAATTAAAACACATACACACACAACCCTTGTAGAAGATTTATATATATAACGTAAACTGATAAATACCTTATTTAAATGCACAGATTCATACTGAAATGATAGTAAAAATATACATGCAACATATACAGGAAATACCCATAAATATAAAGACAACTATAACCACACATAGGATAAACCCATAAAATTAAACACGTAAATAATAATGCAGCATGTAAATTTATCAGACAATTGACACTTATCTTTGTAATAATATCACCAACTGGGTGCATACCTTCCACGAACCTCCCAACCTTAGACCACACTGCTCATCATTCTCAGCAGTGGGTCACCCCCGAGCTGGGACTAAAATCCACTCGCGTAAAGGGATTCCTAACCAGTCTAATAGTTCATAGAAAACAAGAAAGACTCTGTCATAGGTGCCAACTCAAACTAACAACCTACATTCCCTCATTCTCCACATGCCTATCCTACCCCATGAAGTGTGCCCCTTCTTTGCTCAACAATCCTTCGATTACCCCACTTCTTTTTCGGGCTTCAACAACAGGCTGGACATGAAGTCTTAGAGCCCCGTAACTATAGTTTAGCACCTTCAGGAAATTAATTCCCCAGCAATTCTCTCACCCAGAGAGAAATTTCTCATGGGCTTGACAAACCGCCTCTTTGATAACACACGGGCCTGACAACCGCCTCTTTGACAACACACACATAAAATGGCTATGGATACAGGTTTAGGTACCATGATAGGAAAGTATGAAGGACAACTTGTAAGGTAGCTAGAGTGGTAGTGGGGGGGCCCAGAGGGCCCATAGTGATAATAGTGGAGGCCATTCAATGTAAGGTGGACTAGGTCCACTATATTATTAAATAAGGCCCACTATGGTAGTTAGATATAATAAATGTAAGAGGACTTCTTAGACGGTTCTACTTCTAGAAGATTCCTCCTCTAGAATGTTCTTAGGTGATGGTAATACTATATAAATGGGTTCAAGAAATGTAATGGGATATGAAGAGAATTATTGTATTTGAAGCAGTATCTCAATAGGAGGATGCCCCCTCGAAGAGGCAAGTGAACAAGAGAGGATCCGTTCCATAATAGGATCCATTGTATGGTGTTGCCCTACCTCAAGGGTTTGGTAATAATATAGTGTGGTTTATTTTATCATGCTTTGTGGATCTATTGTGTATTCATTATTTTTGGTGATTATATTTGTAGATCTATTCAGGTTCTTAACAAGTGGTATCAGAGCACTTTCCTTGGCAGACATTGTGGGCAAATATTTTATTTTTGCAGATTTTTTTTCGGAGAAGAAAAAAGAGGGCCACGACATTCCAGAAAATTTTGATATATTTCTATGCAAAATTTGTAGAAAATGGTTGTATATCTGAGTTCCTCTCAGAAAAATTCCCAAGTTGAAAAAAAAACGTTTGAAAAGGAGTCCGGGAAGTCAAGATATTGAAGTTTTAAAATCTGCAATTTTCAGGGTTTTTTCCGTGGACGACGACGCAATTTTATTTTATTCATGTAGCATCTGGAGGCTGAATTTTCCCCAAAAAATTACCGATATAAGTTCCTCTCACAATTTCACCCAATTTACAAAACAAAATCAGTCGAAACGTAGTCCGAGAAGTGAAGTTATGAACATTTTAAATTCAACATTCTTTTAGGGTTTTTCTAGAAAAAACTGCGATTTTGTGCCGTAAGTTATTGTTCAATTTTTGGGTTTTTTAATGATGGCTGTGGGACCAAAGAGTTCATTGGGTTTTCATATGGATATTTCCTCTCAAACCCTCAAATAAATTCTTGAAGCATTCAAATTCCAATTGTATGACACATTGGATGCTAGATTGCATGACCTTACAGATGGCCTCAATGATAGTTTTCGTAGTATTCAAGATTCATTGGATAACATGCATGAGAGATTTCTTATGGTAGACATCAGGGATGAATATAATCAAGAAATATATGCTTGGTATGATTTTGAGGTCAATTGTGATGATTGGTATATGGATAGTTGTCATTTCTGGGATGACAACCACTTTCATATTTTATTTGATGACTCTACTCCACCTTCTGTAGATAACATCAATGTCCCACATCAAGAGCTAGTTACCAGCATCCAACCTACATATTATACAATGGTATTTGATGCAGGAGCATCTCTCCACATCAGCCAGCCAACCACGTCAAGCGCACGCATTCAAGGCTGAAGAGAGGCGCAACCCTCATTTTGATTTAGAATTGAATGTAATTAAATGTCTAGGCTATTGAGACATAGAGCCATGCCTTATGCAGGCATTAGGTAGATAGGCCTTTAATGTTTGTAAGGCTGAGATCTAGATCCGGATAGCGGACTAGACAGCCCATTCAATGTAATTGAATAGGGTAGGTAGATTGGAGGGAAGAGCTCGAAGAGCCCCCTCATGTAAAAAGATCAATTGTATCTCTTGAGTAGTAGTGGTAAATAGAATAGGAGAGAATCTGTGAGTAGAGAGCAGAAGAGAAGAAGGAGCTGAGACCTTGTTACAGGTCGTGCTCATGAACACCTTGTAAATACAGGCATTTGCCATTTTAATATAAACAGAAGCAGTTTTTCCTGCATGTATTTTTGTGTTATGTGGGTGTTTGTGAGTTCTCTATTATGATATGAATGTATGTTATAGATGTATGTTGTAGGATTGCAATTGCAGGAGTATGTCTGATTTCAGGCGAAGGTCTTTGAGGTTTCATGCCAGGAGGGCATGACAGAGTACCGGGGTCTCTAAATACTAGTGCACTGAAGCACTTCTGAATACTGCGGGTTCAAACAAAGACATCCTGCGGCACAATAACTGAAATCAACAACTCAAGAAAGACCTGTGAGGTTACTAAACACCTCAGGAGGCAAGGTTGTGTAGGAGAAAACACAATTGCAGACAGAAGCTCTGAGGAGTTCTGTAAAGCTCTGACAAGTGGGCACTGAGCATATGCACAGTGGTGCTGAGGAAGAACTCTGCTGAGAGTTCAATGAGAACCAGAATCACTAAGGATTCTGAGAGATCTGCCAGGTGGGCATTGAGAAAACGTATAAGGTGCATAGGAGAAGATACTCTGCCAGGAGGGCATTGAGATATTGTGTAAACAGGCACAGAGAAGAAGAGAACTCTTTGAGTTCTGTATTATGAAGGAAGAATCCATTGAGGGATCTTCGCAAGGTTGTTGAATACCTAAAAATACTCAGCAAAGAGGTTTCTTGAGTGAAGGAGAGCCAGGAGGGCCTCTGAATTCTCCATATCAGGGAGAAAGAGAAGAGGAATTGAGTTTCCTTGGATGTTGAAGCTACAGGAAAGCTCAAGACGGAATAACACCTTTGAGTGCATGCAAATAATCTGTGGAGGTGCATGAGTTGAAGAATCCTTCGAGGATTAGGAAAGTTGTGACTTGAAGTTCGAAGGAAGCGTCACAAGTAGTGCGCGTAGGCGGACGAGTTCTATGGAAGAACGCTTAGTCATTTCACAGATTTCTCAAAGGAGGAACGGACGGTCAGTATTCTCCAAGGAGATTTTGCGAAATTTTGTGGGCCATCAGATCTTGCGGAGGTGCAAGGAAGATACAACATCATCTTCACTAAAGGCTAGAAGCTCAGGAGGGGCAGAGCCGTTGATCCGAGTCACAAGGACCGTCGGATCCGCATGTGGGATCGTGTATCGGGGTTTCGTGGATCAAAACTCCAAAACGTTGCAACGGGAATTGCGAAATTACGATACGCGATACCCCAATAGCTAAAGGGAATAGTGTGGGCCATAGAAGAACAGGCGAGAGGACAGGTGGAACAAGTGATCGGGGTTTCGTGGCGAGAAGGCCCGAAGCATTGACATCAGGATTCGTGATATTGCGAACCCCGAAATGTCGATGGAGTGAAGCGGCGATTGAATAGTCAACTCACACGTGTGTCGGAGGTTCGACATATTGGGACTCGGGAGTCGAAGAACCGAGTTGCTCGACACCACGAGTGCTGAGATCCCGATAGAGAAAGTTTCGACAGGGTAAAGGAAAGGGTCAACATTGACTGTGTCAGCATTCGGGGATTCGAGAGTGCAGCGCGCGACCATTGGACTCACAAAGTCACGAGTTCTGATTCCCCGATAAGTAAAGAGAGGTGGATCACGCGAAGAGATCTGTGGGTGCATATTTCCCGATAGGGAAATAGAAGAACCTTGGTGTTCTTCAGGCCGAGGAAAGAGGAGATCCTGTGAGAGGGAGTGCCTTTAGGTGCAACTGCGTCAGTATTGTTCCTTCCAGATTCATCTTTGATGATCTCCCACTATGTGGATGTATATTCTTATTTGGATCCACATGATAGGTGTCAGTATTGGGAGCATCATTTTCAGTTGGTTATTGGGTGTCGATATCTTGCATGTGAGGGTCTGATCCAAGAGGCTCCCCAGGCTCAGAAAATGCTCAAAAATCAAAGTTATTAGAATTGGATGAAACCAATTCCATTGCGACCAACTCATCGCGTCGATTCCGGCAGTATATTTACTTTCTCAAACAGACGCTATATGCGAGAGTTATCGTACTCTGACCATTTTCTCAAATAGCTAAAAAGTCAAAGGACTGGGAAAAAGTCAATGCTGACATCAACATGACATCACCAACGACACCTCATGATGTAGAATTGAACCAATGGCAGTGTGACAAGTGGCAGCAGTTGATTGGGTAGATGTGGATGACAGATCCAATCAAAATTTGACACATGGCAAAATCTGGTCAAATGTTGAGATGCTACGTGGCCCAGGCATGGGAAGCCACATGGCACCAGGTCAGGGACGAATGGAAAGTTCCAAAAATATTTGGGGGTGCATGGGTTTTGAACCCACGACCACCCACCAAGACCAAGCGCCTTAGAGGAGAGCCATTACCAATGCGCCACCATGTTTCTTGTTTAATGAGACATTTAAATTTATTTAAAATGTAATACATTACTATGTGGGCGGAAGGGGGCTGGGGCTAAGCCCCAACCCACGGTTTTTATGCAGTCATATGACCATAGAGAGGGATTGCGCGACAGTCAAGGGGGAAAATCCCATATATTGTTGGAAAGTGGTTTTTAAACCATATATTAATGATTTTTTGGGATTTCTGACTGATATTTAGTCCAAAAAATGGATTTTTGAGGATATTAAGGCCATTTGAAGGGGAATTTGATCCCAAAAAGAGGCCAAATATTGAGGGAAGTTGGAATTCCTCATATGAGCCTCAAAATCTATATAAACTAGGCTTTTTGAAGCTTGTAGGAGACTTTTTGATGCAGGGTTTTGAAAGAGCAGGTTGTAAATTTTGGCATTTTCTCATGTTTTGAGAGGCGTTTTTCTCATGTTGTTGAGAGGATTTTGATGGTGCATGCATGAATCTGAGCAAGGAGGTCTTGCACAACAGACATGAAGCATGTAATGTAACAAAAAAGAGCATTGTAAGAGAACTTTGAGAATTTTAAAGAGCAATAAAGAGGTCCTCCACTTGGAAGTGGGCCCGGAGATGTAGCCAATGATTGGTGAACTCCGTTATCAACCTCTTGTCTCTATTTCTCTTTCTGTTTTTCTGTCCTATTCTCTTAATTTGAAGCATGGATATTAATGGCTGATATCTTTATTCATTCATAAGCATCAAGTAAAAGTCGCATTTTATATTCCACAAACAAGATAATAAGTTTATGTATTTCACATTCTTAACGATCCAATGCCTAAAATACATTAAAATAACTTGCAATTTATCAGTAATACCTTCGTTTTTGGATCAAGTTTATGGTTTCAGAGAAGTTGGTTGTGAAGGTTTGATAGGAATTGCAAGCATTGGATGCTCACTAGAGCAAAACTCAAGTGAGGAGAAGGCCAACTTGAGGCTCTTGACACAGAGATTCAAAGGAGACCGTACAAGCAAGAGATGTATTCTCCAAGAAAATTGGGTCCCTACAAAACTGAAGATGATTTATTCGAGGACTTTAAATTGATGCAAGCCATGGTAGAGGAGCTTTATCATGAAAGAGGGCAATGAAGGCTTTGAGGCAATGAAGAAGGTGAATCTTCGATAAGAGTAGAAGGAGGAGTTGGAGGTGGTGGACCTTCAGAACCCTCTTCTCCTTCATCCTCATCATCCAATAATGAATCAAGTGTACATTCCTCCAAGGATAAGCAAAAAACTCATCATTCTTCTGATATGGCGTTATTAAAGTTAGATGTAAAGTTTCAATTACCCAC
This sequence comes from Picea engelmannii, assembly GCA_009831015.1. NCBI lineage: Eukaryota > Viridiplantae > Streptophyta > Pinopsida > Pinales > Pinaceae > Picea > Picea engelmannii. The sequence goes on along the minus strand of ML794093.1, from coordinate 97,232 downwards.
TTATGTTGGTGAATTAGATGCAGAAAAGCTAGATAATTGGGTGAGACAATTAGAAGTCTATTGCAGGATACGAAAGATTTTGGATGATGAAACTAAGATCCAACTAGCAAGTCTCAAATTGGGAGGCACAACTCTCATATGGTGGGAAAGTAGAACTAGAGATGATCTTAAGAAAAGTGGTAAAACAATCTCTTCCTTGAATGATTTTGTTATTGCATTAAAACAACAGTTTTACCCTTTGGCCTACATGAAACAAGAAATGATGAATTGACAATGTTTAAGGAAATCAAAGGGTCAAAGTGTACAAGAATATACTCAGATATTTTGTAAGAAAGCTTTAAATTTGGGTATTCCTTTATATACACAAGAGGCACTTCTAAAATATATTGGTGGTTTACATTCTTATCTTAAGCACACTCTTCTTATGCTAAATCATTCTAACTTTGATGAAGTATGTGTACAAGCCATTCACATTGAATCTAGTAAATGGAATGTTGGTGATAGTGTTTCTACAGATACTTGGCAAAGAAAGGATGAAGGGAAAAGGAAAGAGAAGAAGACAACCACATCAAGAAAGGAGAAGCCTACTTGCAAGCATTGCAAGAAAGTAGGTCATGATGAAGATCATTGTTGGGTCTTGCATCCTGACATGAAGCCAAAGAATTTTTCCAACCATGGAAGGAAGAATACCACAGTTGTGATAGTTCAAGTGGATCTTGGATCAGATTCTGGTGATGAGACACAGGTTTTAGCTATGGGAATCCGAGGTATAAATTTTGTTGCAAGTTCTAGCTCTTCTAGTTCAGTTGATGTAAATGATGAGTGTAAAAGGAATGGACTTTTCCACATAAGGGTTATAACACATAATGTTAAAGTTGACACTCTCATAGATAGTGGATCACATGCCAATCTAATCAATGAAGATGTTGTAAATAAATTTGGACTTGAAACTAAGTCACATCCTAAACCATATCCATTGGGATGGATATGTGGTGATAACAATTTACAAGTAACCAAGCAATGTAAAATCAAGTTTTCAATCACTTCTAACTATGTTGATGAAGTAGAGCTTGATATTGTGCCATTGGACATATGTCGGATTGTCTTGAGAAGCCCCTACCTTTATGATATAAAATCCATATTCTACAGGGAGGATAATAAATATTGCTTCAAGAAAGATGGGAAAGAGTACATTGTTCGTGCTCATCGCATGAAAACTGACAGGTCTTTTGCAGCTACAGGGCAGTTAAAAAGAATGGTAAATGCAAGCAAAAGTTTAACACTTATGTCTGTAACAAAACATGAAGTTAGTGATGCTAAACATGAGATGATTCCATATGTTTCAAACAGTCATGAAGTGTCACTGGAGTTACATCATAAGGTTCAACTTGCATAACTTGATTATTGTTCCTGTTCAAAAGGGGAAGCATGTTTTGTCATTTTCATTTGCATACTCAATATTGTTGATTAGTTTGTTGTTGTTCAGTGGTGTATGGCTACAAAGTGCGACAAAAAATGTAGATGATTGTGCGATAAATGAAATGATTACTTTGATAAACAATGTTATCTTAGTTTTCATGTTTGTTGTGATTAGTCAGGTGATCATTATTCCAGCAGAGAGGATGGATGATATAGGACAAAGTGGGGAGGTAGTACCCTCACTTCTTACCTGAGTAAAAACAGAATTTTGGTGGTCCAAAAGATTAGAAAGTGGGGAGGAATGATCCAGGAGGCTCCCTAGGATAAGAAAATGCTCAAAAATCAAAGTTCCCAGAATTGGATGAAATAGTATATTTACTTTCTCAAATGGACATTGTATGCGAGAGTTATCGTACTTTGACCATTTTCTCAAACAATGAAAAAGTCAAAGGAATGGGAAAAGTCAATTCTGACGTCAGCATGAGATCACTAGTGACACCTCATGATGCATACTTAGACTAATGGTAGTGTGACAAGTGGCAGCAGTTGACTGGGTAGATGTGGATGGCAGATCCAATCAAAATTTGACACATGGAAAAATCTGGTCAAATGTTGAGGTGCCACGTGGCCCAAGCATGGGAAGCCACATGGCACCAGGTCAGGGTCGAATGGAAAGTTCCAAAAATATTTGGGGGTCCATGGGTTTTGAACCCACGACCACCCACCAAGACCAAGCGCCTTAGAGGAGAGCCATCACCAATGTGCCACCATGTTTCTTATTTAATGAGACACATTTAAATTTATTTAAAATGTAATACATTACTATGTGGGCAGAAGGGGGTTGGGGCTAAGCCCCAACCCACGATTTTTATGCAGTCATATGACCACAGAGAGGGAGCGTGCACCAGTCAAGGGGGATAAGCCCATATATTGATGGAAAGTGGTTTTTAAGCCATATATTAATGATTTTTTGGGATTTTTGACTGATATTTAGTCCATAAAATGGATTTTTGAGGATATTAAGGCCATTTGAAGGGGGATTTGATCCCAAAAAGAGGCCAGATCTTGAGGGAAGTTGGGATTCCTCATCTGAGCCTCAATATATATATATAAAACAGACTTTTTGAAGCTTGTAGGAGAGTTTTTGATGTAGGGTTTTGAAAAAGCAGTTTGTAAATTTTCTCCTTTTCTCATGTTTTGAGAGGCGTTTTTCTCATGTTGTTGAGAGGATTTTGATGGTGCATGCATGAATTTGAGCAAGCAGGTCTTGCAAAATAGACATGAAGCATATAATGTAACAACAAAGAGCATTGTAAGATAACTTTGAACATTTTAAAGAGCAATAAAGAGGTCCTCCACTTGGAAGCGGGCCCAGAGACATAGCGAACGATTGTTGAACTCCGTTATCAACCTCTTTTCTCTATTTCTCTTTCTGTTTTGCTGTCCTATTTTCCTAATTTGCAGCATGGATATTAATGGATGATCTCTTTATTAATTCATAAGCATCAAGTAAAAGTCGCATTTTATATTCTGCAAACAAGATAATAAGTTTATGTATTTCGCATTCTTAACGATCTGATGCTTAAAATACATTAAACTAACTTGCGATTTATTAGTAATACCTTTGTTTTTAGATTAGGGTCACATGAGCAATTGAACATGGGACCCTGGTTTACAATGGCGGTTGGACTAGTTCAACATGGTGGCTACCATTTCTCAATGGGACCCTGGTTCTCTAGTCTACTTCAACACTATGGTCCACACTTATCCATGGGACCCTAGTATATGGTTGTACATCAAGCGTTGAGGACAATGCTTTCATAAAGGGGATGGAATGTAGGGTACCTAGAGAGGTAGTGGGGGGGCCCAGAGGGACCATAGTGATACTAGTGGAAACCATTCAATGTAAGGTGGACTAGGTCCACTATATTATTAAATAAGGCCCACTATGGTAGTTAGATATAATAAATGTAAGAGGACTTCTTAGAAGGTTCTACTTCTAGAAGATTCCTCCTCTAGAATGGTCTTAGGTGATGGTAGCACTATATAAATGGGTTGAAACAATGTAATGGGATATGAAGAGAATTATTGTATTTGGAGTGGTAGCTCAATAGGAGGATGCCCCCTCGAAGAGGCAAGTGAACAGGAGAGGATCCCTTCCATAATAGGATCCATTGTATGGTTTTTCCCTACCTCAAGGGTTTGGTAATAATATAGTGTGGTTTATTCTATCATGCTTTTTGGATCTATTGTGTATTCAGTATTTGTGGTGATTATATTTGTAGATCTATTTAGGTTCTTAACAAGAATGTAAGGGACATAGAGAGGTAGTTGGAGGGCCAGAGGGCTCATAGTGATAATAGTGGAGGCCAGTCAATGTAAGGTGGACTAGGTTCACTATATTATTAAATAAGGCCCACTATGGTAGTTAGATATAATAAATGTAAGAGGACTTCTTAGAAGGTTCTACTTCTAGAAGATTCCTCCTTTAGAATGTTCTTAGGTGATGGTGGAACTATATAAAGGGGTTCAAGCAATGTAATGGGATATGAAGAGAATTATTGTATCTAGAGTAGTAGCTCAATAGGAGTATTCCCCCTCGAAGAGGCAAGTGAATAGGAGAGGAATACAATCATGCCGTCGTCCACGGAGAAAACCCTGAAAAATTGTAGATTTTAAAACTTCAATATCTTGACTTCCTGTAGTCTGTTTCAGATGTTTTTTTTTTCAACTTGGGTGTTTCTCTGAGAGAAACTTAGATCTACAACCATTTTCTGCAAATTTTTCATAGAAATATACCAAAAATTTATGGAATGCCGTGGCCCTCTTTTTTCTTCTCTGAAAAAAAAATCTGAAAAAATAACAATATTTGCCCACAATGTCTACCAAGGAAAGTGCTCTGATACCACTTGTTAAGAACCTAAATAGATCTACAAATATAATCACCACAAATACTGAATATACAATAGATCCACAAAGCATGATAGAATAAACCACACTATATTATTACCAAACCCTTGAGGTAGGGCAACACCATACAATAGATGCTATTATGGAAGAGATACTCTCATGTTCACTTGCCTCTTTGAGGGGGAATCCTCCTATTGAGCTACCACTCCAAATATGATAATTCTCTTCATATCCCATTACATTGCTTGAACCCCTTTATATAGTGCTACCATCACCTAAGAACATTCTAAGGGATGTATCTTCTAGAAGTAGAACCTTCTAAGAAGTCCTCTTACATTTATTATATCTAACTACCATAGTGAGACTTATTTAATAATATAGTGGACCTAGTCCATCTTACATTGAATGGCCTCCACTATTATCACTATGGGCCCTCTGCCTCTCGCCCCCCCCCCACCCACTACCTCTCTAGCTACCTTACATAGCTCAACGACCGTGTGAATGTTCCTGGAATGGCTGCATGATGGAAGGAATGATGGTCTGAATCCCCCCCAAAATGAACTAAGTCCAAACAATATGTATGCATGTCCCCAAATTGACACTTGTCATGTTGGGAGCTACTTTGGCCCACTTGTTCCCATCTTTAGAACTTAGGATAAAATAACTACCCATAGTTTATACTTTAATAAATATTAATATAATATTTCTTTTTGTCTTAAGCTCCCTAGCTTATCCCCTTTTCCTTAACTTTTACCCCCACCCTTTCCCTAACTAGTGGCGTTTAATCCCCCATACTCTTTTATTGTGGTCGGTCTGCGCACAACGATGTATTTTATATTAATTATGAGACATATAAAAAAATAGGCGCACTGGACTTTAACATGTAGGCTATCTGGCCTAATCACAACATAAGCATCCTAACTTATAATAACTAGCTCACCAGGCTATAAAACACAACATATACACAAAGGATCCTTGGCCTCAAAATCACACACACTTAAGTTGCTACGCATGATATCCTGGAATGTTCACACTTCATCATTTTACTGCGCAGTACATGCACGCACTATGCCATGAAATGTGCATACAAAATGATATCAAACAGGTCACCAACTTAAGTACATTTTCATTTACATTACAATTGGGTTCAGCCTAGGGATATTACGCATCCCACATATTTGTCTTTCCCTTCACCTGCTCGTCTCTCTGCGTGTAAATAAGATAGAGATTGATGTGCACATACACCATTATCTCTGCCCTGGACTGTTCAAGTGATGCAGGAGAATCATAAGCAGCCAACCAAGCAAGCATAAAGGCAAAAAATAGCTGGAAAAGCGCAACACACATTTTGCACATTTTGAAATGTTTTTGAAAAATTAATGGGTAGATATTATTGTAGTAGTTAAAGAAAGCGTGCTTGCATGTTGTAAATAGATCTTGAGTGATTTTCTCTCATCTGCCAGGTGTAATAGACATTAAGTTTGTTTAATGAAAGTAGGTAGATTTGAATTCATAGATTAGATAATTTAGAGAGTAGGAGGGAAAACAAATATAGACACCCTCACCCTTGTATTATTGGAATCATTAGAGGAAGAACATTATCATCATTGAGATCTGTAGCAGAGAGCTAGAGAGAAGAACCCATGTACATGAGCACTTGAGTTAATATATGAAGCTTTGACTCAATTTTCATGGTGTTATGATGCTTACTGTTTACATTTTTTGAATGGTATGCTTACAGTTGTTTTATTCTCTCTGTTTATGGATTTGTTTCAATCCTATGTTGTGTGTATGATTTCATGGTGAATGTATGAAGTCTGAGAGGGGAGAATAATGAGTTTCAATTTTTTCTCTTCCTGAGAATTCCTGCAAGGAGTGCAATGAAACGTCTGCAAGGTGTGCGTTGACAAGAGTCTGAGTTTTATCTCAGAAAGCTCAGGAGAGATACCATTGTTCTCATACCAGCGGAAGTGCAGGTGAAGCACAGAGCCGTGCAAGGTGTGTGTAGGCTAGTTTAAGCCTTAGAAGTTATCAACTAAGGTGAAGGTGGAAGGACTGTTGTTGCAAAGAGTGCACAGAGTCGGGGACTCAAATAACCGGAGGTTATTTGAAATATTTCTGCAAGGAGTGTGATCAGGATCTCTCTTGGAGACTCGAGATTGAAAGTGAAAGCTTAGGAGGGATAGTACCTTTGAAGTGTTCAAAGGGAGATGAAAGTCGAAAGCATCTCATAAAAGACAAGTTCAGGAGGGAGAACACTGATTTGTCTCACATAAGTCATTGAGGAGTGAATCGGGCAGTCAGAATTCTCTGAGGAAAACTCGTGAAATTGCGGGGACCATAGGATCCAGAGGAGCTACAAGGTGGTTAGAAGTTGGGTGAACCCATCACTTTGGTTTCAAGAATCAACGTGGACCGTTTATTATGGTCAGTTGAGCCATTAGATCATTTCAAAATTTTGGGTTTCGTAGGTCCAAAGTGTAAGCCAAAACCCTTGGTCACTCTAACTCTGGAATCGCGAATTGGATTATCACGTGTGAAGCTAAACGAGGGAGTTTCAACACTTCAAGAATTCGGGGTTCACTATTTCAAGATTCCTGATGAAAAGGAGCCGGGACATAGTGGAGTGAAAATCCCGAAGTTGCGAAACACGACAGGACTTTGGCGTGGAATTTCGGCATTTCGACACTTCGGGTGTCAGGAAGTAGAGGAGGTAACGATCTTTGGAATCGAGAGTTTCGAACTCCCGGTTCACAAAAAGCCGAAAGATCCAGAGTCGTCGTACCGTGGAGAATCTCAGCCATAGATCATGTTGGAGGCGAGGTTTCGGGAATTCAGAGATCAGAGTTTCAGGAGGTGAGGAACCTTTCTATTGTGGATCTTGCAAGTCGTGAAATCCCAAAGAGTGGAAGGAAAAATTCCCAAAAACAATGAAGGACAATATTTGTGGGCCTAATCGGGTTTCGGGGTTCCAGAAGTGAAGAGGCAGAGTTGCATGTCAACGCAACTCTCGAAATCGTGAAAAGGAAAAAGATGAAAGGTGGGTTCTAAGCATTTATCGGAGGATACATGCGACAGAAGTCAAGAGAGCTGTCAGGCTTCAACAAAAGTCCCGAAAGACCATCGATGTCGCCAAAAGGGAAAATTTCAGAAACCAGAAAATCATAAGGGAAGAGGAACAAGTGTTGGTCAATCACTCAAGTTCCAAAAAGCCAAAATAAGTGGCAAAAAAATGCATGTGTTCGATGCATTGAAGGAGTCCACCCTCGTTGACATTTCAGGTTTCGAAGGTTGAAGAGACAAGGGGCTCGACAACAGGATTCACCAAATCGCGAAATCCAAAATCCCGAAAAGGAAAAATCCCTGATAACATTTGTTGGTCAGTTGTGGAGTTAACACCGATGTTTGATCATGCAAGCATAACTCAGAAGGACCTGTGGAATACACATGTTTGTCAGTGTGAAGTATTTCCTGTGGGGAAATTAAAGAGTCAATCAAACTCAGGGGAATATTTAGAACTATCCTGCACGGATCTTGGCTCGAGGGTCGGGGGTCTACATCAGTTTGGTATCAGAGCTTGATTTTATCTGTATATTTCAGGCAGAAGGAGTTAGAGGAAAATGAGTAGTCTGATACACATCATTTTGGTATTAGAGCTCAGAACAAGTTCTTTGCTTTCTGTAGCAGAGAGAACAGGGGAACATTTTACAGCCATGCCGCCGAGAAGAAGAGACAGGCCAATGCCAAAGGCTGATCCAACAAGAGAAAGAGAGGTGCATGAGTTACGTGCCAGGCTTGATGCCATGGAGACAACACAGAGGTGCACAATTGATGCTGGGGATATTAGCGAGGCTGAAAGTGAAAATGAAGCTGGAAACAAAGGAGAATAAGTTGCAGTCAAAGATGCTGCAGACGAACGCCTATTCAGGGCTGTTGCAAGGATAGGTGCCAGAGAAAAAATGGACATTCTAGTGTATGAGGGAAACCTGGATTTTTAAGAGCTTCTAGACTCGATAAGATCTCTAGACAAGTACTTCGACTATGAGGATGTCGAGGAAGACAAGAAGGTCAAACATTCTGTTACTAGACTTAAAGGGCATGCAACACTATGGTGGGATGAACTACAGGCTGACAGACGCTGTAAAGGAAAGCCCAAAATCAAAAGCTGGGATAGAATGGTTGCAAAGATGAAAGCCAAATTTATACCCAAGGATTATCAAATCACTCTATTTCGGAGGATGCAAAATTTGAGACAAAAACTGATGTCAGTGAAAGAATACACTGAAGATTTCTACAAGATAAACATCAGAGCAGGTCATCGGGAAGGCGATGATGAAAAAGTTGCCAGGTACATGAATGGTCTGTGATATGACATTCAAGATGAGATGAGCATGATGACCATTCGAAATGTGGAAGATGATTATCATATAGCTCTGAAAGATGAAGAGAAGCTGAGCCGGAAGCAAGGTCAAAGAGGCATAGGTAGAAATCAAGCCAGAGGCAAAACAATTGCACAAGACAGAACTCAGAAATCTAAAGAAGAGGGAAAGAAACCTCAAACTCAACATGAGAGAGGAGGAAGCTCATAGAGAGGGTAGTATGCTGATAGAAATAGTTTTCCTCGAGCTAGAGGAAGAGGAAGAGGTAGAGGCGGTGAAGTAAAATACTTTGTCTTTGGAAAGATTGGACATAAATCCTATGAGTGTCCAGATAAGAAAAAAGATGGTGGTGAAACTCACATTGTCGAAGCTCAAGGATGGAATGTTGAGGCAGAAGACGCTGAGGGAGAAAGATCTTTGATGATGATGAAATTTCTCTTGAAGCCAGAGAAGGAACTAGAGAACCCAACCCAAAGAAACAATCTGTTTCAAACTGCTTGCAAAACCAAAGACAGGGTATGCAAGGTCATAGTGGATAGCGGTAGCATAGACAATCTTGTATCTACAGAGATGGTAGAAAAGTTGGAGCTGGAGACTGTTGTACATCCAAGCCCATACAAAGTTTCGTGGCTACAAAAAGGACATAAGGTAAATGTCACTAAATAGTGTTTAGTTGAATTTAAAATAGGAGGATATAAAGATGAAATATTATGTGATGTCATTCCCATGGATGTTTGTCATCTATTGCTGGGTAGACCGTGGAAATATGACATAAACATGATTCATGATGGGAGAAAGAACATGTACACCCTAGAGAAGAATGGGAGGACGTACATGTTGCTACCGATTAAGAACCAAGAATTGAAAATAGAGGTGAGCAACACTGTACTTCTCATGAGTGGGAAGGAACTTTTTAAGGAGGTTAAGAAGAAGGATGACACACAATTTATTGTGGTCAGGAAGCCTAAAATTGTTTTGACTAGTACGAGAATAGATGATTTACCAGAATATATCCAAGAATTGCTGGGAGAGTTTGTTGATATAGTAGTGGACGAACTACCTTGTTCGTTGCCACCTATCAGGAGTATAAGCCATCATATTGATCTTATACTTGAAGCTAGTTTACCAAACAAAGCTGCATACAGGTTGACGCCGTAGGAAAATGAAGAAGTTAAGAGATAGGTCCAAGACTTAATGGACAAGGGATTGATTCGAGAGAGCTTGAGTCCATGCATTGTTCCAACAGTGCTCAGCCCAAAGAAAGATGGAGGTTGGATAATGTGTACTGACTCAAGGGAAATCAATAAGATTACCATCAGATATAGATTTCCATTACCAAGGATGGATGACTTGATGGATTGCTTGAGTGGAGCAAGATTTTTTTCAAAGATTGCTTTGAAAAGTGGGTATCATCAAATTCGAATGAGAGAAGGTGATGAATGGAAGACATCATTCAAGACGAATGAGGGACTGTATGAATGGCTTGTCATGCCATTTGGCTTAACGAATGCACCCAATAATTTCATGAGATTGATGAATGAAGTTCTAAAGGATTTCATAGGGAAATTCGTCATTTTATATCTTGATGATATATTAATCTTCAACAAAACAGGAGAAAAACACTTGAAGCATTTAGCTACAATAATGAGAAGATTACAACAAGAGAAATTGCTGATAAATATGAAGAAATCGTCATTTATGAGGACATAACTCATTTATTTAGGTTTTGTTATCTCTGCAAATGAGTTGAAGATGGATCCATAAAAGGTAGATGCAATTAAGAATTGGCCATCACCGAAGAGTGTGTTTGAATTTCGAAGCTTCCATGGTTTGGAAAGTTTCTACAAGAAATTCATTCGAAATTTCAATGGAATTAGCGCACCAATGATGGATACGGTGAAGAAAAGACATAAGTCTTTTCACTAGACAGAAGAAGCAAAGAAGAGTTTCAACCTACTGAAGAAGAAGATCATAGAACAACCAATTTTGGTTTTGCCGGATTTTAGCAAGACATTCCAGGTCAGGTGTGACGTGAGTGGATTTGCAATTGGAGTGGTCTTGAGCCAAGATGATAGGTCGATTGCATACTTCAGTGAAAAACGGAATGAAGCGAAGATCAAGTACTCAACATATGACAAAGAATCCTATATAGTCATACAAGCACTAAAGAAATGGAGACATTATTTGGTTCCTAAAGAGTTTGTTTTGTACAGTGATAATCATGCTTTAAAATTCATGACTCAATAGGAGAAGTTGAACCAAAAACATGTTAAATGGGTTGAATTCATGCAAAATTTTACTTTTTTGATTAAGCATATTTCTAGAACTGCTAACAAAGTTGTTGATTCTTTGAGAAGGAAATGTTTGCTTATGCAGGAATTCAGAGTCAAGACTTTGGGTTTTGATAACCTCAAAGAAATGTATAGGGATGACCCAGATTTTAAGGAGGCATATGAGGCATCTGAGAATCCAGTTCTCGGGAACAGAAGCTAATGGACCGAGTATATGATCCAGGATGGGTTATTATTCTGGGGAAATCAACTATGTATTCCAAAACGCTCCATGAGGGAGAACCTGCTGAAGGAAAAACACAGTGGAGGATTGGCCGGACACTTCGGTCATGATAAGACGTTCTCAAAGTTGAATGGCTTATATTTTTGGCTAGGGATGAGGACAAATGTTAAGAAATTTGTGGACAGATGCAGGATTGGTCAGCACACAAAAGGGAAAAGGCAGAACACATGGTTATATCAACCATTACCCATACCATAAAGGTGGACGCAGTGAGCATGGATTTTATATTGGGACTGCCAAGAGCACAGAGAGGCTATGATTCAATTTTTGTGGTAGTCGACAGATTTTAAAAAATGGCACATTTCATACCATGCCAGAAAACCAGTGACACAACTCATATTGCGAACCTATTTTTCAAGGAAGTCGTCAGACTTCACGACTTGCCAAGGAGTATCATTTCTGATCAGGATACCAAGTTCGTTGGACATTTCTGGAGGACCTTATGGAAAAATCTAGGGACAAGTTTGTCTTTTAGCTCAACATATCATCCTCAAATGGATGGGCAGATAAAGGTCCTGAACATGAGCTTGGGATATTTGTTAAGAAGCTTAGTGAATGAACACCACAGTCAGTGGGATCACATTCTACCATAGGTGGAATTCACTTAACAGAAGCACAGGGCAGAGTCCATTCCAGATTGTATAGGGAATGCAGCCAAGGGGAGTTTCTGAATTGAAAGATTTGGAACAAGATGAATTTAGGAGTGCTAGTGAAGAAGACTTTGCAGAAGGAATGAAGGAACTTCACAACTGAGTTAAGGAGCGATTGCAGAGTTCAAGTCAGGAATACAAGCGGAGAGCAGATCAACATAGGCGAGAACTTCACTTTGAAGTTGGTGATCTGATTCTTTCACATCTAAGGAAGGAGAGGTTTCCAAGGGGAACATATAACAAACTGAAGATGAAAAAGATTGGACCGTGCAAGGTCATAAGGAAATTTGGGGCAAATGCATATGGGATTGAATTACTCGATGGGATCGGAATCTCAACGATATTCAATGTTGAGGATTTGGACCCTTACAGAGCTGAAGAAGCAGGAGCAGAGAAGGAACAAAAAGAGATTCAATGGACAAAACAAATTCTTGTAGCTGAAAAGCCACAGATGGAAAGCATAATTGACAAGAGGATTATCAAAAAGACCAAGAGAAAAGAGTATTTGAATACTTGGTCAAATAGAAGGGACATCTAGTTGAAGATGCTAGTTGGGAAGATGAAGAAGAAATTCATAAGCATGGACAGACCGTGCAAGAGCTCATGAACAAGAGTTCATGAAAATTTTCAAGCGAGGGAGTATGATGTAGGAGCATCGTAAGAAGGCAACCAAGCAAGCATAAAGGTGGAAAACAACTGGAAAAGCGCAACACATATTTTGCACATTTTGAAATGTTTTTGAAAAATTAATGGGTAGATATTAATGTAATAGTTAAATAAAACGTAATTGCATGTTGTAAATAGATCTTGAACGATTTTCTCTCATCTTCCAGTTGTAATAGACATTAAGGTTGTTTAATGAAAATAGGTAGATTTGAATTCATAGATTAGATAGTTTAGAGAGTAGGAGGGAAAACAGATATAGACACCCTCACCCTTGTATTATTAGAATCATTAGAGGAAGAACATTATAATCATTGAGAGCTGTAGCAGAGAGCTAGAGAGAAGAACCCATGTACAGAAGCACTTGAGTTAATATATGAAGCTTTAACTCAATTTTCATGGTGTTATGATGCTTACTATTTACAATTGTTGAATGGTATGCTTACAATTGTTTTTATTCTCTTTGTTTATGCATTTGTTTCAATGCTATGTTGTGTGTATGATTTCATGGTGAATGTATGAAGTCTGAGAGGGGAGAAGAATGAGTTTCAATTGTTTCTCTTCCTAAGAATTCCTGCAAAGAGTGCAGTGAAACGTCTGGAAGGTGTGCGTTGACAAGAGTCTGAGTTTTATCTCAGAAAGCTCAGGAGAGATACCATTGTTCTCATACCAGCAAAAGTGCAGGTGAAGCATAGCGCTGTGTAAGTGTGCGCATGCTAGTTGAAGCCTTAGAATTTATCAACTAAGGTGAAGGTGGAAGGACTGCTGCTGCAAAGAGTGCACAGAGTTGAGAACTCAAATAACTGGAGGTTATTTGAAAGATTGCCGCAAGGAGTGTGAGCAGGATCTCTCTTGGAGACTTGAGATTGCAAGTGAAATCTCAGGAGGGATAGTACCTTTGAAGTGTTCAAAGGGAGACGAAAGTCGAAAGCATCTCATAAAAGACAAGTTCAGGAGGGAGAACATCGATTCGTCTCACATAAGTCATTGAGGAGTGAATCGGGTGGTTAGAATTCTCCGAGGAGAACTTGCGAAATCGTGGGGACAATAGGATCCAAAGAAGCTGCAAGGTGGTTAGAAGTTGGGTGAACCCATCACTTTGGTTTCAAGAATCAACGTGGACCGTTTATTATGGTCAGTTGAGTTGTTAGATCATTTCAGAATTTCGGGTTTCGTAGGTTTGGAGTGTAAGACAAAACCCTTGGTCACTCTAACTCCTAAATAGTGAATTGGATTATTGCGTGTGAAGCTGAATGAGGTAGTTTCGTCACTTCGGGAATTCGGGGTTTAGTATTTCGGGAGTCCTGACAACAAGGAGCCAGGACATAGTGGAGTGAAAATCTCGAAGTAGCGAAATGTGACAGGACTTTGGCGTGGAATTTTAACATTTCGGCACTTCAGGTGTCGGGAAGTAGAGGAGGCAACGATCTTTGGAATCGAGAGTTTCAAACTCCCCGTTCACGAAAAGATGAAAGATCTAGAGTCATTGGATCATGGATGATCTCAGCCGTAGATCACGTTGGAGGTGAGGTTTCAGGAATTTGGAGATCAGAGTTTCAGGAGGTGAGGAACCTTTCTACTGTGGATCTTGCAAGTTGCGAAATCCTGAAGAGTGGAAGGGAAAATTCACGAAAACATTGAAGGACAATATCCGTGGGCCCAATCGGGTTTTGGGGTTCCAGGAGTCAAGAGGCAGAGTTGCATGTCAATGAAACTCCCGAAATCACGAAAAGGAAAAAGACGAAAGGTGGGTCCTAAGCATTTATCGGAGGATACGTGCGACGAAAGTCAAGGGAGAGGTCAAGCTTTCGCGAAAGTCTCGAAAGACCATTGATCTCGCCAAAAGGGAAAATTTTGGAAATTGAAAAATCATAAGGGAAGAGGAACGAGTGTTGGTCGAACACTCAAGTTCCGAAAAGATGAAATAAGTGGCAACAAAAGGCGTGTATTCGGCGCATTGAAGGAGTCCACCCTCGTTGACGTATCGAGTTTCGGAGGTTGAAGAGACAAGGGGCTCGACAATAGGATTTGCAAAATTGCGAAATCCAAAATCCCGAAAAGGAAAAAGCCCCGATCACATTCGTTGGTCGGTTGTGGAGTTAACGTCGGTGTTTGATCACGCAGGCATAAATCAAAAGGACCTGTGGAATACACATGTTTGTTAGTGTGAAGTATTTCCTGTGATGAAAATAAAGAGTCAATCAGACTCAGGGGAAGATTTAGAACGATCCTGCATGGATCTTGGCCCGAGGGTCGGGGGTCTACGTCATCAAGCCTTCTCTTCTTCAAACTGTACAAATTCCCATATGTGCTCCAATTCCTCTCGCAACAAGAGGATGACGTGACCTAAGAGAGGAGCCTCATGGCTAATTGTTGTAGAAGAGGGCATGTTGCCCCATGAGTTACCCACCAAGCATAGGGCTTCTTGGCCCCCTTATCTCTGAGCACATCATAGCCTCCAAATCTCCCAGTGCTAGTGGAAAACTCTATGAAGCCCTCCTCCACCTCATCAAGGTATGCTCTATCCTAAAATAGTCGTCTAAATGCATCCTTCCTCCCCTGCGAAATCCCACCATCCATGTGAGGAGGGAATCTCTGTGAAGGCCCACAATTGAGCCATTCATTAGTATAGTAGTTGGGATTCAATGAGTGAGCCAAGCAATGCAAGGGTGTGCAATTCTTATCCCACCTGTGGATAAGAATATCATGTATGGTGGCGAATAAGGTCTCTCATGTTGTCCCATACTTAGGGAACTCATGCTCTAAAACGACGGTCTTCACAGACTCAATCATGGAATCCCACCCCTCATAAACCTCTGCTAGGATGGGCTTGTCTGTGTCTGTAAACCGCAACAAAGAGATGATAGGTTTCATGATCTTAAGGGTAAGATATAACCTCTCCCACCAACCATCATCTAACACTGTATCCTTGACCCTTTTTGAAGAAGCTTGATTTGTCTTTATCCAAAAAGACCAATATTCTGAAATAACCATGGACTCAAGAGCACTCTTGACCTCCCTCAACCTCTTAAGCGTGATGAATGAGGAGGCAAATTGAGTATCTGCAATCTTCAACAATGATAGATGTGTGTATGCTTTGTAGATTGTGAGGGCATTGGTATGGTTTTGTACAAAATTGCAGATATGGCGTGCATCCTCAATAAGACTTCCTATCCATGTCACTTCCATAGCAGTAGATTTAAGTGCTAAATTCAAAGAATGAACAATGCAAGGTGTCCAAAATATTTGTGGATATTTAGCTTCCACAATCATGCCAACAACCTTGCAAACATGTGCATTGTCTGTAATAATTTGCACACAAGAATCAACACCTACATCTTCAATAACCTTAATGAAAAACTCACCCATATATTTTGCATCCTTGTAGTTTCCAAGAGCATCCACTGCTTTCAAGAAGACTGCTCCATTCAGGGAAGACACCATGAAGTTGATGAGTGGATGGTGTGTTGCATCTGTCCAACTATCGAAAAAAATACTAACACCTGTTGAGGGCCATGCTGATTTGATAGGCTCTAGGATTTTATCCACCTCCTTCTTTTCCTTCACCAACAATGTGGTTCTAAGATTCTCTGAATTAGGAGGAACATATCAGATTGGAGCCTAATCAATTAGAGCTCTACACATCTCAAGAAATAAAGGAGACACATGCAACATTGAAGGAAATGAAGTTGAGATAGAAAAATAAACCAATGGTAAGATCAACCTCTTCTCGCTTCTCTCGCTGAAATATCTTGTCCATTGGACCAACTTCCCCCCCTCTTTCTTTCTTGTTGAGTAACTTGAGTTGCACTCCCACTCCCAAATTTAAAATTTCTAGATGGCTTCTTCAAGAATGGAAGAGGATCATCATTTTGGATTTTCTTGGATGTTGCTGCCACCTTTCCCAAGCCAACAACATCCTCTTTTTCCATTTCTCTTTTTTTGGATGCACTCACTGATTTACATGCTCTAAGTCCACAAGGAAGCCCCAACAAATGGCCTTTAACTTAGAAATAAGTGCTTGTAAAATCATTATGGCAAAATCCACATGTCCACAAAACATTCCCACCCCCCTTTGCCTTGCCCCCATATCCTTGTTCCTTTCTAACATACTTCCACAATGGATATTTGATGTCTTGACATTGTTGTTTTGCTGCCCTGTTGATTTTTCCATCATTTGAAGCTTCACTTCCAGCTCCACTTGCAGAAGATGGGACACTAAAAGAGGGCGCTGAAGTTGTTGGAGGAGGAGCAACACTAACATTGAGATTCTTCTCTTTCCTTTTCCCTTTTGTTGCCGTCTTTGATGATTGAGCCATTAGTTTTGTTGAAGGAGGAAGAAATATCACTATTGTAGCAGAAAACTTGTTGTTTGGTCCTCAAATCCACTTAGCAACACTTGGAATGCAGTCAAACTTGCACAAAAAAACTTCTTCCTTGCTCACCAAAATCGCCCACACCTTTACGTGTTGAGAAAACAATGAGAAAAAGAATGAGAAATACATTTTTTTAGAGGGCACGGGCCTACGAGGGGGGTTTCAAAGAATCATGTTTCATAGTGTAAAACCCACATAGGTAACTTTTTAAGTCATAGGAACATAGTCGACCTTGCAAACCACAGCTATGTGATGAAATGGATATTTTATGAAGTGTCAAATTTAATGTGAACTACCATGAACAAACAACTATGGACGAAATATATAAGGTAGGCTCTCTCATAAAAACAACCAAAGGAAAAATGTAAGGTCGGCTTTGTAAAAGCAACGAGGGAAATGTTTTTTAATTAAGTGTGCTAATCCAGATATTTATTTTAAATTTGGTATTTAATTGACCTAGCTCTCACGAGATATTTCATTCTCAAGAGATGCACAATTGTACCATTCATTCATAGTCTCAGTCTTGATCTAGTTGAGTTCAGTTAATGAAAATGGCAACGAAGAGATACAGGACGGAAAAGGAGGTGACAGATGATGCGGAGTGCTCAGTTGTTGCTTCTGCTTCTGCTACGTCGTGGGAGAAATTGCCTGAACATT
>ML794093.1:43885-76387 GCA_009831015.1 Picea engelmannii | reverse complement strand
ATATATATAAAATGTTCATTGATCTTATTCATTGTCAAACTATTAACCAAATGAGATGAGTGCACTTGTTAATTCATGTGAATTATTGTTATATATATTAAATGGCCATTGTTTATATATATATATATATATATATATATATATATATATATATATATATATATTAAATTGTGTTTATTATTGTTATATTTAATACATATATATTTAATGGTCATTGGTTTTATTCATTGTCAAATTATTAACCAAATGAGATAAATGTACTTGTTACTTCATAAGTTGTGTACAGTTGTAATTGAAATAGAAAAACAACCCAAAACAATCACACCTAAGGTGAGATGAATGTGTTTCACCACTCCATCAATTAATCATGAAAATGAATATATATCACACCTAAGGTGAGATGAATGTGTCTCACCAGTCCATCAATTAATTATGAAAATGAATACATATATATATAAAGAGAGAGAGGTATGTTTTATATTTTATATTGACATAATTAAAAAGACTGATTGTGTAACTACCATCATAACAATTTAATAATAACTTGTCTCTATCTATTAAGAGGGTAGATCCATCTTAACTCCCGATCTATCATGCCCCTAGAGGGATCAAATCCTTACAGGTGCAATTGCATCTCTAGGGATTTGATCCCTCTCCGAGCATGATAGATCCATAGTTAAGATGGATCTCCTTCTAGTGGAGTGGCTGACATGAACATAAAATTTTTAGATTATTTTATCTATATGTATACTTAAGATGAACTTGATACTTTGGAATTTACATCATTATGAATCCAAATAATAACAAAGTAACAATGTTTGGTGATGAATATGTTGAATAATAACAAAATGAAATTGTTAAGATACTGAATAACATATATACTACATGATATCATTAAGATGTGAATAACTCATATATTACTTAAAAATTGATCTCAATCTATATCTTACACACATAGACACACTTTCCCATGTTTTTATATCGATCATATGGAAATGGAGGTTGAAATTGAATAACTCATATATTAATTAACTCACTCATCTCAATCTATTTTTAGATGATTTTATGTATATGTATAATATGAACTTGATACTTTGAAATTTACATCATTATGAATCCAAATAATAACAAAGTAACAATGTTTAGTGATAAACGAGGATGTAAATATCCACAAAATCACTATTTTTTGTTGTTTAAATTGCATTTCTAAATGCATATATGATTGAGCCTGGTAAAAAGATGGTGGAGAATTCCAATTATACAAACTTAGCCTCTCAAATATGCACATCCAACCATTCCTCACTGGATTTCGGGCAAAATCAAATTGAAAAAAAATCATAGGAAAAGAGCCAAAAGGTAGAACCTTTAGACTAGGCTATAACAAAATGGGATTTTTAAGATATTCAATAATATATTGAATAAATCATATGTTACATAGTAATTGATCTCAATCTATCTTCTTTTTCTTTTATCTTACACCACACCTTACACACATGACACACTTTCCCATCTTTTTATGTAGATCTTGAGTAATTTTCCACCTCCCTAGTTTTTCATGTTTTATATATCTTAATATTATGATGATTTTAATTTGCAAATACTAATAGATAAATCACACTTATCCAAACAATGTATAGGACTTCAAATTATATAAGTGTTTTGAAGTTGTTTTATGGCTTTGAAATCAATATAGAGAATTAATTTCCTTATTATGATTTCTTCAATTAATTAATGCACTAAATCAATGCACCAAATTGTTTTGTGTTATATCATTGTTAAAATGACTACAACCACTTGATTATGCTACATAATTTTTCATTATATCATCACTTAAATCAATGTATATTGCTTTAGATTATGTCATTATTGAAATCAATGAAACTAATTGTTGTAAATCATTTATCACCGTGTGATCACTAAAATCAACGCATTGTACTGTTTTTCATAATGACGCAGACCCTCGCCTACCTCAACAGGTTCTGCATGACCTCCCGGTCTTAGGATCGTTCTAAATCTTCCCCTGAGTCAGATTGACTCTTCGATTTCCCCAGGGGGAATATCTCATATAGGCTAACTCTGCACTCTTGACCAACAATATATGATTGGGACTTTTTCCAAAATAGGAAATTTTAGATTTCACGACTTCGGGAATCCTGATGTCGAGTTCCCTCGACTCTTCAACCTCCGAAACCCAAAATTCCCAAATGCCGAAATGTCAACGAAGGTTGACTCCTTCAATGCACCGAACAAACGCTGCTTGTTGCCCATGGATTTTGGCTTTTCAGGACTTGAGTGAACGACCATCAATTGTTCCTCTTCCATTATGATTCCTCGAATTCCAAAATTTCTCCTTTTCCAAGGTCAATGGCCTTTCGAGATTTTCGTTGAACCTTGACCACTCCTTTGACTTATGTCGCACGTATCCACTGACGGATACTTGGGACCCACCTTTCGACGTTTCTCTTTTTGTGATTTCGGGAGTTGTGTGACCATGCAACTCTACCTCTTGAGTCCCGAAATCCTGAAACCCGATTGGGGCCCATGGCTACTGTCCTTCAACCTTTTGGGAACTTTTATTCTACTCTTCGGGATTTCGCGATTCGCGAAATCCACAGTAGCGAGTTTCCTTACCTTTTGAAACTCTGATACCCGAATTTCTGAAGTCTTACCTCCCACGTGATCTACGACTGAGATCTTCCTCGATCTGACGGCTCTGGATCTTTCAAGATTTCACGAACCGGGAGTTTGAAACTCTCGATTCCAAAATCACTGCCTCCTTTACTTCCCGAACCCCGAAATGACGAAATGCTGAAATGGCTTCCTTCGCGAACACAACCTACTCCAAAGGCACATCGCGTTTTGCGACTTCGAGGTTTTCAATGCAAAGAGCCCCGACTCCTTGTCATCAGAATTGCCAAAATTCCAAACCCTGAAATATCGAAATGCCAAGATTCCACTCCAAAGGGAATCAACGACTGTGAGCCTCCCCTGATCCACGGCTGGCGTGATTTCGCAAACCGGGAGTTTGCGATGCAGTGACTCCAAAATCAGTTGCTGTTCCAAACTCCAAAACCCGAAATAGCAAATTTCGAGCACAAGATCAACGACTCCTGATGCTTCTCATCCAACGGTCGTTACTCCTCCCGAGCTTTCTGAATGATAAAAGGCACTCAGACTTAATATTCTCATAGATCTGCGAGATCCAATGGTCCATGTGATTTCGCCAATTCTCCACAAAGTATCTCCACCGTTCATTCACCCTTCTTCATGGATCTCTGGCCAAAATGACTTGGCGTCCTTCCACCCGAACTTGACTTCTGCGAGATGATTTTGATCTCTACCTCCCTTTGAACACTTCAAAGGTGCTATCCCTCCTGAGCTCTTACTTGCAAACTCAAGCCTCCAAAAGGAATCCTGCTCGCACTCCTTGCGACAACTTTCAAATAACCCTTGGTTATTTGAGTTTTCGACCCTGTGCACTCTTTGCAACAATCGTCCTTCAACCTTCACCTGAAGTTGATAAGTTCTAAGGCTTCAACCAACCTGCGTACACCTTCCATGGCTCTGTGCCTCACCTGCACTTCTGTGGGTTATGAGAACAACGATATCTCTCCTGAGATTTTTGAGATAAAACTTAGATCCTCATCAACGCACACCTTACGGACGTTCACTGCACTCCTTGCAGAAATTATCAGGAAGAGAAATAATTGAAACTCATTCTTCTCCTTTCTCAGATTTCATACATTAAATCATGAAATCATACACCCGAGACAACATTGAAACAAATGCATAACAAAAGAAATAAAACAACTGTAAACATACCATTTAACAAATGTAAATAGTAAGCCTCATCACACCATGAAAATTTGAGTCCAATCTTTATATATTAACTCAAGTGCTCCTGTACATGGGTTCTTCTCTACAGTTCTCTACTACAGCTCAAAATCTTATGAAATTCGGAATGATCATAACATTCTTCTGTTACAATGATACAAGGGTGAGGGTGTCTATATTTGTTTTCCCTCCTATGCTTCTAAATCGTCTAATCTATTAAATCAAATCTACCTACTTTCATTAAATAGACTTGAATGCCTATTACGTCCAACAGATGAGATCAATCGCTCAATATCTATTTACAACATCTAGAGATAATATAAGTACGCTTCCCTTAGTTGTTACATTAATTTACATTTATTGATTTTTCAAAACAAAACATTTCAAAATGTGCGTTGGTGTTTTTCCAGCTATCTTCCACCTTTATGCTTGCTTGGTTGGCTACGTACGATGCTCTTGCATCATACTCCCTTTCTTGAAAATTTTCATGAACTCCTATTCATGAGCTCCTGCACGGTCTGTCCATGTCTATGAATTGTTGCTTCATCTTCCCAACTGGCATTTTCAACTAGATGTCCTTTCCACTTGGCCAAGTATTCAAAATACTCTTTCCTCCCGGTCTTTCTACTAATCCTTTTTTCAATTATGCCTTCCATCTGTGGCTTTTTAGCTACAGGCATTTGTTTTGTCCATTGAATATCTTTCTATTCCTCCTTTGATCCTGCTTCTTCAGCTCTGTAAGGGTACAAATATGCAACGTTGAATATCGGTGAGATTCCGATCCCATCGGGTAATTCAATCTCATATACGTTTGCCCAGAATTTCCTTATGACCTTGCACGATCCAATCTTTTTCATATTCAGTTTGTTATATGTTCCCCTTGGGAACCTCTCCTTCCTCAGATGCGCAAGAATCAAATCACCAACTTCAAATTGAAGTTCTCACCTGTGTTGATCTGCTCTTCACTTGTATTCTTGACTTGAACTCTGCAATCACTCCTTGAATCGGTTGTGAAGCTCCTTCATTCCTTCTGCAAAGTCTTCTGCACTAGCACTACTGAATTCATTTTGTTCTGAATCTTTGAATTCATAAACTCCCCTTGGCTGCATTCCATATACAATCTGGAATGGACTTTTACTGGTGCTTCTATTGAATGAATCATTGTAAGCGAATTCTACCTGTGGCAGAATGTGATCCCATTAACTGTGGTGTTCAGTCGCTAAGCTTCTTAACAAATCTCCCAAGCTCCTGTTCATGACCTCTGTCTGTCCATCCGTCTGAGGATGATATGCTGAGATAAAAGACAAACTTGTCCCCAACTTCTTCCATAAGGTCCTCCAAAAATTCCCTACGAACTTGGTATCTCGATCAGAAAAAATACTCTTTGGCAAGCCGTGAAGTCTGACGACTTCCTTGAAAAATAGGTTCGGAATATGAGTTACGTCACTGGTTTTTTGGCATGGTATGAAAAGTGCCATTTTTGAAAATCTGTTGACTACCACAAAGATTGAATAATATCCTCTCTGTGTCCTCGGTAGTCCCAATATAAAATCCATGCTCACTGCGTCCCATGACCTTTTCGGTATGGGTAATGGTTGATATAAACCTGTGTTCTTCCTTTTTCCTTTCGTGTGTTGACAAACTCTGCACCTGTCCACAAATTTCTTGACATATGTCCTCATCCCTAGCAAAAAATATGAGCCATTCAACTTTGAGAACTTCTTATCATGACCGAAGTGTCCGACCAATCCTCCACTATGTTTTTCCTTCAGCAGGTTCTCTCTCATGGAGAATTTTGGAATACATAATTGATTTCCCTAGAATAATAATCCATCCTGGATCATGTATTCAACCCATTGGTTTCTGTTCCTGAGAATTGGATTCTCAGATGCTTCATATGCTTCCTTGAAATATGGGTCATCCCTATACATTTCTTCGAGGTTATCAAAACCCAAAGTCTTGACTCTGAATTCCTGCATAAACAAACATTTCTTGCTCAAAACATCAACAACTTTGTTAGCAGTTCTAGAAATATGATTAATCACAAAAGTAAAATTCTGCATGAATTCAACCCATTTAGCATGTTTTTGGTTCAACTTCTCCTGTTGAGTCACGAATTGCAAAGCGTGATTATCGCTATACAAAACAAACTTCTTGGGAACCAAATAGTGTCTCCATTTCTTTAGTGCTTGTATGACTGCATAGAATTCTTTGTCATATGTGGAGTATTTGATCTTCGCTTCATTCGTTTTTTCACTGAAATACACGATCGGCCTATCGTCTTAAGACCGCTCCAATTGCAAATCCACTTACGTCACACCTGACTTGGAATGTCTTGCTAAAATCGGGAAAAACTAGAATTGGTTGCTCAGTGATGTTCTTCTTCAGTAGGTTGAAGCTCTTCTCTACTTCTTCTATCCAGTGAAAATATTTATGTCTTTTCTTCACCGTATCCATCATCAGTGCGCCGCTGATGTTTAGGATGAATTTCCTATAGAAGCTAGCCAAACCATGGGAGCTTCGAACTTCAAACACGTTCTTCGGCGATGGTCAATCCTTAATTGCATTTACCTTTTCTGGATCCATTTTCAATTCATTTGCAGAGATAAAAAAACCCAAATAAGTGAGTTATGCCTCATAAATGGCGATTTCTTTATATTTATCAGCAATTTCTCTTGTTATTATTCTCCTGTTTTGTTGAAGATTAGTATATCATCAAGATATACAATGACAAATTTCCCTATGAAATCCTTCAGGACTTCATTCATCAACCTCATGAGAGTACTAGGTGCATTCGCTAAGCCAAATGGCATGACAAGCCATTCATACAGCCCCTCATTCATCTTGAATGTTGTCTTCCATTCATCACCTTGTCTCATTCGAATTTGATGATACTTGCTTTTCAAATCAATCTTTGAAAAAAACTTTGCTCCACTTAAGCAATCCATCAAGTCGTCCATCCTTGGCAATGGAAATATGTATCTAATGGTAATCTTATTGATTGCGCTTGAGTCTATACACATTCTCCAGCCTCCGTCTTTCTTTGGCCTGAGCACTGTCGGAACAACGCATGGACTCAAGCTCTCTCGAATAAATCCTTTGTCCATTAAGTCCTAGACCTGTCTCTTAACTTCTTCATTTTCTTGCGGTGTCAACCTGTACGCGACTTTGTTCGACAAACTGGCTCCAGGTATAAGATCAATATGATGGATTACACTCCTGATAGGTGGCAACGAACAAGGTAGTTCGTCCACTACTATATCAACAAATTCTCCTAGCAATTCCTGGATTTCTTCAGGTAAATCATCTATTCTCGTATTGTTCAAAACAATTTTTGGCTTCCTGACCATAATAAAATGTGTGTCTTCCTTCTTCTTAACCTCCTTAATAAGTTCCTTCCCACTCATGAGAAGTATAGTGTTTCTCATCTCTGTTTTCACTTCTTTATCCTTAATCGGCAGCAACATGTGAGTCCTACCATTTTTTTCCAGGGTGTACGTGTTCTTTCTCCCATCATGAATCACGTTTTTGTCATATTTCCACTGTCTACCCAACAATAGATGACAAACATCCATGGGAATTACATCACATAATATTTCATCTTTATATCCCCCTATTTTAAATTCAACTAAACACTGTTTAGTGACATTTACCCAATGTCCTTTTTGCAGCCACAAAACTCTGTATGGATTTGGATGTACAACAGTCTCCAGCTCCAGATTTTCTACCATCTCTGTAGATATGAGATTGTCTGTGCTACCACTTTCCACTATGACCTTGCATACCCTATCTTTGGTTTTGCAAGCAGTCTGAAACATACTGTTTCTTTGGGTTGGGTTCTCTGCCTCCTTCTCTAGCTTTAAGAGAACTTTCCTCATCATCAAAGATCTTTTGCCCTCAACATCTTCTGCCTCAACATTCCATCCTTAAGCTTCGGCAATGTTAGTTTCACCACCATGTTTCTTCTTATCTAGACACTCATAAGATTTATGTCTGACTTTTCCACAAGTAAAACATTTCACTTCACCTCCTCTACCTCTTCCTCTTCCTCTGGATTGAGGAAAAGTATTTTTATCAACATACTGCCTTCCTTGTGAGCTTCCTCCTCTCTCAGGTTGAGTTTGAGGTTTCTTCCCCTCTTCTTTAGGTTTCTGAGTTCTATCTTGGGCAATTGTTTTCCCTCTGGCTTGACTTTTACCTCGGCCTCTTTCACCTTGCTTCTGGCTCAACTTCTCTTCAGATTTCAGAGCTATCTGATAAGCATCTTCCAAATTTTGAATGGTCATCATGCTCATCTCATATTGAATGTCATATCGTAGACCATTCATGTATCTATCAACTTTTTCATCATCTCTTTTCCGATGACCTGCTCTGATGTTTATCCTGTAGAATTCTTCAGTGTATTCTTTCACTGACATCAGCTTCTGTCTCAAATTCTACATCCTCCGAAACAGAGTGATTTGATAATCCCTGGGTATAAATTTGGCTTTCATCTTTGCAACCATTCTATCCCAGCTCTTGATTTTCTTCTTTCCCTTGCAGCATCTGTCAGCCTACAGTTCATCTCACCATATTGATGCATGCCCTTTAAGTCTAGTAATGACATGTTTGACTTTCTTATCTTCCTCGACATCCTCATAGTCGAAGTACTTGTCTAGAGCTCTAATCCAGTCTAGAAGCTCTTCAACATCCAAGTTTCCCTCATACACTGGAATGTCCATTTTTTCTCTGGCACCTATCCTTGCAACAACCCTGAATAGACATTCATCTCCAGCATCTTCGACTGCAACTTCTTCTGCTTCTTTTCTAGCTTCATTTTCACTTTCATCTTTGCTTATATCCCCAACATCAACTGTGCACCTTTGTGTTGTTTCCATAGAATCAAGCCTGGCACGTAACTCACACATTTCTATTTCCACCACTGGATCAAGCATTGGCTTGTCTCTTCTTCTCGGCGACATGGCTATAAATTTTTCCTCTTTTCTCTCTGCTACAGAAAGTAAAGAACTTGTTCTGGGCTCTGATACCACTTTGGTGCATATCAGACTAATCCTTTTCCTCTAGCTCCCTCTGCCTGAAGTATAAAGACAAAATCAAGCTCTGATACCACAACTGACGTAGACCCCCCCTTGCCTCAGCATGTTCTGTGCGACCTCCCGGTCTTAGGATCGTTCTAAATCTTCCCCTGAGTCAGATTGACTCTTTGATTTCCCCAGGGGGAATATATTGTATAGGCTAACTCTGCACTCCTGACCAATAATATATTGTTGGGACTTTTTCCGAAATAGGAAATTTCGGATTTCGCGACTTCAGGAATCCTAATGTCGAGTTCCCTCGACTCTTCAACCTTCGAAACCCAAAATTCTGAAATTATGAAATGTCAACGAAGGTTGACTCCTTCAATGCACCAAACACATGTTGCTTGTTGCCCATGAATTTTGTATTTTTGAGACTTGAGTGAACGACCAACAATTGTTCCTCTTCCCTTATGATTCCCCAAATTCTAAAATTTCTCCTTTGCCAAGGTCGATGGCCTTTCGGGATTTTCGCTAAACCTTGACCACTCCTTTGACTTTTGTCGCACGTATCCACTGATGGATACTTGGGACCCACCTTTCAGTGTTTCTCTTTTTGTGATTTCGGGAGTTGTGCGACTATGCAACTCTACCTCTTGAGTCCCATAATCCCGAAACCCGATTGGGGCCCACGGCTACTGTCCTTCAACCTTTCGGTAACTTTTCTTTCACTCTTTTGGATTTTGCGATTCGCGAAATCCAAAGTAGCGAGTTTCCTTACCTTTCGAAACTCCGATACCCGAATTTCCGAAGTCTTGCCTCCCATGTGATCTATGGCTAAGATCTTCCTTGATCCGACGACTTTGGATATTTCATGATTTCGCAAACCAGGAGTTTGAAACTCTCAATTCCAAAATCACTGCCTCCTTTACTTCCCGAACCCCGAAATGCCAAAATGCTTAAATGGCTTCCTCCATGACCACAACCTACTCCAAAGGCACATCGCGTTTCACGACTTCAGGGTTTTCAATGCAAAGAGCCCCGACTCCTTGTCATCAGAATTGTCGAAATTCCGAACCCCAAAATACCAAAATGCCGAGATTCCACTCTAAAGGGGATCAACAGCTGTGAGCCTCCCCTGATCTGACGGCTGGTGCAATTTCATGAACTAGGAGTTTGCGATGCAGTGACTCCAAAATTACTTGCCGTTCCAAACTCCGAAACCTGAAATAACAAATTTTGAGCACAAGATCAACGTCTCTTGATGCTTCTCATCCAACGGTCATTACTCCTCCTGAGATTTCTGAATGCTAAAAGGCACTCATCCTTAACCTTCTCATGGATCTGCGAGATCCAACGATCCACGTGATTTCGAAACTTCTCCACGAAGTGTCTCCACCATTCATTCACCCTTCTTCATGGATCTCTGGCCAAAATGACTTGGCATCCTTCCACCTGAACTTGACCTCTGCGAGATGATTTCGATCTCTGCCTCCCTTTGAATACTTCAAAGGTGCTATCCCTCCTGAGCTCTCACTTTCAAACTCAAGCCTCCAAAAGGAATCCTACTCACACTCCTTGCGACAACTTTCAAATAACCCCTGGTTATTTAAGTCTTCGACCCTGTGCACTCTTTGCAAAAGTAGTCCTTCAACCTTCACCTTAAGTTGATAATTTCTAAGGCTTCAACCAGCCTACGCACAGCTTGCACAGCTCTGTGCCTCACCTGAACTTCTGAAGGTTATGAGAACAATGACATCTCTCCTGAGCTTTTTGAGATAAAACTCAGATCCTCATCAACGCACACCTTGCGGATGTTCACTGCACTCCTTGCAGATGTTCACTGCACTCCTTGCAGGAATTCTCAGGAAGAGAAACAATTGAAACTCATTCTTATCCTTTCTCAGACTTCATACATTCAATCATGAAATCATACACCCAACACAACATTGAAAGAAATGCATAACAAAAGAAATAAAACAACTGTAAACATACCATTTAACAAATGTAAACAATAAGCCTCATCACACCATGAAAATTTGAGTCAAAGATTTATATATTAACTCAAGTGCTCCTGTACATGGGTTCTTCTCTACAGTTCTCTGCTACAGCTCAAAAGATTATGAAAATTTGAATGATCATAACATTCTTCTGTTACAATGATACAAGGGTGAGGGTGTCTATATCCGTTTTCCCTCCTACGCTTCTAAACTGTCTAATCTATTAAATCAAATCTACCTACTTTCATTAAATAGACTTAAATGCCTATTACATCTGACAGATGATATCAATCCCCCAATATATGTTTACAACATCTAGAGATAATATAAGTATGCTTCCCTTAGATGTTATATTAATTTACATTTATTGATATTTCAAAACAAAACATTTCAAAATGTGCGCTGGTGTTTTTCCAGCTGTCTTCCGCCTTTATGCTTGCTTGGCTGGCTACATACGATGCTTCTGCATCACATAATGCCATTATTGAAATCATAAAAACTAATTTCTCTAAATCATTTTTCATTCTATCATCTCTAAGATAAATGCACCTTATTGCTTTGAGTTATATCATTGTTGAAATCAATTGAACTCCCTTATTTTTCTAAATCATATTTTTTATATCATCATTGAAATAATTTTTCCATATTATTTTGTTTTACATGAGTGAATTGAATATGCCCTATTGTTTTTTTTTATATCATTGTTGAAATCAATGTAGTTATTCAATGGTTGATATTGCATTCTCTTTTAGTTTCCATTGTTGGAACATAACAATAGTATAAACCCAAACCTCTTGAATTTTGAAATATTCTTTATTTTGATAATTGATAAAAGTATAATTATATATCTTGAGAATCCTTTCATACTCTTCATATTGAATTAGTATCTCAGTAAATCACAATACACTTTTTGTTATTTTACATTGGAAACAATTTGAAAACTAATGGATGTCCAAAACTAGCCTACTTTTATCATATTAGACTCTTTAAAAAGTAATATTATATATTTCTATTGTACACAATAAATATGCAATAGCTCATACTAAATTTGAAGTCTCCAAGCAATCAAAATAGACTGGAAATTAGCAACTAAGAGAAGGTTGGTCCTCTAACATAAGTTTATTGATCTAGATTTAATATTCATCTTAATAATGCTTTAGGAATATTCCTGAAATTTGTAATAATTATTCAAAATATTATACTCTGTTTTTATAGTTAGTTATTGCATTAAAAACTATATAAACATAATAAAACCCTTTCATAAGACCCTAAAAACAAACCCTAATTCAAATGTCATTATGTTGGAGGCTAATTATACTCTATTTTCAAAATGAACATTAAACTCCAAGATAATGCTATTTAAACATGGAAAGATTTTAGTGAATTAGTAAATATATCTAGATGTAATGTAAATATGATAGAATAATCTATGGATCATAATATATCATATAGATTATTATTAATCATCATCATTATATATATATATATATATTATTTGATGCAGATTATGTTATTAGCCTCCAACATAATGCTATTTATGGTCTTATTGTTTCAATGATAATGATCCTTATTGTGCCCAGTGTGCATGATAGATTCACAATTAAGTTGTTGATGATTGGATCATTCTTGTCAAGTTTCAGTGAAATTAAATATGCAACATTTTTCGTCGCTAAGGGATAGATTCATTTCTCTACATCTTTGGAGAACTTTCTCTAGATTTTCTAAGGCCTCATCAAATGAATTCCTATAAGGGGTAAGACCATCCATATAGAAATCAACTTTATTATGGATGAATTTTGAAAAGATGCTAAGTATTTCATCCAGATTTATAAATGGAACAAAATGAAATACATAGTTATAAAAAAACATAAAGATACATTGAACTTGAATTTTATTAATAAATGAAATGTACTGAACTGTAAAAATGCATAATGAAACAAACTCCCTCGAATGGTTGTATCCTATCTCTGAGAAGAGATGTGATGACTACATACATTCGCCAAAGCGCATTACAATGAGGTCAAAAGGTATTTGTATCATAAATAAGTAATGAGTAAAACCTAAACATCCAAAAACCTAATCCTAGGAGATGAAATTCCAAAAGGATTGTGGGCCTCGATGGCATTAGTTGGTTTTCCAACTTCCCGGGGTCGTAACTTTTGCATACAATATTCATTTGGCATGCTTGATAAGTCAATGGAAAGGTGATGATAATTACACATTCCGTTCAGCCTAGACTATGAATTTAACTATCGACTGAGCGCTATTGTGCCGAAAAAATGTTGTTTAAGTCTTGATAATGGGTCTAGAAGTTCAAGACCTGAAAAATGCAGAAAAACTGCCAAAATGGAAAAATATGCTCGAGTCATTGGAATAGGTGGGTGGCCACCGATATCCACCTAGATCAGTCCTCCCCCTTAGGAAGAAATGGTCCCCATTGCGTTTATTTCCCCCATAAGATGGGGGAAATTCTATTGAACTTGGCCCCGATGAGCCACTTGCCTTGGTGTAGGAGTTGCCCTGCTTTGACAACCCATTAAATATGGATCCTCTGTTGAAGAGTGCCCTTAACCTCTGTGTCCAAGATTTTATCAATGGTTTCTTATTCCATGTAGTCATGGTTGACCTATGTTGGTGTCAACTTTTCTACTATATTTGATGTGTCTAATAATGGTGGAAAGTATGGCTAAAGGAGGTCCACATTGAACATTGGGTGCAAGCCAAGGAAGGGGGGGATAATTAGCTTAAAATAATTATCACCCATGACCTTGGTGATGGTGTAAGGAACATAAAGAAGTGGATGAAGATTCTAATGGGGTCCTGTAAGGTTCTCCTTCTACAAATGCAACCAAACCTTGTCTCTCACCTGAAACTTGTGTTGCACCCAGTGTTGATCGTGGCATTGCTTGTACTTAGCCTTGTATTTTTGCAAAATATCATGGATGTGTTGTTCAATGTATTGAATCCATTCAATAAACTTGGTGGATTTGTCATCTTCAGATTGAGCATGGAAGTATTCTACCTGTGTGGTCACAAGGGGTAGTGTAGCATCAATGGAACCCAATGGTTGAAATCCCAGCCCCACTTGAAAGGGGTTGTGGTCAGTCTAGCTATGGAGAGATATGGTATAGCTATGATAAACACTGAGGAGACTCTCATCCCATGTGTGTGGGTGCTTGGAGTTTTACATGCACAATATATGCACAATCATCTTTTTGACCACCTCTGTTTGGTCATCATTTTGGGGATGAAAGGTAGTGGATTTGGTGAGGTTTGTGTCCAATAGCGACCAGAGGCTCGAAAAAAATGTACTTAAGAACATGATGTACCAATATGAGATGATGATCTCCAGTATCCCAAAATGTACCCACACCCGTTCGAAGAACAACTAGGCAATGGCCTCCACAATGACACTCTTCTTATATGCTATCATAATGGCCATCTTAGAAAACCAATCAACCACCAAAAAAACAATCATTGACCTTCTTGGTTGAAGCAAGGCCATACATGTAGTCTATCGAGATGGATTCCTAGGGCCTATCGGGACTAGGGAGAGGGGTGTACATGCCTTTCTTCTTAATGGATGGTTTGGAAATAACACAGGTATTTCAAGATAAAATGTACATTCCAACTTCTTGTTGATGTTTCTGCCAAAATAACTACTTCTGCAAAATTGCCATTGTATTTTCCACACCAAATTGTCCTGCCATATAACTATCGTGAGCCTCCCAAATAAGCTTCGTATTATTTCTTGAAGGAACACATAGATGGCCTAGATGGAATCATAGTCCATCCTAAAGAAGAAAGTCAGTGATGGGCATACCTTCGTCCAACAACTAGTAACTAGTAGTAGTGAAGTTAAGATCCCTCTCATAGAGTTGGGGCCACCTCGAGGCCTCATGTCCATAGGAGTGGAGCACCATGGTTAGTGATTCAACTTGGAGTTAACTTGTAGGTACGTGGAAAATTTTTGATTTTGGTCATTCTGTAATTTTCCTTGTGTCTCCATGAACTACAAAGGATTGTGATCAATGTGGATTATTGTCTCCTTCCAAAGAATGCAATGATTCCATTGGAGGTAATCTTGTACAATGGAATACAATTATTTTTCATAACTGGGGTACTTATATAATGCATTTGATATTGTATCACTATGATAGGCCACTATATGACCTTGTTGAGTGAGAACTGCGCCCACAACATAATCATAAGAATCTATCTGAATCTCAAAAGGTTGTTGCATATCGTGTAATGAGAGCACTAGGGATGAGCACAAGTGATGTTTCATATCATCGAATGCTTTTTGTTGCAACTTTCCCAAAATGAATTTTTCTTTACCACCATCCTTAGTCACTTGGCTAAGGGCCCATGAGATATGGGAGAATCCCAACACAAAACTGTGATAAAAATTGGAAAGTCCCAAGAAAATCTCAAGATTGTTTAGTGTGGTTTGGGTTGGCTAGCTACAAATGACCTAGATCTTGGTTGGATCCACTTGCACACCATGCTCATCAACAATGCATCCTAGGTATTGGACCATGTTCATTTTGAAGGAGCATTTTTCGAAGTTAGCATATAACTTGTATTGCTGCAAAGTGTGAAGGAGTGGTTGAATATGTTGGAAGTGTTTCACCCAACATTTTTTGAATATGAGGATATCATCGAGATATACAACCACAAAAGAATTGGCGAAAGGCTACAAGATATCATCTATCAACCTCATAAAAATGGTTGTGGAATTCTTCAAACCAAAGGGCATGACCAACCATTCAAAAGGACCCTCTTTTTACTTGAAAGAAGTCTTCCATGAATCATTTTGTTCTATTGGAACCTAGTGGTAGCTACAATTTAGGTCAATCTTACTGAAGTAGTTGGATCCCTTGAACTGGTCAAGAAGGTCATCAATTAGAGGAAATAGGAACTAGTTCCTAACTGTGATTTTGTTTAGGTTCATGTAATAAATGCAGTGTCACTAGCTTTCAACAAGAAGCCATGACTGCTATCAACAAGAATCCATGGCTGGTGCTGTGGGATGGTACGAACAATATGCCTTATATAGCTTTTTGCTTCTACACTCCGACCTGGAACACACGCTTTTCCCTTTCTTTCATGGAGAAGCGAAGAACTGGTAAATTCAAATGGAGAGGATCGGTTGTAGCCCTCATGTTAGTAGATTGGTCTCACTTCGATGCAAGGAAACCCATGGATCTCTACAACCCCTATACGTGAACTTCCTTCCAACTTCCCTGCATGTCAAAAATAACGACCGTCACCAACTAATTCCTAGTGGTCAATGAGAATAATTCCTACAAGGTGGTGGCCTTGGGGTATTGCAGGAAGGACGGTGTGGCGTCACTTTGTGTTGAAATGTACGATGACTCTCAACCTAGGTGGAAGGTGGCAGGATTCTTTCAGAAAAAATTAAAATGGTCTCTTGCCCATGGCCAAATGTTCTTTTGCGATGGTTCATTTTACTGTATGGGGAACAACATGCAATATAATGAGATGGGCATTCTGTGTTTTACTTCCCATCAGATGGAAATCGAATTGATTCACATGGAAGGCCCATTCTCAATCCAAATCTTTATTTACCGCTACCGAAACCTTACGTTCTACGTACTAACCTTCTCATTTACGAGTCCCGAGTACTTCCGCCTCTCAAATCTGAGGGGGAAGTAGTTATATGGGAGTTTGAGAATGACCTCGGCTGTGTATTGACCTCGAACTCAACCTCATCATCGTGGAAGTGGAAGGACATTGCAAGAATTCCTCCAACCAAGTATCATGATTTAAAGGGTATTTTCTGGTCATTTTTCCAATGTTTTAACTACATATTGGTAGGGGATTGTGTGTGTTTCATACTGACCTTGATCTCCTCCCGACAACCGATTAAAGTTCTGGTTTAGAATTTAAAAGAAGGCCAGTGGATATGGCTTCCTACTTGTTCTCGCCCAAGTCATGGAAATTTGACTCTCATGAGCATGGACTTTCAACCCGCCACCCATATGATGGAATTCCCCCAAAGCAGCAGCGTCGCAGCTC
The DNA here is from genome assembly GCA_009831015.1 of Picea engelmannii. NCBI lineage: Eukaryota > Viridiplantae > Streptophyta > Pinopsida > Pinales > Pinaceae > Picea > Picea engelmannii. The sequence goes on along the minus strand of ML794093.1, from coordinate 59,496 downwards.
ACTGCTTAAATCGTTGAACATTTTTCATATCCTTTATTAAATTTGTATTTTTTGAATTTAACTTTTATTTATTTATTTAATTTTAAAATATGAAGATTTTCACAGTAGTTTTTCAAAATGTTGTTTGTAATTCTGTAATAAACTGTGATTCCTTACACAGTTTATTTATAGAATTACAAATAACATTGTTGTGTAATAAATTATGATTCCTTACACAGTTTATTTATAAAATTACAAATAACATTGTTGTCTGGCTATTTAAAATCGTGACTCTCTATGTCATTGTTTACCAATTCATCATCTCCAAAATCACCAATTAATCATAGAAACATGTTCTTAGTTTATTCCTTCACCTCTTTTTTTCATTTTATAATTTTATTTTCAGAGTTATAAAATTTGTTGCAAAATATGTTTCTCGTTCTTATAATTTACATTATTCAAATGGGAGAAAAAACTTGCAAGCATGAAATGTTTCAGTTGCAGAGTTTCCACATTATAATTGATGTTTGCACTTCGATATTAGACATTAATATAAAATATGAGCATTAAATACTTGTTCAAATTTGACGATATTCAATATAAAATTATCATTAATAATTGTTCAAGTTTTACGATATTCAATATACAATTATCATTAACACATTTGAAAATATTTATATAAAGTCACTTTCTATATAAGTAATTCAAAAATTTGTTAAATTGGTATGGTCCATATGATACCCTCTATTATAGATTTACATATGACTTTTCTTCAACAAACTGTGTTATGGTTTATATATATTAAATGGTCATTGATTTTATTCATTGTCATCTTCTCATGGTCACTTGGCAAGGGCTCCTTCTAGAGCTAACTCATAACTACGATCCTTTGGTCTTCTGCTATATTTTCTTCCATGCTAACTAGAAAAATATCAATGTCTGAGGTACCATTATATGTCGGATGTTCTCTGACCTCGGTTCCAACCCATCTAGTTGCCCTGACAGTTTCACATCAACTTGAAAATATTTAATATGCACCCTGTTGCCAACTATCAAATGTTAGTTATGAATCTCCATCTGCTGATTGTATTCTCCTCCAACTTACTGATCCATCAGCTGTAGGATTGATTTAGTCTTCTCTCTTCCTTGTTGTTACTATGTATAACTGATCTAGATCCTCTCCTTCCACATTGTTGTCTGTTGGTTGGCCTACATATAGATCCAAGGGCTTAACTACTTTTATTCTATTTGCTTCAAATGTCATAGTATCTCTCTTTAGGTCAATAATAACATAGTTATCATAATCTCAATCAATACCAAGTAGCGCAGGATAATGGTGCTTATCCTCCATGATTTTGATCACCTCAAAATCAACTACAATCTTTACTCCCACAACATCTATCTCCACATTCTCCATCCTTCCTATTGGGAAAATACAATATCGATTGGCCATTCTCAATTGGATTGGGGAATATATCAATTGGGGTTTTTGTTACACATCAAAATTACTCACTTCAATAGTGTCGCAAGTGTAATCATTACAAGTGTCACATTTTGCTCAGAAGTGTCGCAAGTGTTAGGAGAAAAATACTGCCATAATGCCTATGTCGTACCTATAACGACATCATAAAGACACTTGAAACACCTCAAACATTTGATTTGGAAGAAGGGGAATGGTTAACTGGGTTTATGAACCTCTTGCCATTTGAAAGAACCACTGAAATTGAGTTTTTAGAGGAGAGCGCTCCCCTATACCTCTGTCAGGAGTGCTGGCACCCCCCTATACCTTACTAGGGAGCGTTATAACGCTCTTTCTGCCCTTTTGGAGGAGCACTACCTATTCTGGGCAATAGTTGGTTTGTTGAGAAGAATGAGGGAAAGATCCCTTCAATCTTTGAAGGAAGTTGGATTTGAATCCTTAGTCAATCCATGATCTTAGGGAAGATCCCTAACTGAAGGAGGAAAATCCTCAACTTACTCCAAATATATCTCAAGTGGTTGAGCCTCTCCAAGCCTATATAAGCAGGCTTTCTTATGGTGAAAGGGGGATGGAAAAAGATTGAAGATATAAAACCTATGATCTCATAGGAAACATACAGTGGAGGAGAATAATCAGTGAAGTTGTTGTCATTCTGATCATGGAGCTTTTGAGCAAGGGTTGGACAAGGAGAGCTTGGTGAAGCTGTTGCACCTCATCCATGGCTGTAAGAAACAGTTTGATCTCATTAATATAATATGCTTGGCCCATTTCTTTCTAATTTGTGTTTGATCTCACATGAATTTGTCTCTAGTAGTTAGATTTTTTTTGAAGTAATCTTGATAGAGTAGGAAGTTGGTTGTGTCTTTGTTTGTGTACAGGGCTTGTTGAGGAGTTCAAGGTTGGAGCTCAACTCGGAACGTGTAGGGACAAACACCGATAAAAATGTACTCCTCTTTTCCTTCCTCCTCACACATTAGTTTTTAGAGATCTAAAAGGAAGTCAGTGTCCATGATAAGCATCTTCTATCTTAGAGTTAAGACTCTAGCTCTCAAGAGGATATCTGTCTGCCCGTAGGGAGATTTTCCTTCAACAGAAATTGGCGACTCCACTCGGAAATCGAATCACAACTTTTAGTTTTTGTTTTTCCTCATAGACCTTGTCTTACCATTTGGTCGTTTAGGCCTTGTTCACCCCCTATATCTGATTGCACTTGTTGATTGAATCCTTAATCCATCACATGCATCTTGATTGACAAAAAATTGACTGAGTTTTTGTTTTTTTTTGACATTTTTCTGAGTTTTTAAGCCTGACACCCCTGTGCCCATTTTAGCCCAGCGCCAACACTCCCTAAAGGTCTTAGACAGAGCTTTATAACGCTCTGGTGTCCCTTACACCAGAGCACCAACCTCTCCTTTGCAAAAATACCTTCCAGAATTGTGTTTTCTACAATTCAGTCTTTGTTTTTGTCCTTGCTCAACTTCTTGATGCTTCAATATATCTTCCTAATGACATTTGACCCTATGCTTTCTGAGAAGTAGGAACTTTTCTAGTCATATTTTGTGACCTTCTTCCTTATTTTGAGTTTTTGCTCCTGTTGAGAACTTGGAATCAATCCACTGCTTTCTTCTCTCTTGTCTGACTGAGCAGAAACTCTAGTGAAGGACATCGGAAGTCTGTGAATCTTCTCATTTGGTTATTTGAGGTCATCTTGTCCAATCTCTTTCTCCTTCCTTTTGCGTTTTTTATTTTCTTTCTCTTGTTTTATCACAAAAGGGTGTGTTTTTTGTGCAAAATCTGCTTATGCTTGTCCGAATCTCCTTGATCTGAAAGGTAGTTGGCAGGAGAAGTTTTGCATTGAATTAATCATCATTCACATACAAACAAAAGTACATCTTAGTGATTGGTTTGCATATTAGAAGGCCTTTTATGACATGTTTTAGCATTACATCGGATTGGATTGAGAACAAATTGATTGAGGGCATTCCTTATTAGTGTTTGACAGTGAAAACAACTCTTTCCCTCTTCCTTAAATAGGCGTTCATCGAAAAGAAATGATTTCTTATCATCTTCTATGCATTTTGGGGAATTGAGTCATCATTCCATTAGTTTCACTTTCGTACACCCTCTGAGTAAACAACAACCACTAAAATCAATGCTTAACTGAAATTTATCAGACTTTTTTACATCTTTGTTACCAAACCTACATTAGTTGAAGGTCTAGGGATTTCGAATAGGTTGAAAGGACAACTTTCCAAAGCTATCAAACAAAATTAGTATCGTGCGGTAGGGAGAGTGAAATCCAATTGTCGTATAAACTTACTGGGATCCCCCTCTCACACAGGGGTTACACATGAGGTCGCATTCGGGTGAGTTACAAAGATTGTCCCTCCATGGCCCAACCATTTGTAGTGATCGGATCGTATATTGGGGGTCACTTGAAGGTATACCTACAATGTTGAGTGGAATCCTTTCAAGTTGATTTCAGACTTGTTATCCTACCCATACGTTCTAATTGGACTATCGATTGTACCCGCCCAGGGGATGACTACGAGTTGGTGACCTTAGTAGCCACAATATTTAGGGTCCCACACAAGGTGATGGTGAAGGGAAGTCTCACTGTACCTGGAACAGACGTTGGTCAAACTCACTCAGGCTCTTTGGAGGGTAAATACACAATTACTGCATGGAAGCTTTCACCAAGGTGAAAGTCCGTTAAGCAGGTCGCCAACGTAACTGATCCACCCGCTCTATCCCCACCCCTTCCTATTTTGATCTCGTGATGTTGGATTTCATCACCAACTAGTGGTTTCATCATAGGAAGGTTTGTATGATTGATTGCTTCTCAGATTCATAGCGTGTGTTGTTTGTTTTACTTAGTTGACATTAGGTCGAGTCAGTGTTAATGGCATTGAATCCCAAGAGTACCAATGGAGGAACCCCTTCTCCTAGGGAACCTTATGCCTTTCCTTCATTTGGAAACTTTGGTCCTCCGTATATTGCCACACTGAGTCTTCCAGGACTCACCATCGGATTACCAGTTTGGTTGTTCCCCACTCCAATGATCCCAAATCCTCCCAATGTTTCAGCTACACCTAATACTTTAGATTTCAATACACCACCCACAGATCAACCTCACGTTAACTTTTCACCTTCTTTTCCCATTAAGTCTCCTTCCATTTCTCCTTCTTCACCTAGTGAAACTCTAAAGCAAGTAGCCACAGTGATCAGAAGAAGACAAAACGAAAAGAGAAGAAGAAGAAGAGACCGAAAAGGACCAAGGCCCCAATAACATCTGATGTTGGATCCAAGCAACCAATTACTGTTAATAGTACTGGGAGTGTTGATGAGGTCAACAAGATTAAAATGAAGAATTCGAAACCCAAATTCCCTTGCAGTCTTTGTAAGGGTGACCACTTTCTGAGAGATTTCCCCAGTATTATCCAGGTCTTAGAAATGTGGTCCTCCACATCATTGGACTCTGTCGGTCATGCCGAAAATACCCCATCAACTAGTGATGTTAAGGTTGGTAAGAAGAAGAAAACTATCAAGTTCCCTTGCATGTTATGTAAAAACGATCATTACTCTCACCTTTTTCCTCATATGGACGAGGCTTCTTCTCTTTTGGAAAAACTTCAACTTCCAAAAGGTTATCGTAAGCTTTGCCCCAACCCATCATTAGTTGATGGATTGGTCAATATGGTTCGATCCCTAGTCAGTCCGGTTGATCAGGTGGTCAATCTAGTTTCATCCTCGATTGAACCACAAACCCAAGTAGCTGATACAGTTCCATCATCGATCAGCCCCATTCTTCATCAAAAGAGTGTAACCCTAGTGGTCGATCCGTTTTCATCCTCGGTCAATCCCACTCTCCTTTTAGAGGGTGAAACCAAAGTGGTTTCTCCGGTTACATTATCGGTCAATCCCACTCTTCCGATGAGGAGTGACAAAGTGACTGATCCAGTCCCTTCCTTAGTCAGTCCCACCCTTCATCCGAAGAGTGCCACAGTGGTTGATCCAAGTCCACCATTGGTCAATCCTACTCTCCCTCTAGAGAGTAAACCCGATACTGCCCACGTTTTTCTCGTTGATACAGACTCAACCGTCCCGAGGGGCATTCCTCCTTCTCCCGCAAAACCCCCTCCAAGTAATGAGGCCATCCTTTTTGATTGGGGTGCGCTAACTAGACCTCGTCTTCCCTTTCACATTCCTTTCCAGATTACAGTACAGGTTTGTGGTCAGAACGTTCCTCAAACACTGATAGATGAAGGTGCGTCCATTAGTATTTTGTCCTATGTTTCTTGGCACACTTTGGGTTGTCCTCAGCTTGTGTTGGTTACACATAATCTATTAGCTTTTAACAAAAGAACCAGTCAACCTTTAGGGAACCTTCCTCAGTTTCCCGTAACTTTGGGAGGGAAAATTTTCTTTATTGATGTCATGGTAGTCTGAGACCCCTTGGATTTCACTTTACTCCTTGGGCGGGATTATGTCTATGCCATGAACACTATTCTATCCACTCTTTTTCGCATGATATATTTCCCCCACGATGGAAGAATTGTGACTCTTGATCAACTTTCATTCATCGGTCCTGACTAGATTAGCTCCCTAAATGGTTCTTATACGAAGATAGTATCGCCCCCGCCGCATGTCAATTATGTGGCATTGTCTCCCATGACTTCAAATTTCGATGATTTAGATCCAGTAGTTGACATGGTGATCTCTTCGGTAGGGCTATTGGAGCTTGATCTCCTTACCCCTGTCATGACCCTCGACATGTTTTCCTTTCAGAGTGATTATCTTCCATCCAACAAAGATCTCTTGGAATCCATGACCAAGTTTTGTCCCTTGACATGGTATCCTTCCAGAGCATTATCCTCTTGGAAGACATGATCAAGAAAGAAGCTACGAGCATAGTTTCTCTTCTCTGTAGCAAGCTAATTAAAAAATGAAACAAAGGCCTTGAGCATAGTTTTCCTCTCTATAGAAAGCTCGTTAAAAAATGAAACAATTACCTCTCCCTTCAAGTTGAGTCTTTCGCCACATCTCGTAGATGTCGAGTCGAGTCTTTCGCCAGATCTTGTAGATGTCGAGTCGAGTCTTTCTTTAGGTCTTATTTTTGAGCCTTCATTTCATCGACCTGTGTCCTTTTTCTCCATCTAGAACAGAAATTGGTGACAACCTCAAAGTCGGTGAATGAATTGAAGCTTGGAGGGCATGTCTCCAGACTTTGATGATCATTTTGGATTTAAGCCACTAGATTTTCAAGCTGGGGGAATACCGAGCTTAGTCTTTGTTCTTTCTCATGCTCGTAAATAGATGAGAATGCATCCGGGTAAACTTTTATCTCTTTTTTGGACCTATATGGATACATGAAAAATGAACCCCTTGGAGTCGTCTTTAAGCTCTTTTCAGACCCTCTAAACATGAAAAGATTGCCGAGTGATCTTGCTTCCTTTCCCACTTGTTAAAAGGTTTGAAAGGGCATCTTTCGAGTGATAATTTATCTCTTTTTCGGCCTCGCAAGACTAACATTATGAAAAATGACAACATTTGAGTCTTCTTTAAGTCATTTTCAGACTCTCTAAAAATGAAAAACTACTGAGTTTACCTTCTCTGGACTCATTAAACAATTATACACTGAAGGGCCCATATGGGACCGAACCATTACTTCTTCCAGTTCGTTAAACAAAGGAAGATGAACTTACTGAAGGTGAGTTTTATTGAGCATGTGTTACCCTCCTTGAGCTCGTTAAATTAACAAGAGGTACTCGTCTATCTGGATGGGGGAAAAATTGAAGGAAGCAAGCCAAGCAGTTTTTGAGAACATTACCAGTAACCCTTAGAATCGCCCTTGAACATGGCACTTTGTCTTTCGACATATATTTATCTACTGAACCTCTACACTGAACCAATCCTCTAAGTTTCTTTTACTCCTTTGGGTCACCTGACGAAATTCACAGTATCCACTGCATCATCGTGTTTTGGTCCATGTCATGTTTATGCTGTTGTGCCTCAGTGTTCAAGGGAAGTATCTGCCTCGAGAGTCAGCCATCACAAATATCTTGTTTTAATACCCGTGTCAGTCCATGTTCATTTGATCTACCATTTTACATCTCTGTGTCAATTTTGTGTCATTGACGGGGGAGACATCAAGGCCCTCCTGTGATGAGTCTATTCCTATCTACTTCAACACATTATCTGGGAACTAGACTTAGAAACCATTTAGTACCTTGGGACCTGTATACCTCAATGGCAGGGCTCTTCACATCTGATAGTGGGTTAACATCATTGACCTCTGATCGGATGATTCCATGAATGTTCGACTTCAGCTCATCTATTCACACTTGTTGGAATGTACTAGGGTACCTTGGGAATCATTGACATCAATGGTGATTTCCCTCACACTTGTTAACGATTTACATCATTGACCGATAATCAAGTGGTTTCTGCCATGTTTGACATCAGGACATCTATTCACATGGTTAGATTCGTACTACATCGGGATCGGTAAGAAGACCCTGGGTTGAGTGATCACTCTGATATGTACTTTGCCCAGGTTGTGATGGAATTTCTCTTGAACAAATGACACATATACTGTCACATAGATCCACTTTGTATTGGTCGTGGCTATGTCTTGACATTTCATAGATCCACTGTGTATTCTTCATGGCTACGATCAGTTCAGGTCATGAAAGTATAGATCCACACTGTATCCTTGGTGGCTATACCTTTTATCAATACAATTATGGATCCACAGTGCATTTTATGGTGGCCATATCTTGCAAGTCTTTATCACCCAAGCATAGGTATGCCTGCATTGGGTTTGAAACATGTCATAATATTTGTTGGATGTTTTTGTGTAGCTTCTATCAAGTTCTCTGCGTCTATACCCTTGCTTGAAAGTCTACAAAGCAGTTCAATTATCAATTCTCATCTTTTAACTTCATACTTTGGGGGGCAATCTATTACACATAAAAATTACTCACTTCGATAGTGTCGCAAGTGTCATCATTACAAGTGTCGCATGTGTCACATTTTGCTTACAAGTGTCGCAAGTGTTAGGAAAATCATACTGCCATAACGCCTATGTCGTACCTATAGCGACATAAGAAAGACACTTGAAACAACTCAAACATTTGATTTGGAAGAAGGGGAATGGTTAACTGGGTTTATGAACCTCTTTCCATTTGAAAGAACTACTGAAATTGAGTTTTTAGAGGAGAGCACTCCCCTATACCTCTGTCAGGAGTGCTGGCGCCCCCCTATACCTTACTAGGGAGTGTTATAATTCTCTATCTTCCCTTTTGGAGGAGCCCTACCTATTCTGGGCAACAATTGGTTTGTTGAGAAGAATGAGGGAAAGATCCCTTCAATCTTTTAAGGCAGTTGGATTTGAATCCTTAGTCAATCCATGATCTTAGGGAAGATCCCTAACTGAAGGAGGAAAATCCTCAACTTACTCCAAATATATCTCAAGTGGTTGAGCCTCTCCAAGCCTATATAAGCAGGCTTTCTTATGGTGAAAGGGGGATGGAAAAAGATTGAAGATATAAAACCTATGATCTCATAGGAAACATACAGTGGAGGAGAATAATCAGTGAAGTTGTTGTCATTCTGATCATGGAGATTTTGAGCAAGGTTTGGACAAGGAGAGCTTGGTGAAGCTGCTGCACCTCATCCATGGCTGTAAGCAACACTTTGATCTCATTAATATAATATGATTGGCCTGTTTCTTTATAATTTATGTTTGATCTCACATGAATTTGTCTCTAGTAGATAGATCTATTTTGAAGTAATCTTGATAGAGTAGGAAGTTGGTTGTGTCTTTGTTTGTGTACAGGGCTTGTCAAGGAGTTCAAGTTTGGAGCTCAACTTGGAACGTGCAGGGACAAACACCGGTAAAAAGGTACTTCTCTTCTCCTTCCTCCTCACACATTAGTTTTTCTAGATCTAAAAGGAAGTCAGTGTCCATGATAAGAATCTTTTGTCTTAGAGTTAATACTCTAGCTCTCAAGAGGAGATCTACTTGTCTGCAGGGAGATTTTCCTTCAACAGTTTCCCTAAAGTTTCCCAAGTATTTTTAAGAAATATGTTAACATCATATCCTAGATCTAACATAACATCCTTAATCTCAAACTCATCTGGTTGGGCTACTAGTCTAAAATCTTTCCTAGTCTGTGTTTTCCTTCTTTGCATTCTCTGAGTGTTCATCTCAGGAATATTAGTCATTATTATAGCTCATGGGGATTCCTTTGTTCCTAGGACTAGATACAGGGCATTGCATAACTTTTCTGTTAGTTGGTCATTCCCAAGAATATCATAAAATAATTGAAACCATTATCTTTTGAAGAAGAATCATTATCCCTCTTTTATACTTATTTTTTATCTAAAAGTAATAAAATAATAAGGCTTCTTGTAAGAATTAGTTCTTAGAGAACTTAACAATGTGAATTACTTTTACGTGTTGTCTCGGGAGGCTATCCTCTGGGAAGAATCTTTGGAATTTAATTTTACTTCTTTCTATAGTAGATAGACATAAAACATTAAAAATTATAAGAGAAATATCTAAATCGAACAACTTTTAAATCCCATCGAACGATTTTTGTACCATTAACCTAGAGGATTATTCCACACCAAATAGGAACAAGTATAATTGGGACTTATCCTTAGGTTTAATCCCTACTATTGAGTATTTGGAATCCATCCACCTCAATAGAATTAGCACTAGAATAAGGGTCAATGCATGGAAAGCCATACAAACTATTATCACATGAATTTGTCATGGGTCAAATTCATCCTTAGGTTTTTAATTTTTTATCCATTATTCTTTTTTAAGTTTTCCTTTTGATTTCCTCCTTATGGTTTTCTTATGTGTTAGTTCAAAATAATTTTAAGGTTGGATGTTGGTCCATACATTTAACCCATACCTATGGTTTATACCCTTGGTTCATTTCCTTTGGTTTATACCCTTGGTTAATTTCATGATTAGACAACCATCAATATCATCCCCATGCCACCACTAGTCTGACATGTCACTACATCCACTATGCACTTAAACCCGTCAACTTTGTCCCTCTACCCATTAGAAGGTCAAATCAAACTCCTTCTAGTACACTACCAACTCATCAGGAGTTTTCGTAGCACATCTTGAGTACACATTTCCTCTTTTATCATTATTGCATTTATGAAGATGGAGTGAGTCTATCTCATTCTTTTCATCATCCATGTTTTAAAATGAAATAATTTATATTTGTTCATTAATGTTGTCTAACTGTTTTATGAAAGATTTAAATTCTTCTCCTAGTTCGGTGTTGTAGAAATGCATAGCCTAGATAGGCATTGCAGATTCTTCTACAAACTAGATGGCAAAGGGGAATTGAAGGTTATAATGGTTGCATGCAGTTTCATGCTATCTGAAGCACATATACAATCAAGCGACGGTCTCCAGGTACTCCTCAAGTTGTTTGAGATTTGTTGAAGATCAATTTAAGGCTGTACTCAATTTTTATAGCACCTGACACTACGAATTGTGGTTCCCTTTACCAATTGGCCCCTTTAACTTTGCTATCACTAAACTCTCAGCTATCTTCAATATTTTTATCTTCTTTTATCACAATTGAGAAAATCCTGTTGTCAGAGGCATTGTTCCTATAATTTTTCTTGGCCTTGGATGTTACAGTGAAAAATATGCTATGGATTGCGCTATGGATCCCTTGTTCTAGCATTTCTAACCTATGCATAAAAATCAACATTTCTATCCTCTAATCATATAGTCTGCATCATCTCTTTTCCTTTACAATTTCAATTGATATTTCAAATTTAAAGTCTGTTTACATTGAAAAGTTTAAGAGCCTTGATGATTAACATGATTATGACCCTACATGGTGGTTAAATGTTATCTTAAAAACCTTGAAATTTTCCACCTCCTTGCATATCCTTTTCTCTGAAGGGTTTCTTCCTTTTTTTAAGTCATCGCATTGTTCTTTCATTAGCTCATAAGTCAAATTGAAGGAAAACCATGAAGCCTGAAAGAAGCCAACCTTAAAAATATCATCATTCAAACCCTAAATACCTTTGTCCTTGTTTGGCCTCTAATACCTCTCATATCATTGTAGTATTTTTCCTCCTGTTTATAGAAAATGGATACACCTCAATAGAAGAAGTCTCACAAGGGTGGGAGTGTAGTCAGGACTGAGCCTTCTAATATGCACTTGTTTGATGTTGAACCTATGATCAGAGAGGTTTTACAGAGGGTTGATTGACTAAATTTCTATCAGAATATGTAGAGGGGACACCCTGAGGTAGCTAGGGAGTTTTCCTTAAACTTTGATGGCACTAAAACTAAGGTAGGAACCCTTGAAATGGAAGTATCAAAAGACGCCATTGAAACAACCACTGAGATACCCAACACTAGTGAAAGGTGGTTTAAATCCATGAATCTTAGAACAACCTTCTCTAAAGAGTTCCTCAAACCAGAACATCAGGGAGATAACCTATCTAAGGGATTTCCTAGGAGCCATTTGGTTGAGGGATTTGACAAGATGTTGAAGGTAATACATAGATATTTTACTTGTGATGGAAGATTCAATATGATCTACCAATATCACATTAGAATTTTTCTTCACTTCACATGCAAGGACTTAATGAACATCCCTTTCTATTTGTTTAGGAGTATGGGGAAAATGGTTGATAGGGTCCAAGACAAGTGAAAGTCCGTGGGCACAAGTTTTTTCCACTCAGGGATGATTAGGATGCTTATGATGGAGGAATTGAAGAAAATAAACATAGCTTGGGATCAATTCATTTCCTCTGCAAATATGCAACTAAATGTAGCCCCTAATCCTCAATCCAAGGTGCAAAGCCATTTTCCAACTGATAGTGCTTCCCACATAGAAACACACAAAAATAGAAGGGGAAAACACAGTTCCAAAGATAAGGAGGATCCTAAGGAAGTTGAATAAGAAGAAGGGGGAGATCATCACTCCCCACAAAGGGAAGTTTCACCCAAGCTAGCTCCATAACTAGAAGAAGTTACCTTAGGTAAAACCACAGTCAAAAAAGGGAGAAAGTTACACTTTCCCTCAGCTATTGTAGCAGTTGATACTAGAGCTAGGAGGTCCTTCACCAAGTCATCAACCCAGAAGGAAATTGTTGAACAAGAAGCCATAAAACAATCTCTTGTCAAGAACAAAGATAAGGGTAAAGGTGAGAATGCTGAGAAGCCTGTTGAAATCATAGACATAACCACTTCCCCTGATAACCCTACCTTCAAGCAACTGATTAGACAACTCAAAGATTCTAGAAAGGAAATTTTCCACTTGAAGGGAGAAATATTGGCTGAGAGGAAAAATATGAAGGAGCTCATGGATATGTATAAGGAAACTATTGATCTAGCTAAGTTCACAGCAAGGAGATTTCTACCCCTTCATAGGAAGCTTATAAATTTGTATAGGCATAACAAAGGCTTATAGTCTCAAAACAAAAAGCTCAAGGTGGAGTTACATCCCTTCAAAGATGATTTATCTCATTGAAATCTTAATGTGCTAGCTCAAGATGCAACAAGGAGAAGTTCTAGACTCAGGAGATGAGATGGAGTGGCTGGAAGACCCTCAATTTTGAAGAATGGTCATCCATGCATTTTTGAAGTTTTGTGGAAAGTATCATGCTTATACCCTATTTGGAGGTATCTATAGGCTTATACAACTTTGGCTAAATTTTTTGAAGCATTTTGGATCAAATCGCATTACACATACAACTACAAGACATTTCATAGCGCTTGACACTGCAAAATGATCTACATAAACAAAGTTGTAGGTGCGCTACAAAATGCGCTGCGAAATCATTTACATACACAAAAGCTATAGATTTGCTGCAAAATCACCTAGTTAGACAAAAAATGCAGTTCTCTACGGAATCTGCTGCAAAATAGTTTACAAAGGTGGGTTCTACAGAATCTGCTACAGATTTTGCTACGAAATCCTCTATGAATTGGCTGTTATAGTTAATATTTGTGGATTCATTGCCAATTCCAGTTTTGATGGGTTTTGAGGGAATCAACGGTCACCAGGTAGTAGATGGAGCTTAGCACAGATGATTGGGCATCAGTTGGATCTGGTGGAAACATGGAACTGATGGAGATGCGCCCAAGGAACAAATCATTATGCAAAGATTATAATGTTATATTTGTTTCCAACATTGTCCATGTTTTTAGCAGTTTGTTGTGTTCACTTGTATAGATGTTAGTTTTTCAGGTTTTAGTTGGAGAATTCTAGGTTAGAGGATCCAACTCAAATTGCATGATGTTACTTATTGTTTAAACTATAAATACAACATTAGAATGACATTTTTGGGTTTGGATGGTTGAGCATAGCCTCCATGTTGTAATGTTTTGATAAGACAGAGCCATACTTTGGTTTTATGTATGAGATTTGAGACATTTTGATTAATAGAATTCATCTTCCTTTTCATTATCTTACTTCTTTCTTACTCTATTTTCTCACTATTGAATGATTCAATTGAGATATTATAGTCATTTTGTAATGTAGGATTGATTATGATGTTGCTGTAACTGTTATCAGTGTTTTAAGGTTTAGATCAATAAGTTCTTGTGTCTGATATTTTTCTTCAATTATCTTCTAGTAAGGCCTGATGCTTATAACATAATTATTCATCCTTCTCATTAAGTCTTCCATATACCCACAGTTATCTTTAAATCACCGGTTGAAGTTATCCAAAGCCTCATTTTCTTATGCATTCTTCCCCATAAATTTCCTTGTTTGAACATTTCTATGCTGAGTTTTGTCCATTTGATACTCTATCATAAAATTTCCATTACAAACATATTTGATGGGTATTGGGATTATCCACTAGAAATCTGAGGGTGACTATCATTTCTAACAAAAACAACCCACATACAAAAAATCCAAGACATAAAGGTATACCCATTGACAATACTTCACCTCAAGTTGAGGAGAGTTCTGTATATTATCCAAAAATACCATATGAAATATCCCACGAGGAATACAATTCCTTTAGGTGTATCACTAGAGCATACATAAGACAATTTGGGGCACTTCCCACAACACCTTTTCTTCCTCGAAGGAGAGGAGTTGTCAAATCCATTGTGTATGCATCAAAACATACATTAGTACACACGGTTCAAGACCTAGCAGATCTAGTCTTACAATAAATTAATCATCTCTTTGTATTGATTACTAATACCCCTGCAATAAATCCTCCTGCAAGAAATCATTCTAATAATCAGGGGTTTTCATAACCCAAAGAAGAAGAATCAGATACAGAGTCAAAATCATTATACCAAGAACCAAACCACATGGAACATAATAACGACAATAATAATCAAATGTGGTTGGATAGGTATGCCTTGGAATAACCTGGTCTATTACACCACTTACCGAAACATCCAGAGAAATTACTTTTGAAATATGACCTAGAAACATTCGGACCCCACGTAGATCATATTAAAAAGTTTATTATTGTTACTAGGTTAACAAATGTACAAAATGAGGATGTGGTATGTTGAACTTTTCCTTATACTTTGAAAACACAACCTCCAATTGGTATTTCAATCTAATTGTTATAACTATAACAAATTGGACAAAGTTTCAAAAGGATTTTCTAGATAGGTTTGGAGAGGAAACCACTATTGGGGAATGAATTGTTGAGTTATTTGCTCCTACCATGGGGAACAAAGAAAAGGTCAAGGATTTTATGTTGAGCACACACTTATACTGAGAGGGGGAGGTGAATCTGTATAAGATATTTTTTTTTTACTTTTTCAAATATTCATCAACTAGATGAAAGAAATCACATATGATATATATTATCTACAGAACATGGACCAATGATTTATGTGGAAACCCTTTCGAGAGAAAATCACAAAAATCATGTTTATAATTCTTTGTAGGCACCAACCTATTGTTACAAATATTTATAGGCACCAACATACTGGAGAAACCAATCTCTACTGGTATAAACCATGTTAGGCACTGTTCTAGGATAAATTCGTGAGTGCGGACACAGACCAATCTCCACAGATCCACCTGGATCTGGAACAAACTGAGACAGAATACTACTCTTTCCCTAGTTCTAAAGTATTGAATGGACAAGAGAAGAAGGACGATGTACTTAC
>ML794093.1:19432-43785 GCA_009831015.1 Picea engelmannii | reverse complement strand
TAAAGCTAAAAACCCCACTATCATATATTATGTATATCATGGATCATGAAACAATCTCATACAAAACTCTAATCCAAGAGCTCTCAGTACAATACAATCGTCTCACACTATCATACAAAACTCAACAAATACATGTGCCAATTTCTGTCTCCAAACAACCTGCCTCCTCTGCACAAATCCCTGTAGTTAGAATTCTCACACTGAATTCAATTTCCTAGTTTTCACATGCTCATAAGCATATCCATTGCATGTGTGATTGCATGAGTGCACTTCACTCAAATCACAACTGATAGCCAAACTGTCCCTTTCACCTATTATCTCAACTAGGTCTCCACTGGATCTGACATGCATGTAGTTAACCATGGTGAATCTTTAGTTGCATGTGAGTTCACTAATTTGAATTAATTAATAATTAATTCACTGAACTCTCACTAGGGTAAGTTCAGTTAAAACTAGTACAACTGGGCTTAACTCACTTAACTGAGTTAAACTACTTCACAAATCTCATAACTACACTTATAACTCTTTTACAACTTCAAGTCACCTCCATGTCTTACCGGCCAACCTTTGAACTCAAATTTCCCATAGTTAACTGATTTTCCATTTCAGTTAATTATTTCAAGTAATTATGAGATAATAGATTAATATTTATTGTCCAATTTATTTAAGGGAAAATTAAATTAGACACATGTTTCTTGTTGATTTTTCAACACTCCCTCTCAATAAGAAAGGGATTATCCTTCACCCCAATCCTATCTCTATGATATTCGAATTTTCTCCTCGTGAGTGCCTTCGTAAAAATGTTTTCATCCTGATATTCTATAGGAATGTATTGAAGCAACATGATCTTCCACTGCACACAATCTCTAAGATAATGATACTAGATATCTATATTCTTATATCTATCATGAGACATAGGATTAATCGAGAGTTTAATGCAAATTTGATTATCACAATAAATCACTGTCGGATCTAAATGAGAACCAAACAAACCAACCAAGATCTTTCTTATCCAGATAGCCTCACATGCAACTTGACTTGTTTCCATGTATTCCGCTTCCGCTGAACTAAGTGCCACAGATCTTTGTTTCCTACTGTACCAAGAAACAACTGTAGATTCGATACTAAATATCCCCCCTGATGTGCTCTTTCTGTCAGTTGGGATGCCCACCCGATTTGCATCCATGAAGCCATGAAACTTCACCTCATCCGTCTGTCTGTACCATAATCCATACTCATATGTGCCCTTCAGATAACTCAGGACATGCTTACCCACCTTCCAAAAGAGTTTGTTAGGCTTAACCATCACTTGAATTAGCTGGTTAACCACATAGCAAATGTCTAGTCTCGTGTTCACTAAATACATTAGTGAACCTACTAACTGTCGATAGACAGTAGCATCCACTACCTCTCCAGAAGTAGCATCCTCTTTCCTCCAGTTTCTTGGAAGAGGAGTATCCATGGGTTTGCAACCTTCCATGTGAAACTTACCCTGTATCTCCCTTGCATACTTTCCTTGAGACACACAAATTTCACCATCTCATTGCCATATTTCCAATCTAAGGAAATAATGAAGAAGGCCCAAATCCTTCATCTCGAACTCCTTTGCAAGGTAATCCTTGCATGAGTGTATCAGCTACTCATCACCAGTCAATATTAAATAATCAACATAAAGAACAATGATTAAGAGCTTACCCTCCAACAAAATTTGGTATAGGTTTGCATCTGCTTCAATTTTGGTGAAGCCCAATCCGGTGAAATAACTGTCTATTCGAGTGTACCAAGCACGGGGTTCTTGCTTTAGCCCATACAATGCTCTCTTGAGTCTGCACACATGCGAATCTCTGTCAAAGGTCTAAAAACCTTCTAGTTGTTCAATGTACACTTCTTCCTCAATGATCCCATTGAGAAACACAATTTTTACATCCATCTGATGAATGTGCTAGCCCATCTGCGCTGAGAGTGCAAGGATGGATCTTATGGAAGAGTACCTTGCGACAGGTGCAAAGGTCTCATCATAATCTATCCCCTCAATCTGTGAGAAGCCTCGGGCCACAAACCTGGCCTTGTATTTCTCCACACTCCCATCAACAACTTTCTTTACCTTGTAGATCCATCTCAAACCTACCACTGATTTCTCAACCGGTCTTGGGATAATTTCCCATGCACTGTTTTTGACAATGGAGTCATAATCCTCTACCATAGCATCAAACCAAGTGGGATCCAACACTACTTCTTGAAAGGAAGATGGTTCATTCACAATACATTTTCTCATGACATCCATGTATCCAACAAATCGATTAGGAGACTATATATGTCTGTGATGTGAAGTAGGGGCTCTTACATTCTGTGCAGCATCTAGTCTCAATCTGTCAGCTTCCATGGTGCGCTTTCTTCCATTTCTAATGGATGGCTCTTCTTGAGTGGTTTCCTCCACTCCATTAACCCCATCATGTGGTTGATCCACATCTTGAGACTCATATTTGGGAACCAACAGTTCCTCTTCTGCATGCAAGTCTAGCTCCCTCTCAAGCGACAACCACATGGCTTTCCCCTCATAGAATTTTATATCCCGTCTCATAAAAATTATCTTACTGTTTATAAAATACACATGATAATTATGGGGTGTTTCTGTGTACCCCACAAATATTCCAACTTCAACAGTTGGTTCGAGCTTCTTCCTGACATCCTTGGACATATGCACATAAACATATGAGCCAAAAATCTTAAAATGAGAAACAACAGGTTTCTTACCAGTGAAAGCTTCTTCAGGTGTACTCATGCCAAGTCTTATATGAGGACAATGGTTTTTCACATAAACCACAATATTTCATGCTTCTTCCCACAAATGCATTGGTAGGCCTTGATCATGCAACATCGCTCGTGCTGCACCCATGATCATTCTGTTCTTCCTCTCCGCGACCCCATTTTGTTGTGGGTTATGAGGCGCTATGAGTTCTCTTCAAATTCCTTCTCTACTGCATAAGTGTTTGAATTCATTAGAGATGTATTCTCCACCATTATCGCTCCTTAGAGACTTCACTTGCTTCCTCAAGTCTTTCTCCACCAATGATTTAAACTGATAGAAATTTGAGAATGTTTGATCCTTCTTCTGCATGAAGAATATCCAACATTTACGAGAAAAGTAATCAACAATAATAACATAATACCTATGTTTTGTTGTTGAAGCAACTGAGAATGGTCCACACACATCTATGTGAATTCTCTCCAGGATCACCGAAGCACGATTGTCCTTTTCATGAAAAGTGGACTTTACATACTTCCCCATTGTGCAACCCTTGCACTGATCTAACTGAGCAAGTGTTCCCATTGGAAGTCCAGTAGATATTTGCTGCATGATCTTCAAGGCTCCATGATGAATATGGTCCAATTGCCTGTGCCATAATTCACCCTCATCCCAGCTCACCACTTTTTCTTCCTTGCCCATCATGGCACCGCAACCATCTACCTCCAACATGTGGAGATTCTTAACTCGAATCCCTATCTTCTTGACTTGACCCATTTCTTTATGTCACAGGTAGGATTTTCCAATGCTGAAAGTAACATCACAGCCTTTGTCCTCCAACATTGTGACTCAGACCATGTTTTTCTTCAGACCTGGAACATGCATAACATTTTTCAATTGAAATGGTTTACCTGACTCCCTCTGAAAGGTAATGGTGCCAATACCAGTCGCACTGTATCGCCCATCATCACCCATCTCTATATGCATTCTGAGATCTTTCTCCTCCAAGTCACTGAAAGACTCTTTATCCAAATACCACACCGATCCCGATGCACTTGAAGCCATGCATGAGATCAAAGAGAAGTCAATTTCAAATTGCGATACAAGAGCCTCACCAGTTGGAGCTCCAACAACTGTCTTGTTCTTCCTCTTCTGCGGACAATTAGTAGCGAGATGCCCATGTTCATGACAGTGAAAACACTTCACTTTGGACAAATCCAACTTCTTGACTTTAGAATCGGATTTTGAATGGAATTTATTCCCTTTCCCTTTCCTTTCCTTGGTAGTCAAAGCAAAATCCTCTTCATCATCATGCTTTGATGAAGATCCATCTCTGGTGTTCTTCCTGAACTCCTCCTGCACTAGATCCGACCATAGTCGTTCCCAATCTGGAATTTTTTCCCTTCCATTGACAGAGTCTTGATAACTATGCCAACTCTTGGGAAGTCCTAGGAGAGCCAAGCTCACCAAATCATTAGCAACGATTATTCCCACACTTCCAAGATCATCCCGACATTGAACAAACTTTGTGAGATATTTTGGAATGAAGTCGCCCTTCTCCATCTTGATCTTCCTGAGTTTATCTTTGAGCGCCAATTTCCTATGGTCGTTGTTGTTTTGGAAAAGTTCCCTCAAAACCTTCCACATTGCATGTGGTGTGGTTTTCCCATGGAGACTTGAGACAATGTGGTCTCGTACTCCCTCCAATAGAATCATCCTCACCTTTGCCACTTTCTTTTTCCATGCATCAAGATTTGCAGTGTCTATCGAATCCGACTTAGGAACATATTTGTCAATGTATTCCTTCAAGCCATTGTCTTTGAGTACTGCTTCCATCTTTTCCTTCCAAGCAATGTATTTCGAGCTACCCTCAAGTGCATACTCCAACCTCAAGCCATTGAAATACATTTAAATCTTGAATCATCTGTAGCACCAAGAAAATTCCTTCTGCAAATTGAAATGTTACCCAACCACAAAATCAACTGTTGCAATCCCTCTTTCCATGAGAGGTTTGCACCCCACCTGAGAGCAGCCCGAGGGAATTTTTCACCCTACCAGTGTACATCCCGCGAAAATCACAAGGAAGTTCGCACAGTAATGCACAATGGGGTGAGGGAGGTCCACACCTCTCCTTTGAGAAGCCTGCAAGAATTTTGATGAAGTTCACACCTCTCCTTTGAGTAGGGTGCGAGAATTTCTGCTCCCAGAAATGCATGAAGTTTTCAGTACTAAGGTTCACACCCTGCTAGAGACGGGACCTGCGAAAATACTACAATTTTCACACCTCACTTCCGTGGCTCCGTGGCTCTGATACCATGTAGAAATTTCAATACAAATTAAGTATTTCTTGCGATTCTCCTGATCTAACAATTATATGCCATTGTTAAATACATAATTTCTTCTACTAATATTCTTGCATAAATTTAAACCACGATCACAAAGTGAAATATCAAGAACACATAACACATAAGTTTTTTCGAGAAGGTGTAAAGCTAAAAAATCCACTATCATATATTATGTATATCATGGATCATGAAACAATCTCATACAAAACTCTAATCCAAGATCTCTTAGTACAATACAATCATCTCACACTGTCATACAAAACTCAGCAAATAAATCTCCCAATTTCTATCTCCAAACAACCTGCCTCCTCTACACAAATCCTTGGAATTATAATTTTCACACTGAATTCAATTTCCTAGTTTGCACATGCTCATAAGAATATCCACTGCATGTGTTATTTCATGAGTGCACTTCACTCAAATCACAATTGATAGCCAAACTGTCCCTTTCATCTGTTATCTCAACTAGGTCTCCACTGGATCTGACATGCATGTAGTTAATCGTGGTGAATCTTCATTTGCATGTGAGTTCACTGATTTGAATTAATTAATAGTTAATTCACCGAACTCTCACTAGGGTAAGTTCAGTTACAACTAGTACAACTTGGCTTAACTCACTTAACTGAGTTAAACTACTTCACAACTCTCATAACTACACTTATAACTTTGTTACAACTTCAAGTCACCTCCATGTCTTACCAACCAACCATTGAACTCAGATTTCCCATAGTTAATTGATTTTCCATTTCAGTTAATTATTTCAAGTAATTAAGAGAGAATAGATTAATATTTATTGTCCAATTTATTTAAGGGAAAAGTAAATTAGACACATGTTTCTTGTTGACTTTTCAACAACTCTTACAGATATTTGTAGACACTAGTCCCTAAGCACCAACTTATCAGGAGACACCAATATCTTTGTTTGAGTACCACTAACACTCAAGTAACCATTTAATATTTAGTACATATCACTTCTTAAAAATATGATAACATTCAAATTACCTTCACTGAGTCTTCTTGCTACTTTCGCCTTCACCAAGTCTAACTAAAATTTGAATTTCGAAATGAAATTTACGGTAATTTTTAAAGCTTGTTATTTTTGGCCTCTTCCCAAGAACGAACTTGTACAACATGGCATGTATCAAATTTTTGAAATGGCATTCTAAATTTTTTACTTGAGGTACTTTGGTATGTCTCCTCAGATCCTTGAAAATTTCACAGTCTGAAAAGTCCTAGAATTTGTTTTATAAAGAAAATGCCATGTTAACCTATTTGAAACTGATTTTAGGAGCATTTAGAAGCCGTAAATTCCATAGGGTATATATAAGAAGGTATAGTGAACCAAATTCTGAAATTTTTACCTAAGATACTTTTGTATGTCTCCTGAGATCCCTGGAAATTTCATAGTCTTAAAAGTTCCAGAAAACAAGTTATAGCGAAAATTCCAAATTGACTTGT
The DNA here is from genome assembly GCA_009831015.1 of Picea engelmannii. NCBI lineage: Eukaryota > Viridiplantae > Streptophyta > Pinopsida > Pinales > Pinaceae > Picea > Picea engelmannii. The sequence continues at coordinate 37,236 of ML794093.1, read as the reverse complement.
TTGAAACTGATTTTAGGAATATTAATAAACCCTAACTTACACAAATAATATCTCATGAATTAAAGTGAACCAACATGTAACCAAAGATTTTTTCTCCATCTCCTCAAAATTTCATGGTATGAAACATCCTAGAAAATAAGTTATGGCAAAAATGCCAATTTGACCCATTTGAAATTGATTTCAGGAGCATTAATGAACCCTAACTTCCACAGGGCATATCTCAAAAAGTATACCGAACCAATGTCTAAAATTTTGACCACATATATCCAAACATCAAAATAAGATGGAACCTTTGGGGAAGGCCTTTGTTGAAACATACAAAATATAAGTGGAAGAATCCATTTTTAGTGAGTCTTGACACCTTAAATGTTAAAATATAGACACATTAATTTTAAATCATAATTATGGAGTGAACCCTATGCAACATAGTAAGAGAATACTGTGAAATTATATGTTGTGGCTTCCATTTTTTTCATTCTATTTTATATTATTTTTCTTTGTCATGGTTAGGATATGCTTCAATCACAAAAGATATACAAAGTTACAAACACAAATGCATGCAAACCTCAATGAACGTGTAGGGGAATTAAAGTGGAAAATAATTTCCAAAAATCATGACATATTGACATAAAATCATTAAGCATTTGGATGTAATGTGCATTGCATTGAAAATAAATAGAATTTATCCTTCAATTTTGTTATCACTCTGTAATTTCTTTAGGCTGAGAAATGAAACCAATAGGTAACCACAAAACAAATTTAGAAACTAGAATGTAACCCTTCCAGTCTTAGAGAGGGATCTCTCCCAAGTCAGTCACTGAAAGGAATGATTTGATTTTTGTTTCTTGAGATTAGGTCCTTGGATTGTGAATAATTTTTTGGATGGGACTTGATGTTTAAGCCTATGAGAAATCCATTGGGCATGGATTCAAAAGGTTGAAGCTTATGAATATGTGGGTAATCTGTCAGTTAATGGGAAAATACTTCAGAGGCAAGATATACACTAACTATGTTCTGGTTTAATTTAAATATTGTTGTAGCGGAAAGAATGGAAGCAAAACATAAATCAACACTTTAATAAATAATATTTCGAAATTCCTTAAACTGTTTTAGCAGAGGAAAACACCATTCATATTCTAAACTATGTGACAGAGCATCAACATGATGAATTATGAAACAATATTTTAATTGAATATCATTCAAATATAGAAAGAGAGAAATAAACCGAAAGAAGAGCATACACTAAAGTGAACATGCTACACTGTCACTAGCACATGAATCTCTGAAACAAGACTGGATCCTAGAAGCCTTGGATCACCCAACTTTATTAATTCTTCGGGAAAATATTACAGTACAGAGACTCTCAGAATACTCAATTCATCAAACTTTCTCCCATCCTTTGTACATTATGTGTTACAATATTTATAAAAAAGTAGTATTTCAGAAAATCAGGATCCTTGAGATATTTCAATAGCTTTATCCTTATCTTCACCCATTTTACCTTGGTAGTGTATTAATCTGATTGGCTGATGTCTAGACCCATACTCCGTTTACAACTAGATGGTCATTTACTAGGACCTAGAAAATTACATTTAGTTTTACCCAATCTTACTATTTCGTTCCATTGTAATTCAAAAAGAATATGATAATCCATCATTTCTTTTATTAAAATTTCCAAATCTATGCAATAGGCATATGACATGATAGGCAAGCCTAATTTTATTATCTTAAATTTATTCAAAATTTCAAAATCTATGGCTAACATTTCTACCACAGTTGCCCCATTTAAAACATTATCTGAGTCTTCAAACCTAGAGTGATCCATCCTCTCTTGTGTTAAGAGTGCATTGTAGCCTTTTTCTTCGTGTAACTTTCCCTTTCCATCCCAGAATGATGGAAGACCTTTGATAAATATTTCTTCAAACAAATCCTTCAAAACATGAATACTCATTTCCAATTGGGTTGCTTTATTATGGAATGAATTCGAGAGGTTGTGCTTGGTTATGATTCTTCTAGCCCATATTATCAAAGAAATTCTATCTTTGACCCCAAATTTCTGCAAACTTGACAAAGGGACTGTATTAAGGAGATTGATAACATTCTAGGCCCATTCTGTTGGTCTTTTTGATAAAGTTTCATTAATAACTTTGCATCTCTGTTTAGGCAAAACTGCAATGTTGTCCTCATCATTAACAAAATTTAGATATGTCTTGAGTTTTGTAACCTCAACTGATATGGAGTCCCATATGATGTGCTTGGATCCTTGTAAGAAACTTTTTCCTTTAAGACTGGAGTTTAGATTATTCACCTTTTCATGAAGGACTACATTTTCCTTTTTAAGATGTGATACACTTTCATCCCTTTTCTGTGCCTCTTGTTCAATTTTCTTGATATTCTCTTTCAATTCTTTTATTTCCCCATCCTTCAAGATAACCTGAGACATTTCCTGGACAATGTCTTCAGTTCTTGATTTTCTTTTAGTAGCAGAGGGTACAACATAAGACAAAGATATGAATTTAGTTTCCATGTTTGTTGACCCTGCATGATCTCCTGGCTCTGTCTCAACTGAAAAATCATCATCTTCTTCAATATCATCTTCTTCCTGTACACGAGTATACTTAACTGGCCATCCTCTTGAATCATATCTAACAAAAAATGACCAATCCCTCTCTCCTGGAACATTTGAGTAAAAGACCTTTTCACATTGGCTTGGAAAAACATAGCGATCATGTTCTCTTTCAAACACCATTGTTTCAATCATCAAAAATCCATTGGCATGATCAATAACAGTTATTTCCTCATCACGTTCATGCATTCGTAACGTATACCATTTGACGTCGAACATAACTAATTTGAAGGAATTGAAGTCACACTCAAGTATATCATTCAAATACCCATAGTATCTATTTTCAGATTCTTGGGGATGTTTGTCAGTCCTAGAGGAAACATTAGTGACCTGGAATGCTACAATTATCCCACTATCAAAAATTTTCTTGGTTTCATCCAATTGTTTGATGAAAAATTTACTACCATTTCACCACATATCCTTGTGGTGTTTCAACTGCAATATGCCATATATGTAAAAGATGCATTGTCAATTAATAAATTAACATATTTATATAACTTGGAAAGTATCTGAAATATATATAAGTAAACATGTAGTCACATTAATATAATATAGAATAACTGGATAAAATGGGTGAATTTTCTTGCATGTCCATCTTTCAAACAATATGCTAAATCAAATTCCTTTTGCATAACATTGGCATCTCCGTGACGACGAGATTCTCTAACCAATTTAGACATTTGTTTCCATGATAACCTACCGCCATGATGTTGTTTACATCTTTGAATCCATACATTCATCCAGTCAAGATTGTTTGCAATGTATAAATGCAGTGCATCCCAATTTTGAGAAACTAAATCAAAATATCATAATTCACCAATATTAAATATTAGTTATAACGTCCATGGTAAATACTAATAATTTTTGAAATAACATATATTAATATATTACTGAGTATGATCATATACACAAAAAAATGAAGATGTATATGTATTAATATAAATCTCCACAATTATTAATATATTACCTCTCATTTTTTTCATTCTATTTTTCCCTAACAGGTGCTCCTGATTTTCAATTTTTTTGATGGAGTTCGCATCCCAATTGTGGTCCACTGCATGCATAGTTGGCGCTGCAAATTTAGGAATATATTGACTAATATACACCATGGATTGATATACCATATATCCGTCCACCATAAAACCCTGAGGACCTGCTCTTTGTCTAACCAAAGTGTTCAATGATTTCATGTGCCTCTCCAACATCCACATTGACCTTGGATGTATAGGTCCACAAATTTCAATCTCCTCAACTTGGTGTATGAGGTAGTGTTCTTGTGCATTTAAAAATGTTGGAGGTATATACTTTTGCATTTCACACATTATCCTAGGAATTTCTCTCTTCCAATACTTTATATCATCTTCATGTATTTCTTTCAATGACAATCATCTACATGAGATCTTGACAGAAGAAAATAACATGTTTCAACATAACATAATATAATATATTATATTACAAGTAAAACACATGTCATTAAGTACAAAAACAAATTGAAATAACATTTTTCATATAAATCACAACTAAATACCTCATGCATTTACCAATATCATATATAACTTGTTTGATGTTGTTGTCAAAGTTGTTTGGGAGAGATAGAGGTAGAACATACTGTAACAAAAAAAATGAATCGTTATTTTTTACGACCAAAGTAGACAAAAAAAAAAAAAAACTTAAAATATGTATAAGGCCATTATACATAAATATGTATACCAAAATTATTACCTGAATGAAGGTATGGCAATCATGTGTTTTTACCCCACCAAATTCACCTTTCTTCGTTAAGATATTATTTACGTTTGAAGCAAAACCCGTGGGAAATTTAATTCTTTGAATGATCTCTTTTAAATCATTTCTTTGTTGCTATGTTAATAACCATGGAAGGTTATTTTTGTCTAGTCCATCTCTATTGGATCATATCACACTTCGCATTGCATGATTGGCTTCCTGAATGTCAGTACAAGTTTTGACATTTTTTTCTTTATCTCTCCTACCATCTATGATTCGCCATAACATTTCTATCATATTCTTCCCGATATGCATTGTATCAAACAAATGAGATATTTTTATCTCCTCATATTAGGAAAACTTCATGAATTGAGTGGAATCACATTTCATTCCTCGTGGAAGTCCATTATTAATACCTTCATGATGGTGGCCTTCATGAAGAATAAACAAAATCACAAAAATAATTATCAAATATGGTAAAATAAATTCAATGATTAAAATAAACATTAAAAACATTACATATATGATACATAAAGAAATTGCATACCTTGACGATTTCTATTATATTCCAACCTCCATAGGTGAGGTGTCATTCTTTGTGGTTTTAAACCAGTGCCTTCTTTCCCATTGAAAATATGTTTTTCAGTAGTATGATACCTATGGTTCTTAGGGAGGAGGTGGCTATACTCATAAAACACCACCTTTCCTAAAATTTTTGAATGACGATACTTCATCTTAGGACAAAAAACTGGACATGCAAATTTACCCTTTGTTTGAAGACCTGCAACAGATGGATTAATGTCAATTATACGATGATATTATTTAAAAATTAAAATTGCAACATGATATGTTTAAAAAATTATATAGTATTAAAGAACAATATAATGCTACAGACCACAAAAATGTGTTACTCCTAGGACACCATGAATTTTCCATTAAAGTATTCCACGAAATTTAATTTTCTTCTCCCCGATTAGTTTACAGATGTCATACATAGTGATGCCAACCCATAACTTTAGTTCCTCGTTGATAAGAGGCTCAATATATACATTCATATCTTTAACTTGGTACTTACCTAATTCTTTGAAATTACACATAATTACTATAACCATGATATGTATATATAAGTAAATAAACAAACAAAAGATATTATGCAAAAAATGAAACAAATGAAAATGTTACATTCAAAAAATTAATGGAAAAAAATACCAGGAAAAATCATTGTCAACATTATGTGCTCCCTCTTTATTGATATCCAAGGAGGAATGTTATTGTTGACAACAAAAATAGGCCACACTAAGTAAATAGACCTAATCTCTCTGAGTGGATTAACACCGTCAACTGCCAATGAAAGCCTAGCATTACGAGTTTCATCTTTGAAATCTTTCCATTTTCCCTCAATATCCCTAAATGCATAACCAACGATAGACATTCGAAGAACACCATATCTACTTTTGTTATGTGCATGGTAATCCATAAATTGTTCTATGCTTTCACACCTGAACAATCACTATAAATGTTAAGAACCTAAAGACTGAATACAAAAGAACCACCACAGATATACAATAACAATATGCAAAATCTCATTTATTATTATCAAACCCTTAGGGTAAGGAAACACCATACAATGGATCATATTATGGAAGGGATCCCCTCCTATTCACTTGCCTCTTCGAGGGGGAATCCTCCTATTAAGATACCACTCCAAATACAATAATTCTCTTCATATCTCCTTACATTGCTTGAACCCCTTTATATAGTGCTACCATTACCTAAGAACATTCTAGACAATGAATCTTCTAGAAGTAGAGCCTTCTAAGAAGTCCTCTTACAATTATTATATCTAACTACAATAGTGGACCTTATTTAATAATATAGTGGACCTAGTCCACCTTACATTGAATGGCCTCCACTATTATCATTATGGGCCCTCTGCCCTCCCACTACCTCTCTAGCTACCTAACATTCCATCCCCATTATGAAATCATTGTCCTCAACGCTTGATGTACAACCATATACCAGGGTCCTATGGATAAGTGTGAACTAGAGTGCCGAAGTAGACTAGAGCACTAGGGTCGCATGGATAAGTATGAACCATAGTGATGAAGTATACTAGAGAACCAGGGTCCCATTGATAAATCTAAGCCACCATGCTAAAGTAGTCCAACCGCCATTGTAAACCAGGCTCCCATGTCCAAGTGTTCATGTGAACTCCACACAAAAGATATCGACATCCAATAACCAACTGAAAATGAGGATCCCAATACTGACACCTATCATGTGGATCCAAATAAGAATATTGAAACACATAGTGGGAAAGGGTCAACGCTGAATTTGAAAGGAACAATACCATTATAGAATGTGCAGGATGGATGCTGGTAATCATAACTAGCTCCTGATGTGGGACATTGATGTTCTCCACAGAAGCTGGAGTAGATTCATCAAATAAAATATGGAAGTTGTTGTCATCCCAGAAATGACAACTATCCATATACCAATTATCACAATCGGCCTCAAAATCATACCAAGCATATATTTCTTGATTATATTCATCCCTAAGGTCCGCCATAAGAAATCCCTCCTACATGTTATCCAATGAATCTAGAATAATATGAAAACTATCATCGAGGCCGCCTGTGAGGCCGTCTGTGAGACCATCTACAAAGTCATCCAATCTGTCATTCAATGTGTCAAACAATTAGGCTTTGAATGCTTTGGTAATATGTAGAATTTCTTTGAGTGTTTGAGAAAAAATATCCATATGAGCACCCTATGAAAATTTATTAACTCTGTAGGCCCGCCATCATCATGAAAAAATACAAAAAATAGAACAATAAATTACTGCAGAAAATCACGGCGTTTTCCGGAAAAACCCTGAAAAATTGTTGAATTTAAAATGCTCATAACTTCACTTCTCGGACTCTGTTTCGAATGATTTTTTATTTTTGGGTGAAATTGTGAGAGGAAATTAGATCTGTAATTTGTTTGAGCAAATTCGGCCTCTAGCTATGACAAAAATAAAAAAATCACGGCGTCGTCTCTGGAAACAACCCTGAAAAATTGCAGATTTTAAAACTTCAATATCTTGACTTCTTGGACTTCATTTCGAATGATTTTGTTTTTCAAAATGGATGGTTTTCTGAGAGGAAATCAGATATACAACCTATTTATGCAAATTTTTCACATAAATATACTGAAATGTTATGGAATGTCGCGGCCCTCTTTTTTCTTCTCCCAAAAAAAAATCTGCAAAAATAAAAAATATTTGCCCACAATGTCTGCTAAAGAAAGTGCTCTGATACCACATGTTAACAACCTAAATACTGAATACAAAATCACCACCACAGATATATAATAACAATAAGAAAAAATTCCTTTATTATTACCAAACCCTTAGGGTAGGGCAACACCATACAATGGATCTTATTATGGAAGGGTTCCTCTCCTGTTCACTTGCCTCTCCGAGGGGGCATCCTCCTATTGAGCTACCGATCCAAATACAATTATTCTCTTCATATCCCCTTACATTGCTTGAACCCTTTTATATAGTGCTACCATCACCTAAGAACATTCTAGACGAGGAATCTTATAGAAGTAAAACCTTCTAAGAAGTCCTCTTACATTTATTATATCTAACTACCCATTTATTATATCTAACTACCATAGTGAGATTTATTTAATAATGTAGTGCAACTAGTCCACCTTACATTGAATGACCTCCACTATTATCATTATGGGCCCTCTGGGACCCCCACTACCTCTCTAGCTATCTAACAATAAACGTGGAATTATGGGAATATGACAAAGAACCTTTCGAGGCACCCTTTTTGTTACTTTATCGATTCAATATCTATTGATAAGACATTGTGGGAATTCTTTTTTTGAAGAATTTTTTCCATAATATATAATATGATCATTAGGACATACATCTATAGTTTGATAATCCATTACGATGTCTTTCATAATGGCATGCAAATATCAATATGTGCAAGGTAAAATATTTGACGATGGTAACAAAAATTCACCTAACAATCTACAACATAACTATTACACATTATTTTCTTCACCCCTATGACCGTTAATGATGTAAACCTATCCTTTGTCTTTAGAAGGATTAATGTCCTTAATCCTTGAAGAAGAATGAAGATGAATTTTCCCATAGAGATGAAGTTATCTTTTCCCTTGTAAAAACCTTATGAATTGGGATCGTTGCACCTTGCTTAGTGTTAAGGGTGCGAAGATCTAGGATCATTTTTGGATACACCATAGTGTCCTGCGACGTCATCGTAGTTTGCTCAATGTTAAGGGTGCGGCTATTTTCCATGCGAAGGAAAAAGATAATCTTCTCGATCCTTCTAGAAGAAAAGCTTCGAGGGTGAGTTGGCCTTCGATTAATTTGTATCCGAGTCGCATCCCTGATCTCATGGGATCATCCTAACCTCCTCACCCTATCCTTTTCAGCTTATAAAAGGAGAGGATTTCTCATTGGTAAATTTAGCTTGATTGGGTTTGAGTAATTTTTATAGCTTGGAGTTTTTGGGCCTATGTTGGCTCTAAGCTTTTCTTTGTCAAGATAGATTGTGAATGACTTTCAAATCTACAATCTTATAATCCATGGAGAAGAAGTTTTTGGAAAGCAAGGAACTGTTGGAAGGGACCTTACAACATCAAGTCATCGATTGTATTCTCCTTTTCATATGTCTAATACAACAATATATTTATTTCCCATAAAATTGTTCTTATTTTATTGTATGACTCCTTGATCATATACATAGGTTTTGTTGAGTATACATTGTTTCTTTCACTTCATTGGATTGTGTCGTTTTATAGGTTCAAATATTCCATAAGACTTGGAATGGACCGAGGATGACACTAGAAAGGACAAATGACATTTAAAAGGTACGTCATTTATCTCTTGTTAGTTAGTACGCTTGATAATTAAAACTTAGGGAAAGTTTTATATTCTGTCTTTTTTTGTTCTATATTTCTGTGGAAGTTAGGGAGATTATTTTGTGTCTGCACTTACCAATTTGTCCGATAACAATGAAAAATAACTAATTAATGTAAAGAATATTAATCGTAAAAATTGCATTCTTATTTTACACATTAATTAACACTAAAAATAAATAGAAAAAAGTCAACATTTATGTATATGAGATGAAACATAATATATACCTTAGGATCTGTTTCATACAAGTGTTTGACAAATTACTCATAACCTTCAAGTTCAATAGCAACAATATAGCAGAGAGAATATTTCCTCTTGAGCCTTCATAAAGTCATTTATTTTCCTTTTCTAATAGAGGTTCATCATAAATACCATCATTGACCCCATCCTCATCTGGAGGAGCAAACAAATCTTGGATCATTTGATTTGTCCCATCATCTTCCTCCATGGGATCATTAACTTGATTTGTCCCATCATCTTCTTCCATGAGATCCTCATTTTCTTGATCATGTTCCTCAGCTTGTACAACATCATTTCTATTAGTACTACTTGGTGTAATATTTTGCATAAAGTTAGAGGGAAACTCTAACTTTATAATTACAAACAATCATGCAAAATTAGTGTGAACTATAAAAAATATTCAAACAATATATATACATATATATAACTTTATATAAAATAGACAATATAAAAACAAATAATAAAGATATAGCTAATTACCACGGGACGATATTCATTCAATCCCCTATCAATCTGCCCATATTTCCTACAATATTTTTAGTTGTTTCTATTAAAATTCTTACGGGACATGTAAGGAAACATTTTTTGCAAGGGAAATAACATTTACTATCACCCTTTTCACCCGCTTTACTTTTTTTCCCACCTCTAATATTTTTCAACACTCTTCTACACACAACACCCTTTTTGAAGTTCTGAACTGTTGTTGTTATAACAATTAGATTTTCACAACATCTCTAATTTGAAAAATATTTGTAGATATGTTTTTCGTCGCAAGAGCGATGAAAGTTGACCAAGTCAATGTTGACTTTTTCAAACAGTGTAATGGTCAATGTTGACTTTGTCAAATAGTGAAATGATCATCACTGAATCCTCGTTCTTGCGACAACAGCCAAACGTCATTGCAAGAGAGAAGGGAGTCCACTATATTCATGTTCGTCGCTCTTGCGACGTAGATATGGTTTCCTCACTCTTGCGATGATAGCCAAAGGTGTCATTAGAAGAGTGACAAGCCGTGGTTGGATTTATAAAAACATTTAAAAATTCAATTCTTTATCTTCAATTTTTTGATGAAAGGTTACTTTAGTCTCAAGTATTCCTCGCAATTGTTTCAATATGTAGTAGTGCCAAGTTTTTTGAGTACCTACAGAAAGTATTTGTACCTACCCAAGACACAAGAAGAGCCAATTGTATGAGGTATATTTTAGGTGTATGAGGAAGTTGGCTTGCTGTCCCTATTTTAAATAGTAAACAATATTATATAGCATCAATAAAGTATTTGTTAGAGATTCTAAATAAATGCCAAAAGTCAAGATAATGATGCAAGAGGTAAGTTGGGTATAACTAGTATAAATCAAGATTGAAAGAGTAAGACTTTAGCATAAAAGTAAGAACATTATAAAAACGTTTTGTAGAGGTAATTTATCATCCTTATGGCTGTAGAAAATAAGTTTTTACAGCATAAAAACAACCACAAAAAAATGCAAGTAATCCACCCAAAATGTGCGCTATGATTAGTAGAGTGTAGGGGCATAATATTGACAACTTCTGACAGTTGAATTGTGAGTTATTCAATAAAGTGTTTAGAGTTTTTTGCAGCCCTATTGGTTGTATATTTACGGTTATAACAACATCAATAATTTATTATAGAAACAAGATTCCTTGAGGGATTTAGGAGGCCTCAAGAAGCTAGAGCAACTTCCAATTTAGACAATCTCAAAATCCAGATTTTTCACGTTTACCAATGTAAGATTTTATTTCTCCAATGCAATTAGATTAGTTCCTTTAGCTATTGGGTTATGGAGTAAAATAAAATAGAGATCTAGCAATGCTATCTCCTTGGGGGTGTAATCCCTTTTACTCCCTAAGGCAAGAAAGGCTAACTAGGAAGTACTAGGAGGGTGTAAGCCCTTTTACTTCTCCGAGTAAAACCTTATGTAAAAAATTATTCCAAGACAAAAATGATGGATATGGTGGGTTTGTATTCCCTTATACTACCCAATAATTCTATAAAATCAAACTTGTAACCAAGAAATGAAGCAACAATAAGATAGATTATTTACCTAGTCCAAGCATCAACAAGATAAACCTCCCTTTTACCAAGATAAATCCACCACAAGTGCAAGAGAATAGATCCACTATAGATAGTGCATTACTTAATCCACTAATAAAAAAAAATATACCATAAAAATAGCACAAGAGAGAGAGATTTCCCAAAGAGGGTGCATATTCAGCGAGGAATCTTCTCACAATGGGAAAGTTATGTCAAAATGAAATAGAGTTTATCTCTATTTATACAAAATGTCCTAACACATGTTTGTCCAAAAAACTTAGGGTAAAACAAAAGATAATGGGTCAAAAACCCTTATCTTACCCTTTTACAGAAAGAATATTATTTAATTCCTATGTTGCACATAAGAGAAACCCTAGAAGCATGACATCATCCTTCTTTTGGACAATGTTTGTCACTTTTGGTCAAGTCATTGAGTTGGAGAAGGGAAACCTAGGCATCCAAAGGCCAATAGTCTTCAAAAAAACCCTTTCTTCCACGATCCATGGGCCTCTTTCTTCAAAAATTTGCAAGTGTCTCCAATCACCACCAAATCCTAGCCCTAGAGTTACGTCAAGCCCTTAAAGGTTGATGTTTTGGCCCTTTCAAGCATTTTGTTTGACATGTAGGGGATGGGAAAGATCCTACAAGGTGTCCTCTAGGCCTCCAAAGGAATTCCATCATCATCTGGAGTGTGGGCCCTTAGCATCCAATCTGCGGGCTTCAAGCCCCACAAAAGCCCAAGCTAGGATTGTTCTTCTAAAACTGTCCACCAACTAGATATTGCAAAGACAAATGGATACGCCCTCCAAGGGTCTCAAGTCAAATGCATCATGATGAGTAAATAGAATCTACAAAAAATATATCTAAGCAAGCACATCCAAACTACCTCATCAAAATAAACCAATGCTTAAACACCCTATGTAATTTCCCAAGTTTAGGTATGGGAGGGTTGACAAAGAGACCTATTGGGTGAATAGTTCCTCAAGTTTATGAGTGTTTCCCAAGGGGACCTCCTTCTAAGTCATGTGGATGAGGTGTCATGGATGGGGGGAAGAATTTTGGGCATGGGGTTCATGACATACAAGGAGTTGTAGTGCTTCATCTATGAGTGCCTTTCTAGAGGGTGCGTTGCTCTTTCATTTCAATGCAACATTTTTTATGGGGATTGTACCTAAGCATGAAAAACTACGCCCACCTTGAATCTATCTTGGTCACATTATGCTTCCACAAGTTGAAAACATGTGTGGGGCTTGTACCTAAGAATTAAAAATAGTGCCCGCACATGGTCCACCTTGGTTGGCATTTTGTATTAGTCATTTTTCATAGGTCCCATCAGTTTCTTATGAGAGAAATTTCATTGTCATCAGGATCCCTAGGTGAGAATATAGAAGGATAATCATTATCTTTTATCTTTTTCTAGCTACAAGCCTCTACGATTTCAACCCCTTATTCCCATAAGATGAGGGGAAACCCCTTCTTGGGTCGGTATAGACGAAAATGCAAAAAGGTAAGGAGATGAGGGGATGAAGTGTGGAAAGTGACAAGTATGGTAGGGAATGGCATGATGACTTATCAAGAGGAACTCCCAATAGAAAACCTATCACTAAGGGTGACCCACTTGCTAGGTCATAAAGTCAACCACCAAAGTAAAACATGGCAAAGAGAATAATGTCCAAGCAAACATTACATAATCAAAATAAGTAATATATAAAACAAACTCAAATGCCTCAAATATTGAAATGAAAATCACCATAATAAATGGCTTGTACCTCATGGAGAAAGACCCAATGTTTTATGAAAGCCAGTTAATGTGGTTGATACCATTGTGATGAACCTGGAGATGTGGTGGTGAGATGAGTCTCTATTTTTTTCAAGTGGACATTGTTGGTCAGGATATCTCTCAGTACTCCATGTCTTCAACCTAAGGGTCTCGAGATACCATCTCCTTATTTATCTATAGGAGTTGGGGATACCAATACTTACTTTAAAAATGCATGTTCCCAACTTGACACTTGTCATGTTGGGAACTACCTTGGGCTCCACTTGGCATAGGTTCCCCAACTTTTATAAACTTAGGATATAATTATATCCATAACTTAGACTTTAGGAATATCAATATAATGTTTCATTGGTCTTAAGCCCCCTTGGCTTAGCCCTTCTTCCTAGACCTTTATCCCCCTTTCCCTTCTAGTAGAGTTTATACCCCATACTCTTTTTGTCTGGTTGGTCTGCAATAATGATGTATTTTTATTAATATCATCGAGTGTAATTACATATTACAAGGATAGGCTCATTGGCCTTTTAGAATACAGTCTCTCTAGACTAATAACCACACAACCACTCTATCCTCAGAACATATATACAAAGGAAATTTGACCCAAAATACCATGGATCACTAGCTTAAAACTACATTTATGATTTGGGGTTCAACCTAGGGGTATTACATGTGCTCTATCTCTAGCTTATTTTCTTATTTCTTGGGGCATTCATGACGATCCTCTGTTGATGGTGTTTTCATGCTCTTCACTGCCAATAATTCTGACATTGTTGATGTCAATGTGTACACACTTTGGTCAAACAATCCAACCCAACCCTAGTATATTCTTCTTCTCCTCCTCCATAATGTTCCCCTAACTTTCTTGATTCTCTACTTTGATATATCCTCACCAACAAATATTGTCCCTTTATTTTGTAATCAGAATGGGTACTTACCATAAATGTCTCACTAATTGCATTTGAGCTTCTACTATCATACCATTTGATCCATAAATAGAATAATTATAGCCTTTCCTTCTCACCAACATGAAAAACCTATACACAACAACTAATATTCCATCTCTCTTTAGATGATGAGAAAAGACTCGAACAACCAAGATAGAAGTCAAGTCGGTCTAAACAACATAGAAGTAGAATACCTAGAATTCGAGGCGAAAAATGAGTTGGAAGAAAGGCAAGTCGATTCAGAGGCTAGTTCAAAAGTAAGGTTGACCACAGTCTGGTCGACCAAGGGAGCCAAACTGACTAAATGAAAGTCGAGTCGAAATGTGGGTGGATTTGGTCAACTGGAAATGATTTTCGGCCAAATGAAGAAGATGAAGTTGAATAAGGGAAAACCTAGTTGGAGTGGGTCGACCCATGATTAAAACAAACAATTAAAAGGAAAATCCAGTGACTAACCACAGAGGGAAAACTTTGAAGGTTGAATTTGGAAACCAACAATTGAGGAAAAACTATAAAGGGTGAATATGATAACCAACAAGATGTAAAAATGTTTAAAGATGATTTCAGTGACCCACGTCATACAAAAACACCCAGGAGTGATTTTGGTAAGCCACAAAAAATAAAAACATATAAGATATCAAGTTTAATATTCAATACCGGAGAAAAACATTTGGGGAGAATTTGGTAGTTGACAAAATTGTAAAAATGTGTATTTGGTTCATGGGTAGTTAATAAATTCCCTAAAACCACATATTTCAGAGTATGGTCCATATATGATTTATGGGAAAAGTAAAATGTTGTGACAATGTTGAGAATATGAAGCACGACCTACGTGCAAGGTGTGGACACTGACTAGCAAAAACATCAACCTTGAGAATGAGAGGAAATCCCCAATGACTCTTAAAATGAAATTAGAAACCCCCTAGTAAATAACAACTTGAGAAGGAGTGTTTTCTATTTCCACCTTCAGAATCAATGCAGAGTTGCTAGTCTCACTTACTGAGACATGGAAATTTGCATCTAAGGAAAAATGAATTCGATCCCAACTTGCATGGATTTCTCGTTACTGAAACAAAACAAAAACCACCATTAATTTTTAGTGCACCATTATCATTAAATTACAATGCAAATAATTCCATCGATAGACAACAGAATCCATATCTACAACACACACACACACACAATTGAGAGTTTACCCTAGAAACCCAAATGGGAAAACCAACCTTCTTTTGGCTTCGATGATGCTCTTTATTATTCAGAAATGAACAATTTACAAGCTCTCTTGTTCATCTCTATGCTCTTATGTGACATCTGGGAAACCTTTCTACATCATTCACTGCCAAAAGAACCAATTTCTCATTGTGGGGAAACATGATATAGAACTCTGAGTTGACTGTGAGGATAGATGGAAGGTTAGGCGTCACCAAAGCTTCATCTTCTCTCTTGTCCATTTCTCCTTCTTTTCTTAGTTGATTTGTCTTTTCTCCCACGTGGAAAAGGTCTCATGAAAGTCTCATTATTTATTGTATAAAACAATATACTACTCGATGTTACATATCAATTCGACTTTAGACTACATTACATACAATGTTAGAAATCAAACATGATGGCATGGGGCCCTTTATGCCAACAAGTTGATCTCTTCTTCATCCGTAGCCTTAAACATTGCCTGTGATGATCATCTTAGAGCATGTGTCGATAGCCAATTGTTTTTTTTGCATATGATTTAGATCATATTAAGGAGATTACATTACAATTGTCGGGGCCGATTTGGATCATATTAAGGAGATCAAATTACAATGTATCTCTTGTATTTTCTACAATGATTAGAATGTTGCCTAAAGAGAAAATATTGTACCAACAAATCTAAATTTGTAATTTGGGACCACTTTTAATTTTTAAAGTCACATTACTTTCCACTTATGGTTAATGTTTGTGGGAGTTACATAATAAGTCGATGAACTCAACTCCTTTATGACCAAAAGTGTTTTTCAAATCCAATAATTGTTTTTTAGGAGGTTATAGTTTCACCTTATGGATATGAGTTTTCCAAATCCAATAGAATATTTTTTGGAGGATATAGTTCCATCTTATGGATAGGAACTTTGACCATGGAAATTTTCTAATTGGGGTTTTGGCCTATTCTAAGACAATCCAAATATTTGCAATTTCAAAAAAATGAATGGATTAGAGTGGAATTCATAGGAATTTCATTGGAAGTTATATTTCCACCTTATTGATGAGAACATTGACCATGAAACTTTACTTTTATGGATTTTGGCCTATTTTAAGATGAGTAAGTTAATTAGTGAACAAGCTGAATCTCTTTTGGTTTAAAATTATTCACCAAATCTAGCAGGAATTTTGTTGGAAGTTATAGCTTCACTTAATTAATGTGAACTTTAACCATGAAACTTTTTCCTTGGCGGTGAATTTAGAAAAGAAGAATAACTCAAGGGAGAATTTGGTCTCACCCAAATTTAAAGACTACTCTCATAATTTTGTAAAAAATTATGAATTAAAATGAAATTTTACCTCACAAAAAACAAACCCACTGAATTAAATTTAAGGGATTATTAAGTTACTCCATAAAGGAGTAAGATAATAAGTTCACAAACTCAACCCATATAAATTCTTTTCTAAAATCTAGTAGAAATTTTATTTAAATTTATAGTTTTAGTGGAAACTTTCACTATTTAACTTTGGTTTTAAAATTTAAAAGTTATTTTAAAACTATTCAAAACAAATATTAACTTTTTCCACTTATTGATATTAAATATTATTATATAATGAAATTATTGAAATTAAAAATGAATCTTTAATGAATATATAATTAATTAAAATTGAAAAATAGATATGAAAGTGTTATATTGCAATGAAAAATATTGATGATGAGTTGATTATTATAATATTAATTATTAAATGAGGTAACCCTCTTTTCCATATCATCTCCACTACATTATGTAAAACTTACATAGTTAACTTTTTAAGTCATAAGAGCAGAGTGGACCTTGCAAACCACAGCTATGTGATGAAATGAATAAACTTAGTCAGGAAACCGGAGCTTTGTGATGAAATGAATAAACTTCATAAAATGAAGTCTCAAATTTAATGTGAACTACCATGAACAAACAACTATGGACGAAAAATCTAAGGTAGGCCATCTAATAACAAAAATCAAAGGAAAAATGTAAGGTCGGCTCTGTAAAAATAACGAGGAAAATTTAATATTTATTTTAAATTTGGCATTTAATTGACCTAGCTCTCAAAAAATACACAATTGTACCATCCATTCATAGTCTCAGTCTTGATCTAGTTGAGTTCAGTTAATGAAAATGGCAACGAAGAGACACAGGACGGAAAAGGAGGTGACAGATGAAGCGGAGTGCTCAGTAGTTGCTTCAGCTTCTGCTACATCGTGGGAGAAATTGCCTGAACATTTGGAAACAGAGATATTGAGGTGGCTGCCAGTGAAATACGTTTATCAATATCGC
>ML794093.1:0-18543 GCA_009831015.1 Picea engelmannii | reverse complement strand
CCCATCAGATGGAAATGGAACTGATTCACGTGGAAGGCCCATTCTCAATCCAATTCTTGATGCACCTCTCCCCAAACCTTACGTGCTACGTACTAACCTCCTCAATTACGGGTCCCGGGTACTTGCGCCTCTCGAAGTTGAGGCGAAAATAGTTATATGGGAGTTTGAGAAAGACCGCGGCTGTGTATTGATTTCAGACTCAACCTCATCGTCGTGGAAGTGGAAGGAGATTGCAAGAATGCCTCCAACCAAGTATCATCATTTAAAGGCTATTTCCTGGTCATTTTCCAAATGGTTTAACTGCATATTGGTAGGGGATTGTGTGTGTTTCACACCAATCTCGATCTCCTCTGGACAACCGATTAAAGCTCTGGTTTACAATTTAAAAGAAAGCCGGTGGATATGGCTTCCTACTTGTTCTCGCCAAAGTCACAGAAATTCGACTCTCATGAGCATGGCCTTTCAACCCGCCGCCAATATGATGGAGGTCCCACAAAGCAAGAGCCTCCCAGCTCATCGTTTAAATCGTTAAACATTTTTCATTTCCTTTATTACATTTGTCATTTTTAAATTTAACTTTATTTTTAAAGTATGTAGATTTTCACAGTTTTCATGTTGTTTGTAATTCTGAAATAAAGTATGTAGATTTCACAGTTTTCATGTTGTTTGTAATTCTGAAATAAACTGTATAAAGAAGAGTTTATTTACAAAAATACAAACATCATTCTTATTTACAGAAATACAAACAATTATTTAAATTTGTGACTATTTGTGTCATTGTTTACCAATTCAGCATCTCCAAAATGACCAATTAATCATAGAAACATGTTCTTAGTGTAGAGCCTCGCACTGCAGGCTTAAATCGTTAAACATTTTTAATTTCTTTTACTAATTTACATAGATTTTCACAGTTCATTTACACAATTACAAACAAACAATATTCTTATTCAGTTGATTCTTATTTAGTTATATAGCTATTTAAATTCGTGACTATTAATATCATTGTTTACTGATTCATCATCTCCAAAATAACCAATTAGTTATAGAAGTATGTTCTGTGTATTCATTCACCTCTTATTTTCATATTATTCTTAGAGTTATAAATTTTTTTGTGAAGTATATTGTTAGTTCTTATAATTTACATTATTTCAATGAGAAAAAATTACATTATTTCAATGGGAAAAAATTAGTTGCAAACATGAAATGTTTCAGTTACAGAGTTTCCACAGTAGTGGCAAAGTTTAGACATTATAATGGATGTTTACACTTTGACATTTGTTCATTACTATAAAATATAAACATTAAATAATTGTTAAGTTTGATATATTCAATATTACAAATTAATAGATTTGAATATATATATATATATATATATATATATATATTCACTTTTTATAAAAGTAATTCAGAAATTTGTTAAAGTGGTATCATCCACATGATCCATTCAAATTTAGAATATGAATGTTGTTTAACCACTTGTGTTCATTATTGTTATATTTACTACATATATATTAAAGGGTTAATGGTCTTATTCATTGTCAAACTATTATCCAAATGAAATGAGTACACTTGTTACTTCATGTGTATTATTGTTATATATGTTAAATGGTCATTGGTTTTATTCATTGTCAAACTATTAACCAAATGAGATGAGTGCACTTGTTATTTCATGTGCATTATTGTTATATATATTAAATGGTCATTGGTCTTATTTATTGTCAAACTATTAACCAAATGAGATGAGTGCACTTGTTACTTCATGAGATGTGTGTGCACTTGTAATTGAAATAGAAAAACAACTGAAAACAATCACACCTAAGGTGAGATGAATGTGTCTGAGCACTCCATATAAGTATGTTTTATATTGTATATTGACATAATTAAAAAGATTGATTGTGTAACTACCATCATAATAATTTAATAATAACTTGTCTTTATCTATTAAGAGGGTAGATCCATCTTAACTTCGGATCTATCATGCCCCTAGAGGAATCAAATCTTTACAGGTGAAAAGGTTTGCACCTCTAGGGATTTGATCCCTCTCCCAGCATGATAGATCCATAGTTAAGATGGATCTCCTTCCAGTGGAGTGGATGGCACGAACATGCAATTTTTAGATTATTTTATCTATATGTATATGTTTAAGATGAACTTGATACTTTGAAATTTACATCATTATGAATCCAAATAATAACAAAGTAACAATGCTTGGTGATGAATATGTTGAATAATAACAAAATGAAATTGTTAAGATACTGAATAACATGTATACTACATGATATCATTAAGAAGTGAATAGCTCGTATATTGAATAACTCATATATTACATAGGAATTAATCTCAATCTATATCTTACACACACACACACACACACACACACACACACACACACACACTTTCTCATCTTTTTATATCGATCATATGGAAATAGAGGTTGAAATTGAATAACTCATATATTACATAACTCACTCATCTCAATCTATTTTTTAGATGATTTTATGTATATGTATACCTTTAATATGAACTCGATACTTTGAAACATACATCATTATGAACCCAAATAATAATGAAGTAATAATGTTTAGTGATGAACAAGGATGTAAATCTCCACAAAATCACTATTTTTTGTTGTTTAAATTGCATTTCTAAATGCATATATGATTGAGCCTGGTGATAAGATGGTGGAGAATTCCAATTATACAAACTTAGCCACTCAAATATGCACATCCAACCATTCCTCACTGGATTTCGGGCAAAATCAAATTGAAAAAAAATCAGAGGAAAAGAGCAAAAAGGTAGAACCTTTAGACTAGGCTATAACAAAATGGAATTTTTAAGATATTCAATAATATATATAGTACATGATATATTGAATAAATCATATGTTACATAGTAATTTATCTCAAACTATCTTCTTTTTCTTTTATCTTACACCACACTTTACACACACCACACACTTTCCCATCTTTCTATGTAGATCTTGAGTAATTTTCCACCTCCCTAGTTTTTCATGTTTTATATATCTTAATATTATAATGATTTTAATGTGAAAATACTAATAGATAAATCACACCTAACCAAACAATGTATATGACTTCAACTTATATAAGTGTTTTGAAGTTGTTTTATGCCTTTGAAATCAATATAGAGGATTAATTTCCTTCTTATAATTTCTTCAATTAATTAATGAACCGAATCAATGCACCAAATTGTTTTGTGTTATATCATTGTTAAAATCACTACAACCACTTGATTATGCTACATAATTTTTCATTATATCATCACTTAAATCAATGCATATTGTTTTAGATTATGTCATTATTGAAATCAAAGAAACTAATTGTTGTAAATCGTTTATCATTGTGTGATCACTAAAATCAATGCATTGTAGTGTTTTTCATAATGTCATTATTGAAATCATAGAAACTAATTGCTCTAAATCATTTTTCATTCTATCATCTCTAAAATAAATGCACCTTATTGCTTTGAGCTATATCATTGTTGAAATCAATTGAACTCCTTTATTTTTCTAAATCATATTTTTTATATCATCATTGAAATAATTATGCCATATTATTTTGTTTTACATGATTGAATTCAATATGCCCTATTGTTTTTTGTTATATTATTGATGAAATCAATGCATATATTAAATGGTTGATATTTCATTCTCTTTTAGTTTCCATTGTTGGAACATAACAATAGTATAAACCCAAACCTCTTGAATTTTGAAATATTCTTTAATTTGATAACTAATAAAGTATAATTATATATCTTGAGAATCCTTTCATACTCTTCATATTGAATTATTATCTCAGTAAATCCCAATATACTTTTTGTTATTTTACATTGGAAACAATTTGAAAACTAATGGATGTCCAAAATTAGACTACTTTTATCATATTATACTCTTTAAAAAGTAATATTATATATTTCTATTGTACATAAATATGCAATAACTCATACTAAATTTGAAGTCTCCAAGAAATCAAAATAGACTCGAAATTAACAACTAAGAGAAGGTTGGTCCTCTAACATAAGTTTATTGATCTAGATTTAATATTCATCTTAATAATGTTTTAGGAATATTCTTGAAATTTGTAATAATTATTCAAAATTTTATACCCTGTTTTTATAGTTAGTTATTGCATTAAAAAATATATCAACATAATAAAACCCTTGCATAAGACCCTAAAAACAAACCCTAATTCAAATATCATTATGTTGGAGGTTAATGAAATTATACTCTATTTTCAAAATGAATATTAAACTCCAAGATAATGCTATTTAAACATGGAAAGATTTTAGTAAATTAATAAATATATCTAGATATAATGTAAATATGATAGAAGAATCTATGGATCATAAATATCATATAGATTATTATTATATATATATATATATATATATATATATATATATATATATATATATATATATATATATATAATTTGATGCACATTATGTTATTAGCCTCCAACATAATGCTATTTATGGTCCTATTGTTTTAATGATAATGATTCTTATTATGCCCGGTGTGCATGATAGATTCATAGTTAAGTTGTCAATGATTGGATCATTGTTGTGAAGTTTCAGTGAAATTAAATATCCAACATTTTTCGTCGCTAAGGGATATGTTCATTTCTCTACATCTTTGGAGAACTTTCTCCATATTTTCTAAGGCCTAATCAAATGAATTCCTATAAGGGGTAAGGTCATCCATATAGATCTCAACTTTATTATGGATGAATTTTGAAAAGATGCTAAGTATTTCATCTAGATTTATAAATGGAACAAAATGAAATACATAGTTATAACAAAAACATAAATATACATTGAACTTGAATTTTATTAATAAATGAAATGTAGTGAACTCTAAAAATGCAGAATGAAACAAACTACCTTGAATGGTTTTATCTTATCTCTGAGAAGAGATGTGACGGCTACATACATTCGCTAGAGCACATTATAATGAGGCCAAAAGGTATTTGTATCATAAATAAGTAATGATTAAAACCTAAACATCCAAAAACCTAACCCTAGGAGATGAAATTCCAAAAGGATTGTGGGCCCTGATGGCGTTAGTTGGTTTGCCAACTTCCAGGGGTTGTAACTTTTGCATACAATCTTCATTTGGCATGCTTGATAGGTCAGTGGAAAGGTGATGATAATTACACATTCCGTTCAGCCTAGAATATGAATTCAACTATCGACTAAGTGTTGTTGTGCCCAAAAAATGTTGTTTAAGGCCTGAAAATGGGCCTGGAAGTTCAAGACCCAAAAAGTGTAGAAAAATTTCCAAAATGGAAAACTATACTTTGAGTGAGTGGAATATGTGGGTGGCCACCGATATCCACCTGGATCAATTCTCCCCCTTAGGAAGAAATGGTCCCCATTGCGTTTATTTCCCCCATAATATGGGGAAAATTCTATTGAACTTGGCCCCGATGAGCCACTTGCCTTGGTGTAGGAGTTTCCCTTCTTTGACAACCCAATAAATATGGATCCTATGTTGAAGAGTGCCCTTAACCTGTGTGTCCAAGATTTTATCAATGGTTTCATGTTCCATGCAGTCATGGTGGACCTATGTCGGTGTCAACTTTTCTACTATATCTGATGTGTCTCATAATGGTGGAAAGTATGGTTGGAGGGGGTCCACATTGAACACTGGGTGCAAGATGAGGAAGGGGGGGATAATTAGCTCAAAATCATTATCACCCATGGCCTTGGTGATGGTGTAAGGACCATAAAGAAGAGGATGAATATTTTGATGGGGTCCTATTAGGTGCTCCTTCTACAAATGCAACCAAACCTTGTCTCTTGCCTGAAACTTGTGTTGCACCTGATGTTGATCGTGGCACTGCTTGTACTTAGCCTTGGATTTTTGAAAAATATCATGGATGTGTTGTTCAATGTATTAAATCCATTCAATAAAATTGGTGGATTTGTTGTCTTCAAATTGAGCATGGAAATATTGTACATGTGTGGTCGCAAGGGGCAGTGTAGCATCAATGGAACCCAATGGTGGAAATCTTAGCCCCACCTAAAAGGGGTTGTGGTCAGTCTAGCTATGGAGAGATATGGTATAGATATGATAAACATTGAGGAGACTCTCATCCCATTTGTGTGGGTTCTTGGAGTTTTACATGCACAATATATGCATGATCATCTTTTTGACCACCTCTGTTTGGTCATCATTTTGGGGATGAAAGGTAGTGGATTTGGTGAGTTTGGTGTCCAATAGTGACCAGAGGCTAAAAAAAAATGTTCTTAAGAACATGATGTCCCAATATGAGATGATGGTCTCCAGTATCCCAAAATGTACCCACACCCATTCAAAGAACAACTAAGCAATGGCCTCTGTTGCGCCTCTTTCGTCACCTAAATGAGCAAAACAGAGGTGCTTATAAGCTTAGTTGGGTTAGCTAAGAAAGACAACAGTAAAGGAAAGGGTTAGAAGAATAAAACATAAAAGACTAAGCTAAGAATTACACTAAGAATGATAAAATTAATTAAACTATAGTGCATAAGGACATAAGAACAAGAAACAAACAAGACTCATGTCACCAATGGAAATGATTGTATTAATGAAAAGAAAGCACCAAAGAGAAAGGGGGACTTTGGATCCCTTCTTCTTCCAAGGGAGGGCTCTTGGACCCCCAAATATTGAGCTCTTCTTACAAAATGAGGAACTAGAATGAAATGGTGAAGAGAATCCAAAGAACATTCATTCAAGAGGTGATATGAATGGATAAATGCAATGGTGCTAGTATATTGTTGATGAGGAGAGAGGGTCCTCCAAGAGAATATCAATAGCATAACAATACAAATGAATTCCCTGAAATGTCGTGCACCCATGGCCTCTTTTTATAGCACAACTTCGATGTATTATGCAACCAACTTTTAGTGTGAACAAGGGGCTATTTAGGGCACCTTTAGGTCTTTGACCAACCACCCAGCCGGATTCAGCTCAGATTTGGATGTCAAATCGACTTGGAAGTTGAACCAGAAGTGGGTGGGAGGCCGACCAACATCATAAATGCGTTGTTCTCAGGTGTGTGTGGATTTTAGCATCCACAGTCGTGCATCGTGTGCATGTGCTCTTTTCTTGCATTTATTGATGGCGCATGTGCACGCACTCCCTATATAGTCATAGCGCATCCTGATTTAATAACTGGTTTTATAGTTTTGGACCTTTTGGGAATGCATTTTTGGTAATTTTGGTCCATGGGTGTACTAATAGCTATTTGGAGATGTTGGATTCCTGTAACCATGTGCGGAAGAGATTTCAATGATAACAAATGCCCCTTGATGGATGAGGTTAGATGCTACGTATTGTTGAAATTCATCAATGTTTCTTCTACTGAGAGTACCATTGTAAGAAAGAGCGAGAATGCGAGTATCAAGAGTGACCTGTTGAAGGGAGAGGGGAACCTGTGGGACCCATCCTTGCGCAAGGTGTGAAAAATAAATTGTGTACAAACGAGGCGAGCATGCCCCATGCTCATGTCATGTAACTCAAAACATGTGTAAGACAATAACTGAAGTGGTCTATTGGTGAAGATGAGTGCAGCACCCTCGGGGGCATGTTGATAAGAGTAGAGGACAATTCTGATGAGGAACAATACTCTGAAAAGTAAGCAATGACACTTGTAGGAAGTATCAAGTATTTGGCGGGCATTGATGGCCCAACAAATTTTAGAGGTCTTCAACAAATATAAAAACCACCGCAATAGTCGCAAAGTAAGACCCACCGTAACATGAGAAAGTGTTGAAGTCGAATGTTATGGGGGTCAATGACAACAAAGACCAATGATGGTTCTCCCTATGCCTTTCGAGACTCCTCATTGTAAAGGTAATGAGAGTCAAGATACTGTCACCCTTCTGGAAACTGTGTTGATGTCGATAGAAAGGAAGACGCGACTCTAAGAAGTGGAGGGATTCATGAAATCCACTGGAGAAGATCAAGAATTGAGGAGGTACATGGATGAAGTCTAGATGTGTGGAGACTCAGGACTACCCTTGATTGGGGATATATGTGAAGTGGCAACAACCGTACAATGAGGTCGAGTGTCAGGGGGACAACTAGACGTGGGATAAGTTGTGCCAGAGGCAGGACAAAGTGAACAAACTCAGAGAGTAGAGGTAGGTGGTCTGTGGTATACTCGGATTTTATGGACGATTTCAATAGGAGTGGGTGATAAGGAATGGCCCAACCAAGGGCGACATGGGTTGTGTTTGACAAAAGAAGAAGGTCACCAAAGGTGATGAAAAAAACCTATCTAAATGATGGAAACAAAGGCTTTGTACAATTGCCAAATAAATAAATAATTGCGGATGAGTGTACAAATACAGAAACAGGTGCCCCATTGCAAGATGGCTTGGCCTATGAGGGTGCAAGTTGTGTAGGGAACTGGTGGAGGGTGAGGGGTCCCATGGGTGGGTCTCCATATGACGTAAATGAATGAAGGGGAATTTGCAGATGGGCAAAATGATGTTGGATGAAATGGGGGGCTAATGATACTGCGGGGGTGCAGTGCAATGAGAATTGTGAAGAAATATCCTGGGAGTCCATTGATCAGGCTAGCAATATGAGGAGAAGGAGTATGCGGCTGATTATCGAACATGCATAAGACTATTGGGACTCCCATCCCTAGGGGGTGAAAGCTGCATGAGTGTCAAAGGGTTAAGGGGAACTTAGAATAGGAAAAGTCATGTGGGGAAGAATGCTACCGAGTGACAGTAGTGAAAATGCAGCGGAGGTGAGAGTACTGCAGAGCCGAATGAGGGCATCCTATAGGCAGATGTCAGAGGGTGGAACTAGAAGATGCAGTTGACATTCAAAGGGAATGACTACATGCGAGTGTCGAGCATATACCTGAAGGGGCTGCAGGGATTTTTGAGGGCCAAGTACCTGCACAAATTAAAACCAAATACCCGACGTGAAAAATATTTGAAGATAATGAACATATAACAATTATTTGATAATTGTGAACATGAGCATGCGTACCTGAATGGGGAATGAGAAAATGGTTCCCCGGGGGTCGAGGATGGATGGTGACCCGGGAAGTATGACTGTGTAGGCAGTGGGATCCTGATCTCGTGGCTTAAGACGGATCGAAAAATGGACGTCCGAAGCTCCTGGAAGGGAGTATGGAAGTTTTGGCAAAAATGGCCTATATATAGCTGTAGGGCCCACATTGCCACCTCATTTGTACTTGTTGCTATATTGATTGGAAATGAGATTCCAGAGTAGATTCAGGGATTTTGAGAGTGCGAGGAACCGATCCGGGAGGTGCGAGAGTTAGGTTAGCGGTCTCATCCCCCTGTATAGTAGTTAGGTGTCAATTTTTGGGTAGGACTGTACAGATGGCCGTACGGTAGGTTTTTGAGAGTGTGGCCCCCCAAATGCGTGGGCGATCACTGGCGACCCATGCACGAGTGCGCGGCTGTAATGGTTACAATCGTGCAGGGGGGCACTTAATTTGGGAAAATAGGCGTGCATGGGATGGACACCTATTCGAAGAATAGCTGCACATGTGTGCACTGCTGTGTTTCTGACAGTTGCGCATACGTGCGCAACTGTGTAGTGAACAGGCGCGCATCTGATGTGTGCCTGTGGGATGAACATGTGCGCATAGATGCATGCATGTGGTGTGAACAGGTGCGCATGTGTGCGCGTCTGTGGGGATAACAGTCGCGCCCTTGAGGCAAAGCTGAGGGTGAAAAAAAAAAAACTTATCTTTTTGGGAGTTTTTTGGTGTTTTGATGAGTTGTGATGGCTGATTGAGTACTGTATATGTAGATGCAGGTGATCTTTTGTGGCGATGCCAATCCGTTGGAGAGAGATGGATTGGGCACGACTGAGGGAGGCTGTGAGGGATGAGGAGCCGACAGTTCGTGGTGCTTTGGCGGCCTGTGGGATAGTGAAGTTTTTAGAGTGCTCACTGGTGAGGGCACATGAGTATTTGTTGCAATTCTTGATCTCGATGTGGAGTCTAGAGTTGCAGTGTTTTATTGTGCGTGGGGAGGACTTGGAATTATCTGCTGAAGAGGATGTCTATTTTCTGACTGGGCTCCCTTTTCTGGGAACTCTACTACCAGCCGAGCCGATGATAGTTGGAGAGGGGCAGTTAACTACCCTTGCCTCGACATATTGTTTGGGAGAGGCTTTCATGTCAGGATCAATGGCGAGGATTAGGGCGATGGATGCGCTGGTACATCGTTGCATGGCAGCGATGATCGTGAGAGTTTATGGGTCGCTCGTGACTCAGTGTATTAGTGGCGACCAACTGAGGATCATGCAGCAGGTATTAGGGAGTGAGCATTTTTTCTGGGGCTTGATGCTGCACGCCAAGATGGTGGGGCAGCTCACCAGGTGTCGAGCTACCGACTCATGGGTGTTTTCTTTTGGGTCTATTCTGGTGGCTTGGTTTCTGGAGAGGGTACAACATGCAATATAATGAGATGGGCATTCTATGTTTTACTTCCCATTAGATGGAAATCCAACTGATTCACATGGAAAGCCCATTCTCAATCCAATTATTTATTTACCGCTATCGAAACCTTATGTTATACATACTAACCTGCTCATTTACGGATCCCGAGTACTTCCACCTCTCGAAGCTGAGGGGGAAGTAGTTATATGGGAGTTTGAGAATGACCGCGGCTGTGTATTGACCTCGAACTCAACCTCATCGTCGTGGAATTGGAAGGACATTCCAAGAATTCCTCCAACCAAATATCATGATTTAAAGGGTGTTTTCTAGTCATTTTTCCAATGGTTTAACTACATATTGGTAGGGGATTGTGTGTTCTTCATATCGACCTTGATCTCCTCCCGAAAACTGATTAAAGTTCCGATTTAGAATTTAAAAGGAGGCCAATGGATATGGCTTCCTACTTGTTCTCGCCCAAGTCACGGAAATTTGACTCTCATGAGCATGGACTTTCAACCTGCCACCCATATGATGGAATTCCCCCCAAAGAAGCAGCGTCACATCTCATCGCTTAAATCGTTGAACATTTTTCATATCCTTTATTAAATTTGTATTTTTTGAATTTAACTTTTATTTATTTATTTAGTTTTAAAATATGAAGATTTTCACAGTAGTTTTTCAAAATGTTGTTTGTAATTCTGTAATAAAATGTGATTCCATACACAGTTTATTTATAAAAATTACAA
Organism: Picea engelmannii; assembly: GCA_009831015.1. Taxonomy (NCBI): domain Eukaryota; kingdom Viridiplantae; phylum Streptophyta; class Pinopsida; order Pinales; family Pinaceae; genus Picea; species Picea engelmannii. The sequence goes on along the minus strand of ML794093.1, from coordinate 7,358 downwards.
ATAATTTTACACAGTTTATTTATAAAATTACAAATAACATTGTTGTCTAGCTATTTAAAATCGTGACTCTCTATGTCATTGTTTACCAATTCATCATCTCCAAAATAACCAATTAATCATAGAAACATGTTCTTAGTGTATTCCTTCACCTCTTTTTTTCATTTTATAATTTTAATTTGAGAGTTATAAAATTTGTTGCAAAATATGTTTCTCGTTCTTATAATTTACATTATTCAAATGGGAGAAAAAACTTGCAAACATGAAATGTTTCAGTTGCAGAGTTTCCACATTATAATGCATGTTTGCACTTCGATATTAGACATTAATATAAAATATGAACATTAAATACTTGTTCAAATTTGACGATGTTCAATATAAAATTATCATTAATAATTTAATAATTGTTCAAGTTTTATGATATTCAATATACAATTATCATTAACACATTTGAAAATATTTATATAAAGTCACTTTCTATATAAGTAATTCAAAAGTTTGTTAAATTGGTATGGTCCATATGATACCCTCTATTATAGATTTACATATGAATTTTCTTCAATAAACTGTGTTCATTATGGTTTATATATATTAAATGGTCATTGATCTTATTCATTGTCATCTTCTCATGGTCACTTGGCACGGGTGCCTTCTAGAGCTAACTCATAACTACGATCCATTGGTCTGCTGCTATCTTTTCTTCCATGCTAACTAGAAAAATACCAATGTCTGAGGTACCATTATATGTCAGATGTTCTCTGATCTTGGTTCCAACCCATCTAGTTGCCCTGACAGTTTCACAACGACTTGAAAATATGTCATATGCACTCTGTTGCCAACTGTCAAATGTTAGTTCTGAATCTCCATCCGTCGATTGTATTCTCCTCCAACTTACTGATCCATCACCCGTAGGATTGATGTAGTCTGCTCTCTTCCTTGTTGTTACTATGTATAAATGATCTAGATCCTCTCCTTCCACATTGTTGTCTATTGGATTCATGTACCGAGGGAGTACATATGGATCCAAGAGCTTAACTAATTTTATTCTATTTTCTTCAAATGTCATAGTATCTCTCTTTAGGTCGATAATAGCATATTTATCATAATCTCAATCAATACCAAGTAGTGCAGGATAATCGTTCTTATCCTCCATGATTTCGATCACCTCAAAATCAACTACAGTCTTTACTCCCACAACATCTATCTCCACATTCTCCATCCTTCCTATTGGGAAAATACAATACTGATTGACCATTCTCAATTGGATTGGGGAATATATCAATTGGGGTTTCCCTAAAGCTTCCCAAGTATTTTTAGGAAATATGTTAACATCAGATCCTATATCTAACATAACATCCTTAATCTCAAACTCATCTAGTTGGGCTACTAGTCTAAACTCTTTCCTAGTCTGTGTTTTCCTTCTTTGCACTCTTTGAGTGTTCTTCTCAGGAATATTAGTCATTATTTTAGCTCCTGGGGATTCCTTCGTTCCTAGGACTAGATATAGGGCATTGCACAACTTTTGTGTCAGTTGATCATTCCTAAGAATATCATAAAATAATTGAAACCATTATCTTTTGAAGAAGAATCATTATTCCTCTTTTATACTTATTTTTTATCTAAAAGTAATAAAATAATAAGGCTTCTTGTTAGAATTAGTTCTTAGAGAACTTAACAATGTGAATTAATTTTACCTGTTGTCTTAGGAGGCTATCCTATGGAAAGAATCTTTGGAATTTAATTTTAATTCTTTCTATAGTAGATAGACATAAAACATTAAAAATCATAAGAGAAATATCTAAATCGAACAAATTTTAAATCCCATCGAACGATTTTTGTACCACTAACCTAGAGGATTATTCCACACCAAATAGGAACAAGTATAATTGGGACTTATCCTTGGGTTTAATCCCTACTATTGAGTATTTGGAATCCATCCACCTCAATAGAATTGGCACTAGAATAAGGGTCAATGCATGGAAATCCATACAAATTGTTATCACATGAATTTGTCATGGGTCAAATTCATCCTTAGGTTTTAAATTTTTTATCCATTAGTCTTTTTTAAGTTTTACTTTTGATTTTCTCCTTATGTTTTTCTTAGGTGTTAGTTCAAAATAATTGTAAGGTTAGATGTTGGTCCATAAATTTAACCCATACCTATGGTTTATACCCTTGGTTCATTTCCTTTGGTTTATACCCTTGGTTAATTTCATGACTAGACAACCATCAATATCATCCCCATGCCAACACTAGTCTGACATGTCACTACCTCCACTATGCACTTAAACCCCTCAACTTTGTCCCTCTACCCATTAGAAGGTTAAATCGAACTCCTTCTAGTACACTGCCGACTCATCAGGAGTTTTCATAGCACATCTTGAGTACACCTTTCCTCTTTTATCATTATTGCATTTATGAAGATGGAGTGAGTCGATCTCATTCTTTTCATTATCTATGTTTTAAAATGAAATAATTTATATTTGTTCATTAAAGTTGTCTAGCTGTTTTATCAAAGATTTGAATTCTGCTACTAGTTCGGCATTGTAGAAACGCGTAGCTCAGAAAGGCATTGCAGATTCTTCTACAAAATAGATGACAAAGGGGAATTGAAGGTTTTAATGGTTGCAGGTGGTTTCATGCTATCTGAAGAACATATACAATCAAGTGACGGTGTCTAGGTACTCCTCAAGTTGTTTGAGATCTGTTGAAGAACAATTTAAGGCTGTGCTCAATTTTCGTAGCACCTGACACTACAAATTGTGGTTCCCTTTACCAATCGACCCCTTTAACTTTTCTATCACTAAAGTCTCAGCTATATACAATATTTTCATCCTCTTTTATCACAATTGAGAAAATTATGTTGTCAGAGCCATTGTTCCTATAATTTTTCTTCACCTTGGATGTTACAGTGAAAAATCTGCTATTGATTGTGCTATGGATCCCTTGTTCTAGCGTTGCTAACCTATGCATAAAACTCAACATTTCTATCCTCTAATCATATAGCCTGCATCATCTCTTTTCCTTTACAATTTCAATTGATATTTCAAATTTAAAGTCTGTTTACATTGAAAAGTTTAAGAGCCTTGCTGATTAAATTGATTATGACCCCGCATGGTGGTTAAATGTTATCTTAAAAACCTTGAAATTTTTCGCCTCCTTGCATATCCTTTTGTTTGAAGGGTTTCTTCCTTTTTTTAAGTCATCGGATTGCTCTTTCATTATCTCATAAGTCAAATTGAAGGAAAACCATGAAGCCTGAAAGAAGCCAACTTTAAAAATATCATCATTCAAACCCTAAAGACCTCTGTCCTTGTTTGGCATCTCATACCTCTCATATCATTGTAGTGTTTTTCTTCTTGTTTATAGAAAATGGATACACTTCAATAGAAGAAGTCTCACAAGGGTGGGAGTGTAGTTAGGACCGAGCCTTCTAATATGCACTTGTTTGATGTTGAACCTATGATCAGAGACGTTTTACAGAGGGTTGGTTGTCTAAATTTCTGTTAGAATATGTAGAGGGGACACCATGAGGTAGCTAGGGAGTTTTCCTTAAACTTTGATGGCACTAAAACCAAGGTAGGAACCCTTGAAATGGAAGTATCAGAAGCCGCCATTGCAACAACCACTGAGATACCCAACACTGGTGGAAGGTGGTTTAAATCCATGAATCTTAGTGAAACCTTCTCTAAAGAGTTCCTCAAACCAAAACATCAGGGAGATAACCTATCTAAGGGATTTCCTAGGAGCCATTTGGTTGAGGGATTTGACAAGATGTTGAAGGTAAAACATAGATATTTTACCTGTGATGGAAGATTCAATATGATCTACCAATATCACATTAGAATTTTGCTTCACTTCACATGCAAGGACTTAATGAACATCCCTTTCTATTTGTTTAGGAGTATGGGGAAAATGGTTGATAGGGTCCAAGCCAAGTCCAAGGCTGTGGACACAAGTTTTTTCCACTCAGGGCTGATTAGGATGCTTGTGATGGAGGAATTGAATGGGATCAATTCATTTCCTCTACAAATATGCAACTAAATGTAGCCCCTAATCCTCAATCCAAGGTGCAGAGCCATTTTCCAACTGACAGTGCTTCTCACACAGAAACACACAAAAATATAAAGGGAAAACACATTTCCAAAGATAAGGAGGATCCTAAGGAAGTTGAATAAGAAGTAGGGGGAGATCATCACTCCCCACAATGGGAACTTTCACCCAAGCTAGCTCCAGAACTAGAAGAAGTTCCCTTATCTAAAAGCACATTCAAAAAAGGGAGAAATATACACTTTCCATCACCTACTATAGCAATTGATACTAGAGCTAGGAGGTCCTTCACCAGATCATCAACCTAGAAGGAAATTGTTGAACAAGAATCCATAAACAAATCTCTTGTCAAGAATAAATATAAGGGTAAAGGTGAGAATGTTGAGAAGCCTATTGAAATCATAGACATCACCACTCCCCCTGATAACCCTACCTTCAAGAGGCTGATTAGACAACTCAAAGATTCTAGAAAGAAAATTTTCCACTTGAAGGGAGAAAGATTGGCTAAGAGGAAAAATATGAAGGAGCTCATGGATATGTATAAGGAAACTATTGATCTAGCTAAGTTCACATAAAGGAGATTTCTGTCCCTTCATAGGAATCTTAGAAATTTGTATTGGCATAATAGAGGCTTATAGTCTCAGAACAAAAAGATCAAGGTGGATTTACATCCCTTCAAAGATGATTTATCTCATCGAAATCTTAATGTGATAGATCAAGCTACAACAAGGAGAAGTTCTAGACTCAGGAGATGAGATGGAGTGGTTGAAAGCCCCTCAATTTTGAGGAATGGTCATCCATGCATTTTTGAAGTTTTGTGGAAAGTATCACACTTATACCCTATTTGGAGGTATCTATAGGCTTATACAACTCTGGCTAAGGTTTTTGAAGCATTTTGGCTCAAATTGCATTACACAGACAACTAAAGAAATTTCGTAGCACGTGGCACTGCAAAATCATCTACACAGACAAAGTTGCAGGTGCGCTATAGAATGCGCTGCGAAATCATTTACATACATAGAAGGTAAATATTCGCTTCGAAATCACCAAGTCAGACAAAAAATGCAGTTCTCTATGGAATCTGTTGCATAATAGTTCACAAAGTTGGGTGCTACAGAATCTGCTATAGAATTCGCTGTGAAATCCGCTATAAATTGGCTGTTACAGTTAACATTTGTGGATTCATTGCCAATTCCAGTTTTGATGGGTTTTGAGGGAATCAATGGTCACCAGGTAGTAGATGGAGCCTAGCACAGATGCTTGGACATCAGTTGGAGATGGTGGAAACATGGAACCGATGGAGATGTGCCCAAGGAACAAATCATTATGCAAAGATTATAGTGTTAGATTTGTTTTCAACATTGTCCATGTTTTTAGCAGTTTGTTGTGTCCACTTGTATAGATGTTAGTTTTTCAGGTTTTAGTGGGAGAATCCTAGGTTAGAGGATCCAACTCGAATTGCATGATGTTACTTATTGTTTAGACTATAAATACAACATTAAAATGACATTTTTGGGTTTGGATGGTTGAGCATAGCCTCCATGTTGTAATGTTTTGATAAGACAGAGACATACTCTGGTTTTATGTATGAGATCTGAGACATTTTGATTAATAGAATTCATCTTCCTTTTTGTTATCTTGCTTATTTCTTACTCTGTTTTCTCACTATTGAATGATTCAATTGAGATATTATAGTCGTTTTGTAATGCAGGATTGATTATGATGTTGTTGTAATTGTTATCAACGTTTTATGGTTTAGATCAAGAAGTTCTTGTGTCTGATATTTTTCTTCAATTATCTTCTAGTAAGGCCTGATGCTTATAACATAATTATTCATCCTTCTCATTAAGTCTTACATCTACCCACACTTATCTTTAAATCACTGGTTGAAATTAGCCAAAACCTCATTTTCTTATGCATTCTTCCCCAGAAATTTCCGTGTTTGAACATTGCTATGCTGAGTTTTTTCCATTTGATACTTTATCATAAAATTACCATTACAAAATTATTTGATGGGTACTGGGATTATTCTCTAGAAATATAAGGGTGACTATGAGTTCTAACAAAAACAACCCACATACAAAAAATCCAAGACCTGAGGGTATACCCATTGACAATACTTCACCTCAGGTTGAGGAGAGTTCTGGATATTATCCTAAAATACCATATGCAATATCCCACGAGGAATACAATTCCTTCAGGTGTATCACTAGAGAATACAGAAGACAAATTGGGGCACTTCCCACAACACCTTTTCTTCCTTGAGGGAGAGGAGTTGTCAAATCCATTGTGTTTGCATCAGAACATATGTTAGTACACACAGTTGAAGACCTAGCTGTTATCCACATTTTTGGTTATCAAGATGATATTATGATCATGTCATGATGATGGAAGATCAAACTCTTCATTAAGAACATTTTCCTGAAGAAGGTTACACTTGTCATTTTCTCAAAATCATATTTTGAAAATAGTTCGCAGGCTGCATATATACTCTCTTGCGAGAATCCTTAATTCCCGCAGGCTGCATTCAGCTTGACTGCGAACTTCTCGCACTGTGTCAATGGTTAGAGTGCGAAAATGTTTCTAAAGGAGGAAAATAGATAAGTTCTCGATCCTTCTAGAAGGAATCTTCTAGAAGGGTGAGTTGGCTTTCGAATGGTTGGCAAAATACTGACTTTCCAGATATCTTGGGATCATTCCCTATCCAAGTAACCAAACTATCTTCTCTTATATATTGAGGAGATTGCTTATGGAAAAAGTTAGAAGTTGGCAAGCTAGAGAAATCTATTGGAGAATTGGTGCATTATTGTATGGAGAATTGATGCTGCAGTAGACAGAGACAACAACAAGGTCATCACAAGTAGTTGATTTTCTTCATGCATGAGCAAGTGTGTGTGTCAGAGCTAGGGGCCATCGAAAGGAGATCTACGACATCAAGGCTCAGGTTGTATATTTCTCTTTCAGTTAATGCAATACATGAATATGTCCCTTTCCCGTAATTATGATGTCATCTTATTACATGATTCCTTGATCACATGTATAGACTAGGTATTGAATATATTAACGCCTTTGCTGTGATTGGTTTGTGTTGTTGTGATTGGACGACACAAGAGCATCGGAGCAGAGCAAGGAACAACAGAGATTAAAGGAGAGCGTTTATAAGGTATATACACTATCCATTTCTCTTAGTTCGTTCAATAGCTAGATCTAGGGAAAGAGTAGTATTCTGTCACGTTTTGTTCCAGATCCAGGTGGATCTGGGGAGATTGGTCTGTGTCCGCACTCACGAATTTATCCTTAAACAAAATTGG
>ML794092.1:171780-198609 GCA_009831015.1 Picea engelmannii | reverse complement strand
ATGTATTCAATCATTCGGTTGACTCTCTCCATTTTCCCATCTGACTGTGGATGGTATGTTGTGATAAACTTCAGATTTGTACCAAATTCCTTAAACAATCCTCTCCAAAATTTTAAATTAAACTTTGAATATATATCTGAAACAATTTCTTTAGGTACTCCATGCAACCTAACAATTTCCTTCATATAAATTTCTACAATATTAGCTTCCTTATGATTCATCTTCATCGGAATAAAATGTGTAGCCTTTGTCAATTTATCCACCGCTACCATTATTGAATCATGTTTCCTTGATTTTCTGGACAATTTAGTGTTACTACTTCTCATTTCCATTATGGGATTGACAATGGTTGTAGAAAACCTAATAGGTGTCTATGCTCAACCTTGCACTTGACAATGTAATCAACAACATCCTTCTTCATTCATGGCAAAAAATATTGGCTTCTTATTGCTGCAATTGTTTTCTAGTAACCGGGATGTTCAACATATTTAACATTATGCATTTCTTTTAACACCAAATTCCTTAGTTCTTTGGAATTAGAAACTTAAATTATGTTTTTATACATTAGTACTCCATCTTATTTCATCTTATACTCTTTAAATTTCTATTGTACATCTTCCTTCTACAAGCTTTATTTTACTAGTAAGTAATGCTCATCTGTAACAACATAATCTAAAATTATTCTCTTTAAATCTGAACTATGCACACTAATGGATGTAGCATGCATGATATATACCCTTATGCTGAGTGTATCAACAACTTTATCTTCCTTTCCTTTGATATGATTGATGTTAAAATCATATTCACTTAAAAATTCCAACCATGTTGTTTTCCCGACATTTAAAGTTGGTTGTTCAAACATATATTTCAAATCACTATGGTCTGTCCTCAACACAAACTTCTTCCCCATTAAGTAATGCCTCCACATCTTCAATGCATGGACTATGAAAACGAGTTTCAAATCATGTGTTCCATAATTCCTCTCAAGTTCTTTAAGCTTTTTGGACACAAAACTAATGATATACCCATTATGAGTGAGGACTCCATCAAGTCCTTTGCATACATCTGTGCATATCAGTTTTTTTTTATTTGGATCAACAATCTTCAAAATTGGTGCACTAGTAAGTAACTCTTTCAATAAATGAAAACTTTATTCACACTTTGATGTCCATTCAAACTTAATTCTCGTCTTTTGTAGATAAGTGATGGGATGAACAATTTTAGAGAATTCTGCCATAAATATCATGTAGTATCCGACTAATCCTATACAATATATGACTTCTGAAACATTCTTTGTTGTTGGCCATCCTCTAATGGCTTCAATATTCTCTAGATCTACTGCTATGACTTCCTATAAAATGGCGTGCCTCAAATAATGGATATTCTCTTGGTGAAAAGAGCACTTGCTCAACTTGACATACAACTGATGCTCCCTTAGAACTTGTAGCACCAATCTCAAATGATGCTCATGTTCTTCCTCTAACTTGGAATAAACAAGTATGTCATCCAAAAACATAAATATAAACTTATCCAAATAGTTTCTAAATATGCCATTCATTAAGCACTTAAATTCAATTGGTGCATTAGTTAGTCCAAATATCATCACTACAAATTCATAATGCCCATACCTAGTTCTGAAGGTTGTCTTACTATTGTCTTCTTCCTTGATTCTCACTTGTTGATATCCCGATCTTAAGTCTATTTTTGAAAATATCTTTGTTCCTCTTATTTGATAAAAAAATTCATCAATTCTTAGTAGAGGGTATTTGTATTTCATAGTGGATTTACTCAACTTTATAAAGTCAATACATAGCCTCAATGTTCCATCCTTTTTTTTTCACAAAGAGTACTTGTGCTCCCCAAGGTGACACACTTGGGCATATGTACCCTTTTTTCAACAATTCTTCTAGTTGCAATTGTAATTATTTTAATTCTAGTGTACTCATTCTATAATGAGTCTTGGACACTATGGAAACTCTAGGCACTAAATTGATAGAGAAATATATATCCCTCTTTGGTGGAAATCCTGATATTTCTTTGAATACATACTCAAACTCTTGCAATATTGAAAAATATTCAAGACTTGGCCCTTTGGTCATGTATGGATCCTCCACATGAGTTGCATACAATTGACATTCTTTCCTAAAACATTTCTTCAGTTATAAGGCTGGAATCTCCTTGATAGAAATGGGTCTTGGAATTTCTTGCGCAATGCTTTGCTTTCCTTGTTCATCAAAATATGTAAATGTCTTCTTATGGCAATCTAGGATAACATGATTCTTTCCCAACCATTCCATTCCAATTAGGATATTACAATATCCTAATGTTATTATATTCATGTCAACATTGGTATTCACTCCATTAATATCTATTGGACAACCTTTGACAATCTCATTGATCCTTCTTTTGGTCCCAATGGCTAACTGAACCAACCATGATATTTCAAGATTACTTTTCATCAAATGGAATATGTCCACTACTTTAGGATCAATGTAACTATGGCTTTCTCTTGAATCAATTAAAATAACAACATATTGATTTATAATCTTACCTTCCAACTCAATCATATGGGACCGATTCTCTGCTTGTCGATATTCTAGGGTTACCTATATCCTTGGAATATTTCTTCCCATGTCTTCCACTGTAGTAGCCTCTTGAATGTTGTGCAATGTCCTCATTTTTTCTTCCCCTTGAGGGAAATATTTGTACATGTAATATTCCTTACATCCCCGACATTTGATGGGAAGCCTTCCCCTTTTTCCTAATGAGTCTTCCATCTTGGATTTATTCTTAGGATGCTTATTTCTCCAATATACATTAGGATTGTTTCTATTGAAATAATGTTTGAATCCCTTCATTCTCTGATATAATTTCTCCCCCTTCTTATCTTTCCAAGATTTCTGAAAAGTTTATCTGCCTTTGCCTTGCTCATAGAGGTACTTACCTTTCTAATGGTCTCTACCAAAGTTCTAGGTTCATCAAATTGAATTTTTTCTTTGTAAAAAGATGGTAGTCCACTTAGAAACCTTTGTATGTTCACCTTCTTCTCTTTGATAAAATCCACATACCTCAGGAATTCCAAGAATTGTTTTTCATATTCTTCCATGGTTGAATGCTACCCAACTTGAGTTCAAAGAACTCTTGCATATTATTGTCATAATATTTCTCTGAAAGATATTACTGCTGAAAACATTTTGTGAATTGCTTCCAAGAAATATTTTCTCATCAATGTGCTTGATTTTCTTCAACTGATCCCACCACATAGAATAATTTCCATGAAAATGGTATATGAAAACTAATAGGTTAGATGAGTAGCTATGGAACTGAAAATATTTTCTGATTCTAAGAAACTAGGTTTTAACATCATCTCCCCTTTTGTTTTCACCATCAAATATTGATGAATTAGGCTTCCTAATCTCTCCTTGCAGGCTGTCCAACTCATATATTCTTCTTTGATGCCTAGCATGAGGCACTTCTAGGATGCTCCTTGACTATTCAAATGCATAAAAATTTATGGATGAATGAGTAGGTGAGTAGTGATGTCTTTGAGCTCTACTAGCACTTATTAAGTGTTGGATCCTTTATAGCTATATCTCCTTACATAGGGTCTACCTTCTCCCTCATGTCTTGAGACTAATCCATTCTTCACTTGTCTTTGAAATAGGTTTAGGCTTTGCAACAATTGACTATTGATTTGATTTTGTTCTTACTAATCTCTTATTATCTTCTCATTATCAAATCTATAAATTTGCACTTATACTCTCAAACTCCCCATAGTATCTACCAATTCTACTGGCTCCATCAATTCTGATGGCTCCACCTTGCTCCTACGTCCATTAGATTCGGTCTCCTCACTACACAAACTGATATTTAAGCCTTTGAATTCCTCTCATGACTATAGTTTATTTGATGCAGGAGCATCGTTGGCAAGCACACAAAGGCAGGACCACTCAACACGTGGGAGTTCTTCTAGAACTTCAACGTTGGCAGTTGCAACCGATTTTGAAATCTGCCTTAACTCAGCGCCAAAATTTACCTTTGGAGGCACACTTGAACCAGTGCCAAAATTTACCCTTTGAGGCACATTTTAAAAGTCACAAGCGGAGCAGGAGTTTTCATTACGGCTCTGGATTGAGACTGGTCTAAGATATCTAGTAGATTTAGTTTTTAGAGTAGATAAGTAGGTAGGGGAAAACCTAAAAAGATCTTGGAGTTAAATAGAGTTTTGGTACGCCTAGATAGGGTTAGCTGCAATACAGAGGGAGATTAGTTGTAAGAGAAATGTGAGTTAGCAAGAGATCCCAATTTTCAGTGGTTGTAAATTGAATGTATTTTGTAGCCATTTTGGGACTTGTGAATATAACAGAAGGAAAATTGATCCAAATACATGGGGTGTGAACAATGTTTGAAATTTCCTTTCATTTATGTTTTTTTATGAGAAAGTGAATGAATCTCCATAGGGGAGAATGGAACTGTGAACGCTAGTTTTTTAGTTTCAATTGTTTCTCTTCATTTGAAGCTATGCAAGGTGTGCATCGAGCCAAAGAGGAATGTCAAGAGATTGGGTGAGGAATTTCTCTATGAGAAATCCCTTGGATCTGAGTTATCGAAATCCCTTAGACGCAAGGAGTGCACGGGAAATTGAAGTCTACACAAGGCAAAGCTCAAGAAGAATAACACTTCAAATAAGTGTTATCAAGATCCAAGAACCCATTTCCTAGGAGAAATGAAGTTCGAAACCTTCGGGGACTCAGAGAATTTCTAATCCTGAGAGACTAAAAGCTCAGGAGGATGAGCGTTATTGATCGTCAGATCACAATGGAAAATAAATGACCGTCTGATTCAAGATAAGTGCACAAGCATTAACATTATGTATGTCTAGGAGGGAAAACCTACGAAGACTTGAACGATGGTGGAGAGCCTCGAGGAGGAAACGTCGACATCCCACAGGCTGTTGGGTCAAGTGGAACTGCGAGAAGGTTAATGGCAAGGGACTTTCAATGCCAGAAACTTAGGAGGGATAACAATCGTCCATCCCTAATATATCAGGACCGTTGGTCCATTTCATGATATCGGTTATTGCGAGTTGGGAGGACAGAGGTCCTTGATTTCCAAAACCCAAAAACGCGAAATCATGATTCACAAGGATAATATCTGAACCGTTATATCTTAAGGGGCTGAGGCTCGTTGATTTCAATAGTGAAATAGGGAATCAAGAGTATGAAGAGACAATAGCCTGGGACTCTCGATCCGCGAAATCCCAACAAGATTGGGCCCATCGGATCTTTGGAGGATTAGGGTTGTTGATCTGCAGCGAGGGAGTGTCTCAACATTTCGATCACTGGAAGGAGGAACGAATGGACTTCATGAAGGGTGAAGTCACGAAACGCGAAATTCCAAAGTGATCGCAACCATCGGCCAAGGGGAGATCTGGGCCGTAGATCCCACGTCATCATGATTTTGGAATTCATGGCTTAGAGGAGTCATATGCGTCTTCATGATAAATATTGTGGTTACAAGTGTGTGGTCACGTGAGCTGGGTAAAGAGAGGGGTTAATCTCCGTTATCTCTCATCGGGGTTTTGAGACTTGGAGGAGCCAAGGACTCGTTGTATTGGAAATCCCGAAGTCACGAAATGCGACATGCATTTTAGGTTAAGTCCATGGTCACGCCTGCGATCACGTGGAGTGGGGGCTCACGCCTAGTGTTGGTTTGCACAGGCAAAACACAAACAAGGGTCTGTGGACTTGGAGATAGAGGTTCCAGTTCATAACCAGGAGAGTCGTTCCGGCTCTAGAATCAGAGATCCTGACCAGGAGGTCACACAACCCTTAGGAGGGATAGCAGGTCTGCATCAAGTGGTATCAAAGCTGATTATTATTCGTCTGTAGACTTCAGGCAAAAGAGAAGAGAAAGAGAACTCAGATTTGTAGTCTATGTGTGTGACAAGTGGTCAACACGATGCCGCCAAGGAGACAAGGAGAGGCACCTTTAGCCAACCGTGATGTAGAGAGGGAGATGCGAGAACTTCATGCAATATTGGAAACAGTGGAAGAAACGTAGAGAAGAGAACCTGATGCTGGAGACATTAGTGATGCAGAAAGTGAAGAGGTTGAGGTTGAAGAAGCTGTAGGAGAGGATGCTGCCAAAAAATGCTTGTCGAGAGTAGTTTCTAGATTGGGAGGTAGAGCTAAGATAGAGGTTCCCATGTATGAGGGAAGTCTAGATGCTGAAGAAATGTTGGATTGGATAAGATCCATGGATAAACACTTCGACTACAAAGATGTCGATGAGGAGAAGAAGGTGAAGTAGGAAGTCACGAGGCTAAAAGGGCATGCAACGCTATGGTGGGATGAACTGTAGGCTGAGAGGAGAAGTCAAGGAAAAAAGAGGATAAAGAGTTGGGACAAAATGGTAGCCAAGCCGAAGGCTAAGTTCATGCCCAAAGATTATCAGATAAATCTGTTAAGGAAGCTACAAAACCTGAGATAGAAAGGGATGACAGTTAAGGAGTACACTGAGGAGTTCTACCAGCTGAACATTAGAACTGGAAAAAGGGAGAGAGATAAAGAAAAAGTCGCCAGGTATATAAATGGTCTGATATATGAAATCCAGGACAAGCTTAGCATGATGGAAGTCATAACCATGGAGGATGCTTATCAGTTTGCACTGAAAGCAGAGGAAAAGTTGTCCAGAAAATAGAACGAGCGAGGAAGGGGTAAGAGTCTAGATCCAAACAAAAACAAGGGAGTTACCCATGACAGAGTGCAAAAGTCTAAGGACGAGGTGGAGAAACCACACAATCACTCATAACAAGGAGGATGTTCCCGAGGAAGACATAATGGTGGAAGAAACTCTTCTAGAGGAAGAGGTCGGGGAGGAGTAAGATGTTATGCCTGTGGAAAGACATGGAACGTGTCTTGGGAATGCCCCGAGAAGAAGAAGGAAGGAGGAGAAGCTCACATTCCAAAAGAACAATGAATATATGTTGAAGCAGAGGGAGCAGAGGATGGAGCATCCCTGATGTTGAGAAAAGTTCTCTTAAAATCAGAGGCAGAAATTGAAAAGCCAGTGTAGAGAAATAGTCTCTTCAAGACAACTTGCAAGACTAAGGATAAAGTATGCAAGGTGATCATTGATAGTGGGATCACTGACAACCTAGTATCCACAGAGATGGTGGAGAAATTGTATATGAAGACAACTGCACATCCAAATCCATACAAGGTCTCATGGTTGCAAAAAGGACACCAGGAAATGATTACTAAACAATGCCTGTTTGAGATTAAAATATGAGGTTATAAAGATGAAATCCTATGTGATGTAATTCCCATGGATGTATGCCATATTTTGTTGGGAAGACCATGGAAGTTTGACAAAAACATCATTCATGACGAGAGGAAAAATACATATACATTGGAGAAGAATGGTAGAACACATATGTTGCTGCCAGTAGAGGAGAAAAGAGTGAAAGAAGAAGCCGACACCAACATACTTCTCATGAGTGGGAAAGAAATCCTGAAAGAGGTCAAGGAAGAGCAGGAGATGCAATTTGCTATGGTAAGGAAACCCAGAGTTATCCTTACAAGTAAATCAATGGATGATTTTCCTGAAGAAGTTTAGGAACTGTTGGATAATTTCGTTGATATAGTGGTCGATGAGCTACCAAACTCATTGCCACCCATTAGGAGTATCAATCATCATATCAAATTGATACCAAGAGCAAGTCTGTCGAACAAAGAAGCGTATAGATTAACACCTCGAGAGAATGAGGAGGTGAAGAACCAAGTCCAAGAGTTGTTGGATAAGGGTTTGGTCAAAGAGAGTTTGAGCCCATTCTTAGTACCAACTGTGTTGAGCCCAAATAAAGATGGAGGATGGAGAATGTGAATAGACTCAAGAGCCATCAATAAGATCACCATCAAGTACAGATTTCCTTTACCAAGAATGGATGATTTAATGGATTGCTTAAGTGGAGCAAATTTCTTTTCTAAGATAGATCTGAAAAGTGGATATCACCAAATCAGGATGAGAGAAGGTGATGAATGGAAAACAACCTTTAAGACAAACGAAGTTCTGTATGATTGGTTGGTTATGACATTTGTCTTAAGGAATGCCCCGAGCACATTTATGAGGTTGATGAATGAAATTATGAAAGATTTCATTGGAAAATTCGTGGTTGTATATCTGGACGATATACTGATCTTTAGCAGGACTAACGAGGAGCATTTGAGGCACCTAACGTTAGTGATGAGGAGGTTATAGAAGGAGAAGTTGTTGATAAATATGAAGAAGTCCTCTTTCATGAAAACAAAACTCATTTATTTGGGTTTTGTTATCTCTTCGAATGAACTAAAGATGGATCTAGAGAAGGTGAAAGCGATAAGAGAATGGCCGTCACCAAGGAGCATGTTCGAGGTAAGGAGATTCCATGGATTGGCGAGTTTCTATAGGAAGTTCATTAGAGACTTCAGTGGGATTTGTGCACCAATGATGGATATAGTGAAGAAAAGGCACAAGTCATTCAAATGGACAGAGGAGGTCAAAAGGAGCTTCAATATACTGAAGGAGAAGATAATAGAACGATAAATTTTGGTCTTGCCAAATTTTGAAAAGACATTTCAGGTAAGATGTGATGCAAGTGGTGTTGCAATAGGAGCAGTTTTGAGTCAGGATAACAAAACTGTTGCCTATTTCAGTGAAAATTTTAATGAGACTAAGAGGAAATACTCCATGCATGACAAGGAGTTTTATGCCATAATTCAAGCCTTGAAGAAATGGAGGCATTATTTTGTCCTCAATAATTTGTCTTGTATAGCGACAACCAAGCTCTACAATTCATAACCAAACAAGAAAAACTAAATCAGAGGCATGAAAAATGGGTTGAATTTATGCAAAATTTTACTTTTGTTATAAAACATATTGATGGGAGTCCTAACAAGGTTGTCAATGCATTAAGCATGAGATGTTTAATTCTGCAGGAATTTCAGGTGAAGACCTTGGGGTTTAATCACCTTAAGGATATGTATTGTGATGATACAGACTTCAAGGAGGCATATGAAGCATGTAAAAAACCTGTGCTGAGATATAGAAGTCAGTGGAAAAAATACATGGTTCAGGAAGGATTGTTGTTCAGAGGAAATCAATTGTGCATACCAAGATGCTCAATGAGGGACAATCTTCTGAAGGAGAAGCATAATGGAGGATTGGATGGACATTTTGGCCATGATAAAATGTTTGCACAGTTGAGCAGTTCATACTATTGGCCAGGTATGAGGACAAAGGTGATAAAATTTGTGAACAGATGTAGAATCTTCCAACACACAAAGGGGAAAAGATAAAACACTGGATTGTATCATCCATTGCCAATACCAGAGAGGCCTTGGGATGCAATAAGCATGGATTTTGTGTTGGGATTGCTGAGAACGCAAAGGGGATTTGATTCCATATTTGTGGTAGTGGAATTTTTTTCAAAGATGGCACATTTCATCCCATGCTAGAAGACCAGTGACGCAACGCATGTTGTGAATCTATTTTTCAAGGAAGTTGTGAGACCTCACAGCCTACCCAGGAGCATTATCTCGGACAGAGACATGAAATTTGTTGGTCACTTTTGGAGGACGTTGTGGAAGAAGATGGGGACATAATTTTCCTTCAGCTCATCTTATCACCCTTAGACAGATGGGTAGACCGAGGTAGTAAACAAAAGTTTGGGAAATTTATTAAGGATTTTAGTCATTGAGCATCATAGTCAGTGGGATGAGATTTTTCCACAAGCAAAGTTTGCATACAATGACTCACCAAACAAGAGCACTGGAAAGAGCCCATTCCAAATACTATATGGAATGCAACCCAGGGGAGTGTCTGAGTTGAGAGACTTGGAACAGGGTGAGATCAGAAGCACTGGAGCAGAAGATTTTGTTGTTGAAATGAAAAAACTCCATAGCCAAATCAGAGAATAGTTGCAAAGTTCTAACTAGAAATACAAGCACATAGCTAATCGACATCGCAAGGAACTTCAATTTGAAGTAGGAGATCAGGTTTTGGCACATCTCAGAAAGGCAAGGTTTCCTAGGGGAACATATAACAAGTTGAAGATGAAGAAGATAGGACCCTGTAAGATCTTAAGGAAGTTTGATGTAAACGCCTATGAGATTGAGCTACCAGATGGTGTGGGCATTTCACCCATATTCAATGTTTCAGACTTGTATCCTTATAGGAAATATGACACAGAAGGATGAGGAGATCAAGGAAAGATTTAGTGGGAGAAACAGATGCCCGTGGCAGAAAATCCACAGATGGAGAAAATCGTGGATCAACGAATTGGCAAGAAGACCAGAAGGAAAACCTATTTTGAATATCTGGTCAAATGGAAAGGACAACCAATCGAGGATGCCAGTTGGGAAAGCGAAGCCCCCATCCAGAAGCTAGGAAAATCAGTGTAGGAGCTCATGGACAGGAGTCCATGAATTTTTGTCAAGGGGAGTATGATGCAGAAGCATCGTTGGCAAGTGCATAGAGGAAGGACCACTCAACATGTGGGAATTCTTCTAGAACTTCAACGTTGGCAGTTGCAACCGATTTTTAAATTTGCCTTAACTCAACACCAGAATTTACCTTTGGAGGCATGCTTGAACTAGTGCCAAAATTTACCCTTTGAAGCACATTTTGAAAGTCACAAGCGGAGAAGGAGTTTCCATTACGGATCTGGATTGAGACTGGTCTAAGATAGCCAGTAGATAGGGTTAGTTTCAATACAGAGGGAGAGTAGTTGTAAGAGAATTGCGAGTTAGCAGGAGATCCCAGTTTTCAGTGATTGTAAATTGAATGTATTTTGTAGCCATTTTAGCACTTGTGAATATAACAAAAGGAAAATTGATCCAAATACATGGGGTGTGAACAATATTTGTAATTTCCTATCATTTCTGTTTTTTTATGAGCAAGTGAATGAATCTCCATAAGGGAGAATGGAACTGTGAACGTTGTTTTTTCAGTTTTAATTGCTTCTCTTCATTTGAAGCTCTACAAGGTGTGCATCGAGCCAAAGAGGAATGCCAAGAGATTGGGCGACGAATTTATCTGTGAGAAATCCCTTGGATTTGAGTTATCGAGATCCCTTAGACGCAAGGAGTGAGCAGGAAATCGAAGTCTGCACAAGGCAAAGCTCAGGAAGAATAACACTTTGGATAAGTGTTATTGAGATCCAGGAACCCATTTCCCAGGAGCAACGAAGGTCGAAAACTTTGGGAACTCAGAGAATTTTCTAAGCCCAAGAGACTAAAATATCAAGATGAGGATCATTATTGACCGTCAGATCACGGTGGAAAATTAGTGACCGTCTGATTCGAGACAAGTGCGCAAGAGTTAACGTTGTGTATGTCTAGGAGGGAAAACCTACGAAGACTTGAACGGATGGTGGAGAGCCTCGAGGAAGAAGCATCGAAATCCCACAGGCTGTTGGGTCAAGTGGAACTACGAGAAGGTTAATGGCAAGGGACTTTCAATGCCAGAAACTTAGGAGGGATAACAGTCGTCCATCCCTAATATATCTGGACCGTTGGTCCATTTCATGATATCGGTTATCGCGAGTTGGGAGGACAAAGGTCCTTGATTTCCAAAACCCTGAAACGCGAAATCATGATTCATTAGGATAATATCTAGACCGTTATATATTAAGGGGCCGAGGGATGTCGATTTCCATTGTGAAATCGGGATTTGGGAGTACGAAGGGACAACAACTCGGGACTCTTGATTCGCGAAATCTTGACAAGATCAGGGTCGTCAGATCTTCAGAGGATTAGGGTCGTTGATCTGCAGCAAGGGAGTGTCTCATCATTTCGACGACCGGGAGGAGGAACGAACAGAATTCGTGAAGGGTGAAGTCGTGAAATGCCGAAGTGATCGCAACCGTCGGCCAAGGGGAGATCTGGGCTATAGATCCTGTGTCATCGCGATTTCAACGTTCGTGGCTTGGAGGAGTTAGATGCCTCTTCATGATAAAGCTTGTGGTCATGGGCATGTGGTCACATGAGCTGGGGAAAGGGAGGGGCTAACCTTCGCTATCCCTCATCGGGGTTTCAGGACTTGGAGGAGCCAAGGACTCGTTGTATTGGAAACCCCGAAGTCGCGAAATGCAATGCACCTTTTAGGTTAAGCCCTTGGTCGTGCCTGCGATCACGTGGAATGGGGGATCACGCCTAGTGTTGGTTTGCGTGGGAAAAACACAGACAAGGGCCTATGGACTTGGAGATAGAGGTTCCATTTCGGAACCAGGAGAGCCATTCCGACTCCAGAATCAGAGATCCTGACCGGGAGGTCACGCAACCCTTAGGAGGGATAGGGGGTCTGCATCATTATTGTGCATCCTCCATGCATTTGATATACAATCCTAAACTTGGATTTATCTTCTTATACCCCTACTTCTGCAAAATGTGCAAGAAACAATTTTTGTTAGAATTATGCATATTATAAAAAAATTGTCAATTGACGCTATAGGTCCTTCTTCTTCTCAATTAATGAAGAATCCTATCATACTTCTCCAAATTAAATTATTTCAAGATTATTCTCTTGTAAATCATCTTTCTAATGACTATTATTATGTCTTGATCTGATATATGAGCTGAAAGTTATGGCTCCCTGAAAAACCATTTTCACCACATTTATGCACTTTCTCCATTATTGCAATTTGACTAGGAGGCCAACTTCTTTCAACTAAAGAAAAAAATATATCAAGAACGAATAAAAATTCTATATTAGGAATTAATAATATTAATTATGGTGAACACACATCAACTTTCATATTATTAATCTTTTGCTCTAGTAAGATTCTACAACAATATGGAATTGACAACTTTGTCAATTTTAGAATTCCTTCAGACTTGGATTTTTGAACAAAACTATCTATCTCCCAAACTAAACACTTCTGGAAAAAGTTCACTAAATAAAACTTGTTTTGATTGATGAGTAGGGAAAATGTCAAGTAAATATTTTTTTCTAGTTTTGCGATCTAGAGTCACTTTTCCTCCTTTGAAAATCCCCAAAATTGACTCAAAATAGTGGATTTTGACTTGTTTTAGCATCTACATTTCAAACCCCTTACAATATAACCAATTCCTTCACTGGGTATTTTCATGTATTCTTTTTTAACACTCTATAAAAATTTCATCTTGATCTGGGTCTTGGTCATTGAGTAGGACCCATATCTTTAAAAACCACTATTTTGGACTTTCTGGAAAATTTAAGAAGAAATGGCTAGTGGCCCCACTAGCACTTTTGTATCCATCCTCACTACATACATACCATAAAATTTCATCTCAATATGGGTTATTATGCTCCTGTTATGGCCCAAATATAATTTTGGCTACAAAGTTGTTTTTTTCTTCTTCTAAAACATAGGTTGTCATCTGCATTGGCGACATCTACTGATGTGGAAACTAATATAACTTCTTAGCTCCATATTGTAGATTTTAATCTTGTACAATTATTTACCACAAAAATATTTTTAGTAAAAGGACAAAAAATATACAATGGAAAATACACACATTACACAAAGTTTTTTCCCCTGGAAACCCAAACCGGGAAAACCAACATATTCTATATTCATTCATATCATACATTGTTTACAATACAATATACATATAGGATCCAACAACATCCAAAACCCTAACCCAATGAACTGGATTAGTCAACAACCCTAATTCCTTAACTAGAAATAGAAAACCATCGGCAAAAACCATGTGCCGAAAAACTGCCCAACAATGGACACGAAAGTCAAGGTGACACGAAAAATGAGGAAAAAATGTGAGACGTTTCCCGATGAAATTTTTTTGAGGGAACTTCCCTTGAACCCCTTGCAACCCCCGAAGGGGGGGCCTAATTCCCCCCCTCAAACCCCACCCCCCCCCACACAACCAACACAACATAGCAAACACTAGAGCTAGCAGTGCAAAGAATATAACACATACCCAACACATATGGCACCCTGAGGTGATGCCATGTCATCCCTCCAACCACCTTAGCCCTACCTCGTCGTCATCCTCCTTTCTTCTCTCATTCCTCCCTTTCATTTTATTTTATTTTCTTTATATATTTATTTTATATTACGGGTCTCACCCATACCGACTGCCACATGGCACTGTATAATTCACCCCACACTAATTTTGGGTCCCAATCCCACACCTTACCTTCGACGCACAACATGCAAGACCCCCCAGATCGAACGAAAAAGGTTCGTGGTAAATCAACAATGGAGGTTAATCTCACGAGTTTAAGTAGGATGAGTGTTAACAACACCCAAAGGTCTAATACCACCATAACGCCTTCTACATACGTGACACATTCTGATTAGTGTCAAGGAATTTTGTAACATTCACAAACCACTTACCAAAAGTACCGATACTTCTCTTGGTATCGTTCCACCACCACGATATGTTACCTTTTCACCATGTCCTTCCACCATGGCAGTCCATGTCATCACTACCATGTGGCCTCCACACCATCATGTATAGAAAAATTCCCAAATTTTCCAAAATTCTAAAAAATGTATATTTTTAAGAAATATCCTTCGGCCGCCCAAGCACCCTCTGGCTCGATCTCTGTGAAAATGATATTTTTTCAACCATTTTGTTGGCCTGTATGGCCGAAGCGCTTCAATTGACACTTTAATACCAATTTGTGACATAAACATTGCCTGGGTACCTAAAAAATTTACGTTTTTTACTAATTTGAATTTTTGATACTGATTAATAAATCAAGAAGCATGATTCAAGCGCATGCAACAATCAAGAAACATATTATAAAGTAAAATAAATGTGATCTCATGTTATGCAAAACATTATTCAACAAACATGCACATTATAAACTCAACATAGAGATAATAAATACACAATGGAAATATAATTTACAAGAAACACAAAGAAATCATCTTTAAAATAAAACTTCATTGATTGGGTACAAACCTTGGACGTTCCACCCAACCTTAGACTTTGTTGCACACAAACTCTCTACAACATGCCACCCCTGAGCTGAGGATATGAATCCACAAGGATATGTGTCTAGGATAACTCTAAGTTTCACACACCAGTGAGCTATCAAGCTCTCACAATTTTCTCAACCACACAACAAATCCAAGTTTTCCAGCTCTCTTCCCCCTCAACCTACACAACCCAAAGAAATGAACCCCCTCAAGCTGTTCCACTTTTTTCCAGGGCTCCAATGCTACTAGTTAGAAATTATTACTGCTAGAAACTCCAAGGATTCTAAGCTATGGACAATTATTTCACAACTTCCATCATTCTCATGCACACATGCATTAATTTGTTGTTGGAATAACTAATAGATACCTACAACCAACTAGCAAGGCTCTTTACTTTCAACAGTTCATTTTCATCACCAAAAATCAAGAACTAGAATGAGCAAGAACGAATGAGGAACAGATAAAGAATGAGTGAGGGACCCCACACTAGTGCATGTGGCATAATTTTTGACATCTTTCCGACGATGTTTATTGATTAAACGATGAAATTTCGACAAACAAGATTCCAAATGTTTGTCGAACTTTTTTCGTCGCACCATCGAAAAATGCATTCACCTGTCATAATTTTGACGTACAATCCTGCCATGTGGCAACGATGGAGAGATTTAATCTGCAAAACTTTCATCAAAACACATCGTCCCAACTACAATGACTATATCTATTTGTTTTGTGTTCAATGAAACACACTGCAACGTGGCATTTTTTTGGAAAAAAATGATCCGCCATGTGGTCGTCGCAATGCTTACATGGTCTGTCGGTGTTGTGATGATATGGTACGGAAAACCCATCAGAGTGTCGACATGCACACTGTCAGCGTTGTGATGTTATGGTGAGGCTAGGCCCATCATATGAGTGATGATATGGTACACAATTCCCATCAAAGGTGCGATGGTATGGTGGGAAATGAGTGTCAGTGTTGCGACGATCGGGTGGCCATAGGCCATTGGAGGGTTTTCGGAGCATCGACGCATGGGGTGCATTTTCCGTTGGATATGCGACATTGAGTATGTGCATCATAGTTCTAACAAGAGGAAAATTAAGATAACAAAAAATTAAATTGATTCTACATTGAAATCCATGCTTATGATGCATTGGACATATGGAACATGTAGATGTGTTAGACTAAGAAGTCGAAGAAGTTGAGCCATATGTAGATGACAATGTTTTCAATATATGATTATATCAACGACTAGGATTAGGGTTTCTATTATTGCATAAAACCCTAATTCAAGCTTATTAGAGCCTCCACATCTAAAAATGCACACTCACAACTAAGAATTACATGTTTTTCTTTTAAATTGCAATTTCCACCCTTGTGCAAAATGCATGTCATGCTTCACCAAAATGCATGTTCAAGCATTAAAACACATCCAATTTGAGTGATTCCAGTTGTTGAGGGTGTCTTATATAATTTTACACTTGTCTACATATTTATATTTTCATTTTCAAACATAAAAGTGGTTGATGTGTAAAAGAGACAAAATATGCGTTCTAAATTGAGAGACGAAAACAATAGAAAGTGACCTAATGGAAATGCACACCCATGCATCTATATAGATCCAAATTTAGTGATATAAGTTTTGGGGTGAATTTACTAACATTCTAAATCTATATATATATATATGGAGTGCATTTTCAAATGAATAAGAACTTCTACCTTGAACCAAGATTCAAGATTTTTTGTAAAATGAAGGTTAAAACCGTCTTACTGTAAAATGCATGCCTAAGACTCATATGACCTCCAAATTGAGTGGTTAAAATTGTGGAGTTTGTATTTTATCATTTTACATATATTCATACTTTTATTTTTGCATTTTGAAACACAAAAACCTCTGTTGTGCATATAGGCTAAAAATTGTCTTGTAAATGCAAAAAAATACATAAAGAGGAAAATACATAAAAATGCATGAAAACATGGCATAATGAAAAATGAATGCCCTAGAAATAAAAATCCATGTATGGTGTTGGAAATTTACAAGTTACATGATATGTTGTGAACCCTAAAGAATGTATACTAGGGTGATTTGTGCCCATAAATTAGTAAAGGGTTGAAATATACATTGGTTTGAGATTACATGCATGAATAAATATGTATTGTTACATTTATAACTCTGGATTGTTTTAAAATTTACTTGAAGTTATTCTCAAAGAATAACTAGAAAAAAACACAACATGATAGAGACTATATATTTACATCTATAAAAAAATGTAGATTGTGGTAATGAATTATAAAACTGTTCAACTTATTGTGCATGAAACTTCCTATTTTCTGCTAGAAATTATTCAACCTATCGACAATTGATAACTTTGTCCTTAGGTAGGTTTGAATTCTCGGTAATAGGAATTCTTCCTATTTCTGCATCATCTGACATAGACTGCTGAAATTGAATTATAAAATTAAAATCCAAACTATTTACATTAAAAACCTCTATTGATGAAGGACACCTTACTCTGATAGGAATGCAAACTGAACCTTGAGAAAAATTTACCATGAAGCATAACTATAGAAATGATAAAAAAGATAGCAGTATTCTTGAAATTGTATTTGTTTTTCTAGAACAAATGCAATCTTTAGGGCGAGACAAACACCCCACAATTCCTAAAATTGTGTTTTCTTTTTCTAGGATGGATGCAATCTTTACGGTGAGACAAACACCCCGCAACATTGTAACTGTAAGGCATCCATAAAATTGTATCATTTGCATGCAGATTTCCATGTCACAATAGAAATCATATCACCATGAAAAACTAAAGTATTATGAGCTTCAACATGTTCTGCTTATTTTTATTTATGGGCATGTATGATAAATGGATAGGAAAAGTAACATTTCTAGACCGATGAAGAAATATTTCTACCTTGATGACATAAAAAAGATAACACTCAAAATTGTTAACTACTACAGGGGAAATGTTGACTTGATGTGTGTTAAAGTTGTTCTGCTAACTGATTAACACATGCCATGCCATAACTTTTTGGAGGGATAGGGGTGGAGCCTTCGTCAACCCCTTCATCAATATGACTCTTGGAATCTCTACTCCCTTTGGGATGAGCATCATGAGATAATCCTATTATCAATGCTAACCATGATGGGATTAGTTCCATAATCCATATGGAGAGATGTATACTACAGGCCCAACATTTACAAAATATTCAACTTGCATAAAAATTGGCAATTATAGAATAATTGGCCAAAATGCACATTGGGTTGAAAAAGTTAAAAATGTAACCAAAGAACACCTTTCAATCAGATGTCACAAAGAAAATAAATGAGAGTGTCCCATATACAATGTTAGATTTGCACGACCAAGCTCTAGTAGCAATGCACCTAATTTTTTTTTTATCATTACCATAGTCTATTAAAACCAATGAGATAAAATAAAAATATTTTTATGTCTACAAATCAACAAAATAGTTTTGTCCACAAATTTGAAATGATCAAAGTAGGTCCAAATACAAGACATTTACTTCATTTGGCTATTGATTCAAGGTGCCTCAAGTTATTCTTTAAGACAATTGAAGACATTATATCTCAGGGTAGTATTATGATCAATAAACTTTGGAATACAAAGTATTTGCAAGGCACATGACCACAATCAACAGAGGTTAAAAACAATTTTTTGTTCTGATATTGAATACACATAATTTGTCATCAAAGGAAACTACCAGGAAATGACATCAACAATATCAACATGAATCATTTGCAACTATGCACACACACTAACTAAAATGGAAAAATGAGTACTAACTGCCTACATCCATGAGCTCGATGAGGTAGGAGATTGTACAAACACATCAAACATAGGCTAGTTGTTAGTCACATTTTCATTGCGAAGACCTGCATAAATTATCAGAGAATATAATTTTATATGTCTGAAAAATAATTAATTAAATAAACAAACATATCAACATGTACAAGACTCTAGAAAGACTAAAGTGGAATTCCTGATTGAGCTTCTCTTGGTTTTGAGAATAATTTATTCTCTATTGAATATGGCCAACTGCATGAATGTGGAAGCTCGTTTGGCCCCTCACCCTCGCATCACTCTCAATTCCCCATACCCAATCGATTTACTGGAAAATAATTGAAAGTGGCATAGTACGATTCATGCATAGAAAGTAGCAAAACAAAAATTAAAGGTAAATGAAAAAAATAATGTGTGTGCATATATGTGGATTTGAACATATAAAACATATAAGATTCATCCATAAGAATGTAGAAAAACAAAAATTGTAGCAACAAATAGTTTACATTAATAAATTTAATCATCAAAATTTGTTTCCATTATACATGTGTCTCATAATATATACAATCACTTCTTTTTTTGTTTCTTAGTTTGTATATATTTGTTGAATGACTCATCCATTTATTGATCCCCTTCAGTGATTGGGCCCTCTCTTGGTGTTGATTGAATATACATGCTTTGAAACATTCTACGTCTAGTCGTGTACCCTCCATGACATGGATATTGCTGCAAAGAGGCATCGAATAGAATAATAAAAATGGTTAAATTGATATGGTTAGTTATTATTCATAGAAGTAGTTCATTAATACAAATATCATTACAATGTTCTTTACTAGGTTGACTAGTCAAAACCATTGGTTCGACTTCCATGTGTTCCTACTCTCTCCAAGCATCCTCATCTACATCCTCTACCATTGAAATAAGAAAATTGAGTACACCAGCTGCAAGTAAATATTAATAATCCTAATCCATACCTATGATTTTATAGCCATAACATCGTCATGGTTGTTCTTCACACCACCATCATCGGGCTACACTCCATCGTCATGGGGTTGTTGTCCACTGCTGACCTCATTATTGTTGTTTCTCTCTTGCTTAAAAGAAAACGACACATTCATTTATGAATGAAATCAATCGTGAATATATTTTACAAGTAATCAACAATTAAAGTCCAATGATTTTACTTATGTTGTCGTTCAAAGGGGCATATTGTGTTTTCCTCATGATTTGTCAATGTTCAACCACAACTTGAAATATGAACTTGAAACTGAGCTTAAGGTCTTCTTCAATGGTTGTTGTTTTGAAATGAGCCCCTTGCATTGCATAAGATAAAAAAAATTGACTTATTGGATGCAGTTAAATAAAAATTGGATGATAATAGGAATGATATGGTTTAATTATTTGGTACTTACAATTCGTGCTTTTAGTTTCATGTAACCACCTTGGCCAAGTTTGTGTTGATCGTGTTTTTTTGTCTTTCCTTGGTTGCTTTTGACATGTCTAGAAGCCTAGGAAAAGTTTCAAATAGGTTAGATATGACAATTTTTATATACTACTAAAGAAAATTTATCATATTAAATTCAAAATATCATATACCTTCCTAGACCGGGTGGCCTCTTTCCTTATTTTCTCATTGTCTTATTCTTTTCATCCTCCATTATATTCTTCCACTCACACTCGGGAATCATCAGAGGATGCTCATTCATAGGGGTTGTTTGCAAATGAACCCTATATTGATTCCTTACATATTTCAAATATGTACCAGTCAATGAGGTGACTCCAATTTTGTTGAAGGGTTCACTAAGCAGGCCGACCAAGTGCTCAATAAGATCCTTTTTCAAATTGGCATTCTAAGCATTTTACTATGTGCACATGGTGGAACTAAAAATATCTAAGGCCATGTCATTCATATGCTTAAAAAATTTTATTTCCTACAAAAGAATATGATCATTAATTTAAAATAATCAGAGAGACGTACGTTTCAATTAGATAATAGAAAATAATTAAGACATTCATAAATAACCTAGGATTTTTGGTTATCTTGATCGGAACAATGTTCTCATCCACCAAAAAGGTAACTGACATTGTTCCCTTGCTGGTAACACATGTCGATCCAAGAAAACAATATGTAGAATCACCAATTGGGTCATATCCACCATCATGTGCATGGTCTTGCATGTACTAGGAGAGTGTGTCATAGGCCGCAATAGGTTCATTCATTTGAGTCACGGGGATGCCATCCATAGGCAAAGAGGAAAATATCCTCGTGGGTATGTATCTTGTGCTATGACACTGTGGCATTGGTGCATTGCTACTATTAACACCAACCTCACGAGCGGGCTCATGAGTAGCTCCCAAAAAATACTATAGAAATAAAACATTTTTTTGTTCAAATCATATAAAAGTAGCAATCCAAAATTCATAAATGAATATATGCAATAAATAACATTTTTTTAAAATGGCGCTTACCCCATATCGTTGTGTATTTTCCATCAAATATTTGCACCTTTATTGGTTTTCCTCTGTTGGTTCACACCTAGCCAATGCAATAAGCTCCTTGCTTTCCTTTCTTAGAGCCTTTTTAATTGTCTCCATCATGTTGATGGATTCAAACAATTCATCATCGTCTCTCACATTGTCAACATCAGGTGTCGATAACTACATATATCATAAACAAACAAGTTAGTTCAATTATAAAAAAATTAATAAAATTCACTTTAAATGGACATGGATTTTGTTAGTCATTTACTTCCTTCAAGGTTGGTGTCTTCCCATGATCACCTTGCCATAATACAAGAAGCATGACATATTAAAATGTTACCTTATAATATAAGAAGCATGAGATATTAAAATGAATGTTAAAGATACAAAATAAGAGTCATTAAATGGAGGTTGGTTGAAATTATGGTGTTAACATACATCTTATACAACGGATCAACATCCATTTTCATTCATATTCCTATTAACACCATTTATATGTGCACAATTTGTCTAAAGACATACCTCTACTGAAAAAACTCATCTAAAACACATTTTCATCAAAGAAAAAAATGTCATTATTTATTCCATAAACATCCTAATATGTAACAACTATCAATTGTATGCAAATAAAAGAAAAACAACACTTTCACTAAATACTCATTAATATGGTTTAATAACGACTTAGGTTGATAAGAGTAAGCTCAGAATGATGGAATGATGATGAATGGTATACATGTTAACAATGTATGGGTTTGGCTAGTTCAAGGCTTTTTTTCTTCAGGCTTTAAACTTGCTTTGTTTTGTAAATTCTTTGTACGCCAATAGAATGATGAACAATGAAGCGAAGAAGGACACGTGATGATGAAATACCCGACAAATGAATAATTTTTTTTAACTAAGTCACTATTTTCATTTCCCTTATAGAATAGAGTATAGGCATGTCTTGAAATAAAATTGTACTGAAATGGATTGATACTAGAGGAGACCTTTTGTAATATTGAGTGCTGGAGCAAGTGAATGGGGTAAAGTGCACCTGGAGACTAAAGAATAATTTTTCCATGTATCATTCCTCATGCTATTTTATTGAGTAGAACAATGCTAAGGCACCCTATGAAGGAAAAATATCCTTCCTACTTTAGGTCACCTGGACGAATCTAATAACCTTAGGGGGTAACCCTCCTAAAATAAGATTTTTTTCTTTTTCTTTTAATTGAGTATTCTTCAATTGAAATTGAAGAAAGAGAGTTCTTTTTGGTACAAGACCCTAAAATTAATCAAACTTAAAATGATATATGAAAGCAAATTCTCAGTAAAAGCTTCACCAAAAAATGCTTTATCAAAGAGGGCACCATATTCTTCTTTAACCGACATTATATAATAAAAAAACAAAACAACAATAAAATGATTCCTTTAAATGAAATGAGCTCAAGACATATTCACATTTATAGTGACAGACAAAAGAGGAAATTGAGAAAAATATACAAAAAAAATTGCATTTGAAACTATCAAAAACTTGAAATTCTCCAGTAATATATATTGTGGATATACGTTCAATGATTTAACACATCAATATATACTGAAAAACAACTGCATTTATAAAATCATCAAGTGAAATCATAATAAAATATTTCTATATCCAAACTTTGAATAATTACATAAATAGGTTTTCTTAAAAGCAAGTTCGAGAAAAGCTTTTTGACTTCAAAAGCTTGAACTTTATAGAAAGAAAAATAAAGAGAAGTTAATAGTGAGATGGTCAAATAAAATATGAATCCTCCATGAAGTAACAAAGTTAACTGAACTAATACTAAAATATAAATATGATCGGAAATATTGTATGAAGCAGGTTCACGCGTCCTCTGAATGATACCCCCTAATTCCTTCTTCATTTGATTATATATTCTTCTTTGACCGCTATTGATTAACTATTTCTAAAATTAGATATAACTAACTCGGTCTATATTTACTCATGCATTGTTTTTCTTTCGTTGCTTATTCACATCTGTTGACATGGAAGCTAGGACCAACATGGGTGTCGATATTGATGCTTTCGTAGTGATTTGTGATGACATGGAAGCCTATGTGGCAACAAAGCTTAATATTGGAGTTTTATTCCTTAGTCTTGCTATTATTTTCCAATCATCTCCCTCTAGAATTTTATAACTCAACATTTTAGACCCCATGATATCAAATTAAGTACATAGATCATAACATGCAGGGGCTAAATTTATTTGGATTTTTTTAAGTATGCTAAGCAATGTAAAGTCATTGGATAATTTTTTAAAGATGATTGTCCCTCAAATATGTCTTGTTACATCTTCAAATTGCTCATGATTTTTTCTCTATTTTTCAATTTTCTCTTCAAATATTTCAACACTATAAAACCACCCTTGATCATTCTAAGGAACCGATAATCCAAGCTGGAAGGCCTCGTGAAAGATGGCTCTGAATTGTTGTCCAAACTACAAAATTCGTTGAAATTTTCTCTAAGTTGACTTAATCAAATTGTTCTTGAAACTTACTGTACTAACATCCATTATAAAGGATGCTCTATCATTTATTTCCCAAACCTGAATATCTGTACTACTTAGATAATTTACAATTTTTTTGACATTATTAGCAATTTGTACCTTATCTGCTAACTTTTCCCAAGCTTTCTTGACCTTTAGATTCATATTTCTTTCTAAGTTATCTATTTCTTGTAGAACATTAAAATGAGTTCTCATTTGTTGCATGATTGATTTGATTTGATCTCATATACAATGTTTGGCCTCAATTATATACATTCTTTCATAAATTTTCTGATCACAATTCTTTTTTAAGTCTTCAAATTCAACATTTTTCTTAAATTTTTTAGATAATTCAATATTCTTTTGTGCCATTTCAACATAAAGTTGTTCTACTAATTTTTTTTTTGTCTAATTGATCTTGTACATCAACTATTTATGAAATTTTACCTTGATATTAAGTTTCCATTATCTGAATCATTTCTCGAACTGTTGATAATTCCTTCCCCAACTAAATAATTTGTCCCTAGTATGAAGTTGCTTGGATTTCCTGAACATCAGGAACAATTACTTTTTTAGCTAGCTTAAATGACAATGTTATTGTTTTTTCTTCATTAAACCTTTCAATGTTTGCTTGCAGAACTGCATTTAGTTATGTAATATTTTTAATTTGATCTTTCTCATTTTCCAGCTCCACTATTTCCATGGTCTGTCTATGCATAGTGTCATGCATATTCAACTTTCCTCTAAGGTTCTGAATTTATTTATCCTTTTCTTTGATCATTGAGGCTATGCTATAATTATTTTATGTTGTTGTTCCTAGAGAGATCATTTTTTTCTTTAAATCATTTACTGCAACTGATCATGCCTTTTTGGTTTCCCTTTCAACCTCTAACATATTTTATAATTTACCAATTTCTATCTTAAGTTTCCTGAAATTTACAGATGCTTGAATCAAATCTCTAGCCACCATATTTCTTGTTTTCTTATGCCACTCATTCTTGTCTTCAGGTGGCAAGCTATTTAGATCAAATGTGAAATTTGTTGTATTGTATTAATTTGGCATAATATCTTCAAGTTGATAAGATTTTGGTTGAATAATGGCCATGTTCATTGTACATCTCTCATAATAAATTGAGGATAGCAGTCTAGAAGAAACAAAACCTCCATTAACCATCTAAGCGTATAAATTTTGCTTAGTTTGTTTTACAAACTTTTTGTCCATCTTCATTTCTAAACAAATATCAGTGTCCTTCTTAAAGGTTGTAATTTTTTTTGATGTTTCATTACTTTGAAAATCGTGAGAATCTAGAATGTGAGTAATTGTAATAATATATTTTTCATTCTGCTGTAATTTGTTGATTTCTTTTCTAGCTTCAGGATCTATTTTTTTCTTTTTCGTTGACGACTCTTCTATGGTATATTCTTCCATGGGATCATCTTCTCTATTCCTTTGTATATCTTCCTTTTTGGGAGTAGACATTGTGATATCTACCTCCATGTTATTTCCTTTCTTTGCTAGTGTTGATTACTACTCCATCATGACTTGTTGTACCTCTATCCAAGAATATTTATTAGTTAATCTTTATTTTTCTGCATAAACGTGGTCAGTATATGTTTCTAGTCCAACTGAAATTCTCATGTCATAAATCACTTTAAGAGGGTCATATGGCCAAGATATATTTTCTTCAAATTGAAAAGATTTCATCATATTTCCCACAATGGTAAGATCATTTCTTTTTTTAATAATAAATGTTCCAATCTCTGTTGGTATTGCAAAGGATGCATTTTTGTTCTTAGAAACAAAATGAACATAATCAACATTTAGTATTTTCCTAATGTATTCTAAAGAAAAAATTCTTGGAGTTAGATAGACTAGAAGCTTATAAGGCTTTAATTCTAAACCATAAATCCTTAGCATTGTATGATCTTTTGAAATATACAAGTCACCAAACCTCACTCATTGACTAATATGTAAATGATTCTTACATTCAGGAGGAATTCTAGGATGTAGTTCATTGAAGAACAAAGTGTAGACTACTGACACAAAATCATCAACAATTTTTTTAAAATCCATTTTAAAAACTTTCACAGTTTAAAATTCGAGTGCATTAAAATACTAGAAGTGGCCTTCCTTATTTGTCCTCATTTTCTAACATCAAGTGTTGGAAGAAAGATCATTGATAATGAAGAAGAATATAAACTACGTATGATTGATGCCTTTTCATGAACAATACCAGATAAAAAACCAACATAGTTGAACTTGACAAATTGTGTTAATTTATACACAAACCCTATGATTTTTTCATCCAAAAGACTATATTTTTCATATCCCAACATCATGCACACCATTGAGATTATATCTTTCACCGATCCTTTGAATAAGGAAGTATCTAATGGAAACTTTAGGTCTGATATATCTTTATTTTTTGGTAATAACCCTGTAAGAAAGTCTTTCTTCTGTTCTATTTGCAGGTAATTAAATAACTTTTAAATTTCTTCTTCGTCAATTTTATCCTGACCTATTGGTAATGATAACATCTCATAAAAAAAATTCTAATAAATATAAAGAGTTCATTCTATCTACTTTTGTCTTTTGCAACTCGAATTTCGGAATCATAACACTCAACACACATCTTAACAAATTCTGGGAAATGGAAAGTACATGGAACAATAACATGTGCAAGACCATATTCCCATATTTGGAGCTCATCTATATTTCCCTGAAAGTGTAATAAGGCCTGGATACAAAATTCCCTAGAGGTTTTATTAGCTAAATAAGTTTCAACTACATCCCTATCTTTTTCAATAAAATGTTTGAATGAAGGATTTTCTAAATTGGGTTGCTGATCATATTTCAATCATTTTATAGGTTCCATATTTTAACTCCTTATCTTAATATAACCCCCTTTTTATATTTCAATTTTATTTAAAAGAGAAATAAAGATGACTGAAAGTACCTTTAAGATTGGAGAAGATTTCAATTACACTGCATGTACTCTGCAATGCTCTTGGTCATTAATAATTGATTCATTATTAGGTTATTTTCCCTTGAAGAGAAGTTGG
>ML794092.1:143967-161636 GCA_009831015.1 Picea engelmannii | reverse complement strand
ATGAATGGTGAAAATAGTAGATATGGAAATGTTCGTAGACCTGTCAACAGAAATTATAATCCATTTGACCCATTAATGGATGAAAATATTGTATGTTACAAGTGCAATAATCTTGGTCACAAAGCACAATATTGTAGAGAGATTAAGGAAGATAATCGTATGTCAAATGTCTGCATACCAACTACAACATGGAAAAGGAAAGAAATTCCACAAAATGAAAATTTTCAAATAGCATTGGTCGCTAAAGAATGCAAAGAAGAAGATGAATGGTTCATAGACAGTTGGTTCTCATCTCTTAACCCATATTTTGGGCTTGCATAGGGGCTTCTTAACCCATCTTTGGGACTTCCAACTTTATGACCTCATAACTGCTCAACCGTGAGGAACTACATGGCATTCCACCTATCACCGGAAATTGCATGATGAGTGTTATCCATATATGAAGGTAATACCTACATTTACACTGGTGTTCATGTCCTTATTACTTGATAAAATTTGGGTTCCATAACCACACCTCTGGGGTGTCATGTAGACTTCATCAAATGCACCCAACACATATGTTGACATCAACCACTCCATCAATGAAAACTAAGTCACCAACAATATCGACCACATATCTAGGGCTCCCTGACTTCTCCAAAGGTTGACATTAATCTCTAAGGGTTGACATCAATGAAAACCAATTGTCCAAACCAACTTTCCAACACCAACAAAAAAGAGCTAAGTGACATAATGGATTCTTCAAGAATAAGAAGTTTAAATAAGGATAGTGGGCCCTTCTGTTTGAATCAAGGTAAAAATATTTCAAGGGAAATTTCTACACTCGATGGTTAAGGCCATATGAAATCTACATTGTTTACGACAAAGCTTTTGTCAATCTCTGCACCATCGATGAAGAAAAGATTCCATTGATGGACAATGGTCATTGATTGAGGCTATACCAAAAGCTCAAGTCTAGAGAGGAATTTATTCAAGATTTAGTCAAGTAAGTAGATATGGAAGTTGCAAGTAAGGGGCTATGTCACCCACAACCAGAACTTCCCGATTCCTTTTCCAATTCCAATTTTAATAAAAAAACAAAAAAATATACATATAATAAATATATGGTAGTGAAACCTGGCTCTAGGCTCTACCAACCTTGGTGATATTAGAAAACCAATTCTTGGTTGATACCACCAAGCAGAAAAAGTTTCAGTTCTTAAAACCTCCTTGGAGGCATAGTTGGACATGCCTTTGTTTGAAAACTGTATTTCCAGTAAGCAAGGTTTTAGACAAAAAAGAAAAAAGAAAAAAGAAAAAGAGAGATCCACCAACTTTCTTAGGATGGACCCTATTCTTACAAGATAAAATCACAAATGATGTCTCTTTGTGCCAACATCTACATGAATATTAGAACGATTGTTCGAAAAATATTTCATTTTTTTTTTTACTTTTCCAAGTGTGATATTTTCTACAACATCCTGAACATTTTTACATCTCTAAGATAAGGAGGAAGTAAACAATTTTGTTACTTTTTCATGTTATATTTTCTTCACCAAGATTCACAATATGTACCCTTTGCAGGAGCAAGATGATGATCTTCACTTGAGTGGATAAAAGTAATCTGCGGGAAGATTCAAGACTAATCTCCCCTCTTCTCCATTCATCAATTGTAGTAAGGAGGTCCATCGACATTAGCATGACATCCATACGTTTGATTTCCTCACAACAATTCTAGGTTATCTCTAACTCACTCTTAAATTTTTCCATGCATAGAACTTAAAGGATTAATGGATGGACCTAATACCAAAGAGATACCTCTTGTTTTTAACTAAGGAAATGACTAAATTCATCAGTCATATATACTTAATATTACTGCAAGAATCCCATCATGTCTAAATGTCAAGATCCCATTTAATTTAGCAGCATAACACCTTAAGGTTTCGATCCATTTTGTAGCATGATGCTCATATAATCGTGTCATGTAATTTGGTAGCATGTTGTCTAAAGTTCCATAAAATTATACTAAATATTGTGACATGCGATTGAATAGCATGAGACCAAAGTTTTTAATTTATGAAAGGCCAAATCGATGTATATGAATCCAATACATGTTCCGAAATGACTAATCCGATTACTCCTTCATGATCAATCCACCAAATGTCATTGTCCTCATTCCAAGATCGAATAAGGCCATCCACTCTTCTGCTTAATTAAGAACACCGAGTAAAATATGTTCCTCTGCTCCACAAGCTTTAAACCACTCCTATGCTCCATAAACTTATTCAACCCTTGATACACCCTGACGAAATTCTATGTATTAGTATGGGAGGCTCAATAAATTGGGTGAAGCCTAAAGGAATCAACATTATACGGACCAACCCATAGGTTATGGAGATATTTTCATAGGCATGGTCGCTTCCTTTCTCTTATAAATTTCACGGCTCAGATGCAAAGGTCACCTTAGAATTTTCCAAAACTTTCAATGGAAATCAAGCTCTAGTGCAGAAATTAACGATAATAGTTACTAAAGATTTCATCAGCATAGTGGCAGGTTTCCCTGGTAGGGGAAAAGGTGGTACACGAATTTTAAATTTCCAAATGATAGTTGGCCTCATTTCCTAGTGAGTCCATCTCCTCTGCCCAATGTTAGGAAGGGAATTCAAAGTGATGCATTAATATCCTCATGGAAGGAAGTTGATTTATTCATCTAAAAGTTTATTTCGTGTGAAGGAAGGTTTAGTATGACATTTCACTATCATAATAGACTTTTGATTCACCTCAAGGATGGTAAGATTCTCAATATGCCATTATTTTTTCTCAAAATCTTAACTAAAATGAATACAACTTTGAGGAAACGGTAAAACCATGAGTTAGGGATATATCATCAAGGGTTAATCAAAATGCTAATCACAATGGATTTGTACCGACCGAGTATTCCATGGGATGTGTTCTCCAAATAAATTAGAGCAAAACCTCATGATAGGGTTATTACACCTAGGGTTAGACCTACATAGGACAAGTCTCAAGCCCATATTCCATCCACTTTAACTCCAATTACATGGTTAGCTACAAAAGAATTCCATCACTATGAGATGTGGGATTCTAAGTGATCAAAGACTTCAATAGAATGGAAGACTATGGAATCCATTGAGGACATTACTACATAATCAACATCGATGTCTTTCGAGCCTGATGAAGTAGAATAATCAAGGGTTCATGAAGCATATTTTGTCTAACAACAAGAGGACCAACCCAACAATGAAGAGCAATCAGGGGAATTGGAAGGAGATCGTGACCAAACCCTGGGTCAAGGAGAAGAACAGTTAAAAGGGGAACTTAAAGGGTTCTCATCCCCAAAACCCTTATCCCCATATAGGAAGACATATGATTCATTTGAGGCACTAAATTTTCTAGGACCACTATCATCGATTCAACATGACCAATCCATGGATTGTACGAGAGAATATTCTTAGCTCCCAAGCCATGCTCTAAACCCAAAATTGGAAAGATCAAGAAGAAAGAGGAAAATTAGGACCAGGAAAGGTAAGCTTCATCAAACCTATAAATCATTTCATTTTCACAGCCCAATCTATCAATATTTGCTCAAATAAAATAAGAAATTAAGGTTGCAGAATCATAAACTTGAGAGGAAACTCTAGAAAAGCAAGCCCAAAATTCCAAGTAATATGGGAGCTTTTTTGGATGTTATTGATTATTAATAAGCTTCACTTCCTAGGGAAAATGCTTATTCAAAAGAGTGTGTGAATGATGTTTGCAAGGTGGTCAACTCTATCCTTGATGATATCGTGACTAATACTTATGCATTCATCCAATTGAAGTCAGATATTTTAGAATGGATTAGAAAGGATGAGATCTTCAACCTAGGTATTATAGACAGAGAGAGCCATTGTCAGGTTATTGAGAGACTGAAGAAAAAATGGTTCTCCATGTACCTTACATGAGAAGAGAAACATAGAGAAAAAATAAAATAGTATAAGGACTATATAGCACAAGCTCAAAGTTTGAAACAATAGGCATGTGAGTTGGAATTAGAAGTCATCTCCTATTGTAACCATTCTAGCATTTATTCCATATTTCTACATGATCAATGAACTTCCTTAAAATTAAGGTGATTGGTAGCAGGGAAAGTACAGGAGGTACGACAACCTCAATATTTCATTGATATGTTATTCTCTATTGAATCTAAGGACCAATATTTATTATGTTAACTTTACAAATTCAACTTTCTTCTTCAATACAACACTTGTTGGAACCCCAATCCCTATGTCAGGGATATCCAACTACGATATTTTTCCTCATACATTTTAAACCATATAAAATGGAAGAAAGACACTAACTTTTATACCATGATCAAATCGGAAGCGAGACTAATGATAAGGGATGAATATCCCTTAACAATTGTGATCATGGATGACTACCAAAGACTAAAGAGAGACCCAGGAGATGTTGTAACTAATAGGTACCACAAGAATTTTTCTATCACAGATTATCGGGAAGTCACAAGAGCACACTTCCTACAAGCATTATTGGTCTCTCATGATTTGTGGGATGGAATACCTAACTACTTGAAGAACAAAAACTCAGTTGGATTCCCCTATTTCAGTCTGGACCTTAATAGGTCATCATTATATGCTAGTTCCTTGATGAGACATGGGGCAATATGGATAGTGATGAGATTCCACTACCCTGTCATTTGGTTTCCAAACCACTTTTACAGGGTACCTAAAAAGTGGGTAGAGAAGAAAAAGTTAACATATTGGACATGGGTTGATAAAATTTTTGGGGGGTACTATAATCCAAGAAAATATGGACACCCAACCTTCAACTAGGGGGACATTTATACAAGGATATCAGAACAAGAATGGCAAGGCTTGGATAAGGGACATGCAAACCAGACCAACTGGGAGGAGATGATGAGATGAATTTTTGACATCTTAATGTACCCTTTTTACCTCTTGCTTAGTGTCACTTTTTCCTTCCTTATTAAAAATAATTCCATTGTCTTATCCCTATTCCATATCAGCTCAAAAGTAATTACGGTTTTACATTTAATCTATTTTATTTTCTTGCATGGTTAATTTAGGATGAGTTGAGATTACTTGTGCTGTTTGAGTGAATCTAGATGCATCCATAAGTTTTATTTCAATAAAGTTTGTTGACCTCACATGTAAAGTGTACCAGCATGTTCTAGGTCATCTATAGGGTTGTGGCACGAGGTAGCTAAGCACGTTTCACATGGCCACGGCAGGGTATCTTTGATCAACAAATAGGGAAAAATTTTCAACTGATTATCACCTATGTAATTATCACAAGATGACATCATAATGAACTCCATGCATATGATCAACCAAATAGAATCTTATGGCATTAAATCTACTCTCTCTCACGATGCCAAATCAATATGATCAAATGCCTCAATGGATCGAACCAACAACAAGTTGTTTTGGTATATTCTTGTTAAGTGCGCATGAGCCAATCATGGATCACAGTGCTTTGTTGTTAGTTATAATGGAAAAATGTAAACATCGAAATCGAGGGTTCCTAACGTTCCATTCTTGGAAGAGGAAGATGATTTGTTCATGTATAAATATTAAGTTATCCTTTCTCTCGGGAGGAGAAAGACATTCTGTGTGTGAGTGAGCATTATCACTCTGTAATCGATTTCTATTTCATATATATATATATCAATGCAAAGTTATCCATGTGCATGATTGTGGGTTAAGATTGATTTGGTGGTCTCGTAGCTAGCACAGAGGTCGAGCCTTGTGGGGGGGGGGCACTCAAGGTATGGTGTTGTTCCAATATATATGTACATTATTTTATTTCTACTATGTTAATTCATTCTAGTAGTGTTATTTCATTTTGGTATTTGTTTATTTTGCAAGTAATTAAGCTCATTGCCTTTAGATTATAGTTGCTGCAAAATTGGCTTGTTATATAATTAACCTACTCTTAGATTCGAGCTTGATAAAACAAAGAAGATATGTTTGAAGTATGGGATATAATCCATGATGGTTTTAACATAAGTGACGCCATTGATTGATCCTAAACTTAAGAGTAGTAGAATTTTTCTTATGCTTTTGTATGTTAACTTGGAGTGAATCAACATAGATTTATTTTCATTTTCATTTCTTGTAGATTTAGAATTAGTCATCACAACATATAATTTAAATATCAGTCAATAAAAAACCTTAAATTATATCCCAAGCTTATCTAACCTTGAGTTTACAATTAAGTTACCCAGTGATTTGACCTTGCCACAAAATTTAGAAGGGTAAACCAAAACACTATCAACAACACACATGGGATATATAAGGAAAATTTTAGTGCGAGATCCTGAACTAGAGTGAACACCATCAAATTCCAAATTCCAAACATCATTGGTCCCTTTGTACTCCTCTTCTTGAACTATAGAATTTTCTAAGACACATAAATTACCAATCCATTCACTGGTACATATCAATTCATTCATAGGATCTTGAGGATATTCAACTTGGTATCCCACAATAGGTTCTCTATATAGGGTAACCAAATCCCCATCAAGAGTTGGAATAGCAGCATAGGACAAGCACCCAAGGTTGCAACCCACTTCTTATATAATAACATTCCCCAAGCATCAGGAGCTTCTATAACCACAACATCCATTAAGAGTGATATATCTGGGTAAGTAGTTAGGCTAACCTTAAGATATTTAATGAGGCGAAAAATAGGAATAGCCCTTGTGTCAATATCACATACATTTCTATAAGGCCTTGTGATCTTTAGACCAATTTTATTCATAACTTTCAAAGCCATAACATTAGTGGAAACCCCAAAATCAAGCATACAATTATGAAGGAGGAGATTATTTATCATCAAGGTAATGAAGAAAGGTGCATGTCCTCCATTCTTCTTGTCATGGTTCATGGTTTGAAGGATTATAGGAGGGTCTTTAGACTCTTCTTGAAATTCAAAGAACTCCTTTAATTTATCCATTTGTGATGGAATCTTAGTGAGTTCAATAAGAGGAATAGGAAAATTCAACGTAGTCAAGTCGATATTCAAATCTATATTGTTATTTTTTTTGCGTAAATCTTGAGGAAGAGTAGGGTCATCATTTATGTTGGATGGTACATGTTGAGAAGCTTATCTACTCTTCTTAATATTTTTCAA
Source organism: Picea engelmannii (assembly GCA_009831015.1). NCBI lineage: Eukaryota > Viridiplantae > Streptophyta > Pinopsida > Pinales > Pinaceae > Picea > Picea engelmannii. The sequence continues at coordinate 154,481 of ML794092.1, read as the reverse complement.
ACAACCTTTATTCCTAATATTATCCCTCTATTATTCATCCATAAAATTCAACATTTCTAATTTGGCTAACCTAGCGGCCTTGGAAATTTCAAGTTCCCATTGTTCTTTGGTAATACCGAGTATCGTTTGTGAAGGCATAGGATCCACTTCATCCAAGTTCACGTGATCTATAGAATTAGGGTTTCCCCATGTATTCCATTCTTGATCATGAGAAAAGTCATACATTTGATCATGTTCCAATATATTGCCGGGTTGTTATATTCTTTGCAGTGAAAGCATAATCATTTGACTATCTGGTTGAGTTGGATCGACTGGGTGATAAGTCAACTAACGAGTTAAGTCAATTTGATAGTTAAGTCGAATGTCGAAGTGATCAACCAGGGAATTCAAAATCAAAGTGATCGATGGGAAAGTCAAAAGGTGAGCAGACAAGAGGTTGTTAGGAGGTCGAGTGGAAATTGACTCAAGACAAACTCAAGGTCAATTGGTAATCTGACTGAATTTGACTATAAAAAAATCCTTAGATTTGCAATATTTTCATCCAATCATACACATGGATCTATAAACTTTTTTGGGTTCCACGATTTAGGGTTTTGCATACTGTAAAGCCTATAAATAAGACACGTTGTAATTGTATTAAGTTGATCTTCATGCTAATCTTTAGCAAAAGGTCATTGGTCATGTATATGTAAGCCGAATTGGTTGTAGGGTTTTTCTTGTGAAAAGAAAGAGAGTATGATGGAAAATGTGTCTGAGGTGTAGACCAAGGTTAGACATGTAACTTTTTATTCTAAATGAATAAGACAACAAAAGAGAAAGACACTCAAGGAATGTTGGTTTTCATGTTTGGGTTTCCAGCGTAAAACCTTTGTGTACTTTGTTTGTCATTTATTTAATTGTTTAAGTATGTATTCTCTTTCTTACTTGGTTTAGTTTGGATGTCTATTTCCTAACATATGGTATCAAAGCTAAGGTGATTCTATCTTGGATCTGAGCTAAACCTAGGTCTAATGAGAGTTGTAAGTCATAGATCTTTAAATTTTTGCTTGAAAGAATGGAAAGTAGTTCGAGGATAGAGATCGAAAAATTCAATGGTTAGAATTTTTAGCTTTGGAAGCTTAAAATTGAATATCTCCTTGTAGATCTAGAACAATAGGTAGTTGTTTTTCCAAGAACCATTCTGACGAGTATGTTGAGGGAATAATGGGAGAAACTCGAGAGAAGGGAAATGATTACGATTCAACTTTGTCTTGAAAATTTGGTGGTGTTGAATGTCTCAAGTGAAGAATTGACCAATAAACCATGGGACAAGTTGGGAAGCTTGTATCAATCAAAATCCCTGGTAAACAAGTTGTTCCTTAGAAATAAATTGTATCTTCTAAGGATGAGCGATGAGAGATCGATAACAGAACATCTAAATGCATTCAATACTGTAATAAGTCATTTATTACGTGTGTATATTAAAATCATTAAGAAGGAGAAATGTATTATCCTATTATGCTCTTTGTCAGAATCTTGGGATATCTTAGTCATGGCTACAAGGAGTAATTTGTGTTGGGTATGCGTTATATTCTTTGCATGTGTGTGTGTGGGCACGTCAGATTCGACAAATACATCTAACGATCCCTCTAGTAGTACTATTTGTGTCATGTGCATTGGGCACTTCCTAGGGGGGTCCCAGGGAGGGCCAGGTATGGTCCCCCTGGTTATGCATAGCGTTTGGGGCAGCACCTCGAAATTGTTTTTTGGGCATTTTTTCTATTTTAGCGGATTTTTCTATTTTTAGTGGTTTTCTAAATTAATCCCGATTAAGGGATTAGGGTTTTAGTATCTATGGAATATCTAAAAACATTGTATATATATTGTATGGTGAATGGTGAAATTAATACAATGAAGCGTTGAAAGGTTTTCTCCCGGTTAAGGGTTTTCGGTACAAATCTTTATGTACTATGTGTATGAGCCACTGATTAATTTATGTTTTGATTAAGAATCTATATGCATCACTTTATTTCACAAGTTTAAAACTTACACGTGGTATCAAAGCTTGTTTTTGGCTTCAGAGGGACGCCTTTGTTGTTGAGGGTTTGGCTCAATCTTGATAGATCAAGTTTATCTTGGGTCTGTGATAAACTTGGGCTTAGTGGGAGATTTTGCAGTGGTGATTCGAGTGTAGAAAGATGAATGGCAAGCTCTTCTAGAATCGAGATAGATAATTTCAATGGTAAAAACTTTGAGCTATGGAAGATCAAGATGGAGGACCTTCTTGTAGACAAAGAACAATGGATCGTTGTGGATCCTGGTACACAACCTACTGGTACGCAACCTACTGGAACACAGTCGACTGGTACAGAACCTACTAGTACACCACCTACTGGTATGTCGAAAGAATATTGCGAGAAGTTGGGAAGAAGAGAAAGGAGTACTATTCGACTCTGTCTCACAGATTCAATGTTGTTGAATGTCTCAGGAGAATCTACAACCAAGGAAATATGGGATAAGTTAGGGAATTTGTATCAATCAAAGTTCCTGGTAAACAAGTTGTTTCTTCAAAATAAGTTGTATCATCTTACGATGGAATATGGAGATTCCGTGACAAAAAATCTAAATGCCTTTAATACTCTAGTAAGTCAACTTGTCTCTGTTAATATTATGATTGCAGAAGAATATAAGTGTATTACTTTGTTATGTTCTTTTCCAGACTCTTGGGATAATCTGGTTGTAGCAATTGGTAGTACCACTCAATCTACATTGAAGTATGAGGATGTAGTTTCATCCTTTCTATCTGAAGAGATGAGGCGGAAAAGCATGGATGATCATAACACAGATGCTTTATCTATAAGAGGTCGTACCCAAGATAAGAATCCTGGTAAGTCTTTGGGGGGGAGATCTAAATCTACAGGTAGATCTAAGTCTCCAAGAAAATCTTTGAGGAAATGTTGGAAGTGTGGTAAAACAGGGCATTATAAGAAAGATTGCAAGTCTAAGAATGTTGATAAACCAAAGGGATCTGATAGTACCTCTTCCACAAAGGCAAAAACCTCTGCTGAAGAAGGAGGTTATGTTTACCTAGCATCTACAAGTACACATGCAGACCATGATGTATGGTTGATCGACTCAGGTGCATCATACCATATGACTCCTCACAAGGAGTGGTTATCTGAATATGAAAAATACGATGGTGGTGATGTATTCCTAGGAGATGAAACAACAACCAAAATCATGGGACGTGGAAGGGTTAAGTTGATGGTAAAAGATGGAAGGATTAGAACTCTCCCTGGGGTTCTTCACATTCCAAAACTAGCTAGGAGCCTAATATCTATAAGCAAGTTGGATGATGCAGTAGTGGATATTGTATTGGAAAAGGGCACTTGCAAGATGGTACGAGGGGCAATGGTGTTGATGAGGGGAGTTCGGTGTGGAACTCTGTACAAGTTGTTGGGAAGCACTTATACTAATGGGTGTAACAATTTTGTTGTCCATGAGCAAAGAAATAAAGAAGACAAGACCAATATTGTCCCTGGAAAGAAGACCATGTTGTGGCATTAAAGACTGGGACACATTGGAGAAAATGACCTTTGAACACTACACGGTAAAGGTATGGTTGAAGGTATGTATAATTGCACTCTGGATTTTGATTTCTGTGAACATTGCATATATGGTAAACATAATTGAGTAAGATTCCCATCTGGTGCTACAAGAGCAAAGGGGATCTTAGAGTTGATACACAATTATGTGTTTGGACCTGTGCATGTTCCATCACTAGGTAAATGTGTGTATTATGTTTCATTCATAAATAATTTCTCAAGGAACACATGGATTTATTTTCTTAGAAAGAAATATGAGGTATTTGATAGATTTAAAGAGTTTAAGGCTCTGGTAGAAAATCAGACAAAGAATAAAATAAAGGTATTGAAAACAAATAATGGTGGAGAATTTTGCAGAAATGAATTCAAATAATTCTGTAAGAAGTGTGGTATAGCAAGGAAGAAGACTACTCCATACACACCTCAACATAATGGAGTTGCAAAAAGGATGAACAAGACACTGATGGAAAAATAAAGGAGCATGCTTAGTGGTGCCGAGTTAGGACAATAATTTTGGGCAGAGGTAGTGGGTACAACATGTTACCTGGTCAATCGATCACCCTCATCAGTGTTGGATGATAAAACTCCACATGAGGTATGGACTGGTAAGACACCCTCTCTTGAAAATCTTAGAGTGTTTGGTTGTGATGCTTATGTACATGTTCCAAAGGAAAATATGAGTAAGCTGGATAATAAAGCTGAAAAGTGTATCTTTATGGGTTATAAATATGGTGTGAAACGTTATAATCTTTGGAACCCAGAAACTAAGAAGATTGTTTACAGTCGGGATGTTGATTTTAGAGAGGTAAAAGATGTGTCCAAATAGGGATTCCTACCAACACAAGACGAACCTGAGAACATAGAGCTTGAGTTAGATGATGCAAAATCTTAATCATCTGAAGAATATGAAGCAGAATAAGAAGAAGAACCACATACCCCAGTATTGAGGATATCAGTGAGAGAAAGAAGGCAACCAGAAAGGTATAGTCCACCTGATTTCCGTTCCAATTTTACTTTATCTATTACTGATGATGATCCCAAAACTGTTAGGGAAGCAGTGAATTCAGAGGATAGTAAACTATGGAAGAAGGCCATGGTTGAAGAAATGGATGCCTTGGATAATAATGTGGCATGGGATATAGTTGAGTTGCCAACTGGAAGAAAATCTATTGGTAGCAAATGGTTGTTTAAGAAGAAGTTTAATGCAGAAGGTAAAGTGGAGAAATGAAAATCTTGGTTAGTAGAAAAAGGTTATTCATAGGTAGATGGAATTGAATTTGGTGACATTTTTTCTCCTATTGCCAAGTTAACATCCATTAGATTTTTTTATCTATTGTTGCTTCTTTTGATTTGAATTGGAACAGATGGATGTGAAGAAAATATTCCTACATGGGTATCTAGAAGAAGAAATCTACATGAAGCAACCAGAAGGCTTTGTAGTGAAGGGAAAGAAAGAGTTGCTCTGTGTTGGGGCTCAAAAATGTCTTATTCTCATCCACCTTTCCCTTCATTATTCTTCACATTTCACCACCCCATTAACCTTTCATGATATCATTTCCATAAATATACTTGGGTTTCACCTTATTGTTCTCCACTTTATTCATTTTAGTATTTAAAAGGAATTTGTGATTAAATGTTAGAAAATCAACATGTTTTCATATATATCTCAAANAAGGAGAAGATCATGGAGATTTGGTTGGAATATCTTATCCAAGATATATGAGAGATATGTGTGAGGATTTGAAGGGATTATATTTTGTAATAATGGGAAATAGGTTGAGAGAAAAGTGGATCTATAATAATGAGATGGTTATCATATCTTCAAGGCTCTCATGTATAAAAGAGAGTGCTCTCTCTTCATGAGGATTCAAGTAGAAGAGGAATTATAATTGAGTTAGATTATGTAATTAGAATCAAAGTAGTCATTAGGATTCGAAAGAGAAATCGATTCTTAGATTTGATTCATGGTTTTGGTTTTCATGCTTTCAATATTATTTTATAAAGATTGATTTGATTATTATAATATAAGATTTCTTCATTGGTGAGATCTCACATATGTTGTTGTGCCATTCAACTCTTCACATGTTGTACTTGCTTTTCCTTCATGTAGTTCTCCATTTCTAGATTAATTTCATTTACGCAATTTCCCATTCCTAGATTAATTTCATTTACGCAACTAGATTAATTATATTTTAGTCACGTGTTAGATTAATGATTCAATTTCAGTCGTGTGTTAGATTAATGAATCAATTTCAGTTGTAGTTTAAACATTAGATTCGATTAGTCCCGTTTCAATCTTTCATATACTTTTCATGTGCTTCGTTAGTTTACGAACCCAGGGTTGACAAATTAGATAGTTGGGCAAGTACTACAACTCAATTAATACAACATTAGTTTGGCACAATATAACGACTATCGTTCCCTTGTCACGATTGTTCTTCCTTTTGCTATTCATTTGAACGAAACGATTGTTGTTCCTTTTGTTATGATTGTTGTCCCTTTGCAGGGGTTGCATCTCTGGAGGAGAAGTATTGAAAACAGAAGGTAAGAACCTGCATAGGCAACAAGTAAAACACTTGCTCCAACGCCTACCTTTGGATGATGCATAGAGGTTATATTTTAAGACATCTTTAGAGCCCAACATTTTGGCGCCATTGTCGTTGAAGCATGATGGATTGAGGTATTAGTTTCTTTTTCATTTTAATTCATAAAATTGTGATATAAACGTGTTGGTAAGGGGTCATAGAAGCTTGTGATAGGAGACTCCTCATGTTCTCCCTACCAACTAGGTAGAAGTAATTTCAATTTTTGCAAGATTAGTTTCAATTTCTGCAAGTGTGATCTAGATATGTTGGTTAGGGGACATAGAAGCTCGTGAGAGGAGACTCCTCATGTTCTCTCTACCAACTAGGTAGAAGTAATTTCAATTTCTGCAAGTGTGATCTAGATATGTTGGTAAGGGGACATAGAATCTCGTGAGAGGAGACTCCTCATGTTCTCCCTACCAACTAGGTAGAAGTAATTTCAATTTCTGCAAATTTCAATTCACGCAAAAGTAGTTTTAATTTTTATGATCTACATGTGTTGAGGGTCATATAAGCTCGTGAGAGGAGACTCATCACTATCCCTGCCAACTATCAGGAACATTTTAATTTCCGCAACTGTGAAGAGTAATTTTTTTTTTTTCGTTTCAGTAAGAGTGATTTTATTCAAGTTTTTTCATTTAGATTTCAGTTTTGGGTGCTGTAAGAATCCTTTTTTTTTTAAACATGATTTAACAATGAATTTAATCTTGGAACAACTTACGCAAATCCTAGAAAAAGTTGGGGTCTCCTCTTCTCTGGAAGAGGAGATCTTGACAGTAGCCAAAAGCTTATTCACTCCTCCCGAGGTGAATGAAGAATCAACATACGAAGAACCTTGCATGTTTAATGCAGAATCATTAGGTGCACAAGAGGGAGAAGAGGACAGCGAGGAGCTGCAACATGATTTGAGTAAGACAAATTACACCTATGAAAGCCTGATCGAATGTTGGTTTCAAGCAAGTACTAGGTTAGATTCATTTAGTTTTTTTTTTCTTTTTTTAATTTACAGTTTCAACCGTCAATTTCACGCATTCATACATATTCCCAACTTTCAATTGCTAAATTGAAAGATAACATTTTTTTTTTACTATTGCGTGCATGGCTACATTGGCTGTTTGATTACACGTAACTAATTTCTCATTTCTAATTAGCGTAGTGTAGGTAGGGTTTTATTTTCAAGTTTTTTTTGCTACAATAAGTATGCTCTCCTCTGCGCTTCGTGCGATCGCGAGGATCATAAAGTAGGGTGACTATGAAGTTTCATAAATGATAAATTGTTGACAATGAAAAATGTCCAATCCAATTGTTCGTCTTCAATTTCAAATTATATATCTCCATTTGCTAAACAAATTTATTTCTTTAAATTGTTTAAATTTCTCTTTTAAATCTAGGAATAATACAAAATTAAAACAAAAATTAAAAAAATGTTGTTGTCTTAAACTAGTTTTCTAATTTCATTTATTTTATTTTTTTATTTTTTTATTTAGAATGCAAATAAAAAAAAAATCTTAAAAAAAAAAAAAATACAGAAATTGAATTGGAGATATCTCACAAACTGGGATCTGGGTTCTTATGATTTTTGGACAGGAAGTGCATTACGTTATGATAAAAAAAACCCAGCAAATTACAGGTCAACGTAGTACACATTTTTTGAGAAAATCAATATAGTTAGCTTAAGCCATTTTTTAGTTTTCTCAAAAACCGTGATGTGGGTATTGCTGATTTTCGGTGTGTAGAAGCATTCAGAACATAGGAACCTACCTACAAACTTTGATCTCAATCCAGTTCATCGTTTGTGAGAAAATCACATTTGATGTTCGTTGTTACACCCTGCAAATACACTCCTGTAGCAGCCTGCAACAAAAACAATAATAAAAATATTTTGAAAGAATTTCATATCAAAATAATATGTTATTGTAACGATGGCTAAGAGATATGATTTGTAGGGCAGAGTTCGTGGGATCTGTGCCACTGTTTCAACCACCTTCATCTTCCATAATCTGCCAAATTAAAATCCCATTGCATGCCACAATAAACTTGCATGGTCTAGTGGTAATGCATTGGAGTTGTTGCTATAAACTTGTGATTTCAAATCTTGCACCCACCATTTTCAGGATTAACCCATTTTTTGGGCAAATCCATAACCCACGTCAATGCATATCTTCCACTTTAGCACCATCTGCTACAATTTTAAAATACCAATAAATAATAAATATAACAAATTAAAAAATAAATAAAACTTTAAAACAAAATCTTTCTAGTTTACTTTTTTTTTTTTCTAGTTTATTTAGGAATAATCACATTTATAAAAATAAATATATAAATAACTCAAATCAAACATTCTAAAAATAAAAAATTGCAAATGGATTTTCACATTTCCTGAAAACATCATTGGAATCATGATTTTTATCTTTTTATGCTAAAATTATTGTGAAGTCACTTCACCAGGTATTCACGAAGAGGATTGTAAAAAATGCGCTATCACCAACCGATAAAAACACATTTTATTTATTTTTCATTTGGTTGATAGTATTAGTACTAATTTTTTCACTTTATGTTTTTTATATTCTCACACTATTTGCTGCAGATTAATGCTAACATTTTATAGGTTCCAAGACAATCAAATTTTATGTTGAAGTGATTTTCAAAGATCACAAAACTTTTGAAAAAAAAAAAAACATGTCTTATTGACTGCTTGAAGGAGTTTATTCTCGTCTTACACATCATGGTGTTTTTTGTTACACAAAAACCTTTTCATAAACCCATTTGCATCATGAATGTCTTCCTCCATTTCTCCTTCAAAGTAGATTGGTCATCCCTATGTTGAAGCCCATCTTCCATTGAATTATCCTTCCCGACTTTGCACACGCCTATCTTTCTGAGTCTCATACATTTCTTTAGCTTTTTCAGTTCATTTTTCCTTGTCAATAAAACTATCCAGCTCCCTTTCCCTGACTACATTGCCTTGCCATACACACTGTTACTACTGAGATATTTTCATTTATAGTCCTACCACTCTTTTTATCAGAACTCACGTTGACTGATGTGGGATTCCTTAAGGTCTACCTTTCAACAAGTCTTTCCCCATCGACCTCAACACCTTATCTGGGATATAGACTAGAGTCCATTTTGAGTACCTGGAGGCTTTCATGCCTTAATGGCAAGTTCTCTCACTAAAATCATGGGAATACATCAATGCCCCTTGATCGTCAAATCTTGCAAGTGGCTCGACATCAACCCATGCATTCACACTTCGCAAGATGTACTCGGGTACCTTGGCACTCATTGACATTAATGGTGAGTTTGCCTCACATTGGTTAATGACATTCATCAATGGCCGGTAATCCAATGACTTATTTTCATTCTCGACATCGACACATTCATTCGCATGATTAGAATTGTACCATTAGGTTTAGAAGTGGGTGAAGACTATACAATTTTCATGACTCTATCAACAGTTACAACAACCTGACTTCATCTATACGAGAGTGCCACAGTTCCATTTCATACTTTCTCTTTTCCATGATTCATTCAGCAGCAGATCCCTCCACTTCACATTCTCTGATCCAGCCGACAGCAGTCGTCGCTACAGTAGCAATCACTTTTCACATGATCCTGCGGCAGTGACATCTTCCATGCTCCACCAGCCACATCAGCCATATTCCTCTTGCATAATTCATCAACATTTTGGGTAAGTGGAGGTATGTTATTTTCTAAACTTTAATCATGTAATTCCTCAACTTCTAGCAATGAATAATTTGGAAAATTCCCTCACCTAGTTCCCTTTCCTTTTCACTTTTATGACTTATGCCATGTTGCATGAGGACATGCAACAAGTTAAGTTGGGGGGTAGGGGACTTTATTCACTATCATCACTCCATTTTTCCAATACCATCATTCCATTTTCATCTCATTTACCATTTATGAACATTTCTTTTCCAACGATACTCTGTTGCACTTTGCTTCATAAGCATTATTATACATATTGGCATGATTCACACATATACAAAAAAAGGCTTTCTTATACTCAGTGATGTTTTCCTTATGCACATTGATAGCATACATTTTCCAGTAAGAATATTGGCAAATTATTATCATAACAACAAGAGAACAAATAATGAAATGAATGTTGTTAACACAAGAACCAACATTCTTTATATTCATGGTTGTTACACAAGAACCAACCATAAGAAAAATGTCAATTGTTATTCATGTAAATCCCATCCTAGAAAACATTCATTATTATCACTCAAAGCCAACATTTAGATGCCAAAATTTATTGAGAAGATCCATGCATGGTTGCATGAGGACATGCAACAAGTTAAGTTGGGGGGTATGTTGGGGC
>ML794092.1:117225-143076 GCA_009831015.1 Picea engelmannii | reverse complement strand
CACTTTATTCATTTTAGTATTTAAAAGGAATTTGTGATTAAATGTTAGAAAATCAACATGTTTTCATATATATCTCAAATATGTGTGAGCTTTGTAATGTGTAGGAATATGAGAAGGATTAATTCAAAAGGACTTCTCGAATAGCTCCTCCACCATTTCAACATTTGAGGAGACAATTCAAGCCCATTCCAAGGAGAAGATCATGGAGATTTGGTTGGAATATCTTATCCAAGATATATGAGAGATATGTATGAGGATTTGAAGGGATTATATTTTGTAATAATGGGAAATAGATTGAGAGAAAAGTGGATCTGTAATAATGAGATGGTTATTTTATCTTCAAGGCTCTTATGTATAAAAGAGAGTGCTCTCTCTTCATGAGGATTCAAGTAGAAGAGGAATTAGAATAGAGTTAGATTATGTAATTAGAATCAGATTAGTCATTAGGATTCGAAAGAGAAAGGGTTTCTTAGATTTGATTCATGGTTTTGGTTTTCATGCTTTCATTATTCTTTTATAAAGATTAATTTGATTATTATAATATAAGATTGCTTCATTGGTGAGATCTCACATATGCTATTGTGTCATTCAACTCTTCACATGTTGTACTTGCTTTTCCTTCATGTAGTTCTCCATTTCTAGATTAATTTCATTTATGCCATTTCCCATTCCTAGATTAATTTCATTTACGCAACTAGATTAATTCAATTTCAGTCATCTGTTAGATTAATGATTCAATTTCAGTCGTGTGTTAGATTAATGATTCAATTTCAGTTGTATTTTAAACATTAGATTAGATTAGTCCCGCTTCAATCTTGCATATACTTTGCATGTGCTTCATCAGTTTACGAACCTCGGGTTGACAAATTAGATAGTTGGGAAAGTACTACAACTCAATTAATACAACATTAGTTCAGCCCAATATAATGATTGTCGTTCCCTTGTCACAATTTTTGTTCTTTTTGTTGTTCATTTGAACAGAACATTTGTTGTTCCTTTTATTACGATTGTTGTCCCTTTGTAGGGGTTGCATCTCTGGAGGACAGGTATTGAAAATGAAAGGTAAGAACCTACGTAGGCGATAAGTAAATTGCTTGCACTAGTGCCTACCTTTGGATGATGCATAAAGGTTATATTTTAAGACATCTTTAGAGCCCAACAGTCTGTAAGCTAAAGAAGTCACTATATGGTTTGAAGCAATCACCTAGGATGTGGTACCAAATGTTTGACACATACATCCTTGGATTGGGATTTGTGAGAAGCAGGGCCGATCACTGTGTATATTCCAAGCAGGTTGGTAATCACTTCATTTATGTAGTGTTGTATTTTGATGACATGTTGTTGGTAGGAAATAACATGGATGCTATCAAGGAGGTGAAATCAAAGCTATCCTCCAAATTTGACATGAAGGATCTCGGTGTTGCTAACTTCATTCTGGGAATGGAGATTAAAAGAGATTGTGCAAACATGAAACTCTGGTTGAATCAGAGAAAATATGTTGAGATGATATTGTAGAGGTTTAATATGCATGGAAGTAAACCGATCAAGGTTCCTATTCATATAGGTGTAAATTTATTTGCAGATCAATGTCCCAAGACATAGGAAGAAGAAGAGGACATGTCCCATGTTATGTATGCTAGTGAAGTTAGCAGTTTGATTTATGCAATGGTCTATACTAGACTGGACATTGCACATGCAGTGGGATTTTTGAGAAGGTATATGTCAAAACTAGGGAAGGAGCATTGGACAACAATAAAGAGGGTCTTTAGGTATTTGTGTGGCACTACCAATTATGGATTGTGCTACCAAGGAAGATCGGGATTGGACACAGTGGTGGACATACATGGCTTTGTTGATGCAGACTAGGTTGGAGATCTGTATCGTAGAGGATCTACAAGTGGGTATGTATTTAACCTATTTGGAGGAGAAATCAATTGGATGAGAAAAAGACAGGATGTAGTGGCATTCTCAACTACAGAAGCTGAATACATGGTAGCCACTCATGCAAGCAAGGAAGTAGTATGGTTATAGAGATTGTGTTCAGGTATTGGGTTGGTACAACAAGCAGTGAGATTAGATTGTGACAATCAGAGTGCAATATTCCTTGCAAAGAACCCAGCTTATCATTCGAAGCCAAATCATATTGATGTTTAGTATCACTTTGTGAGAGACATGGTTGAAGAAAAGAGGGTGTTGTTGGAAAAGGTTGACACTTTGAAGAATGTTGCAGATTCATTGACAAAGTCTATGAGCACATAAAAGTTCTCCTGGTGTAGAGTAACAATGGGCATTGCTTCCCTGGATTGTTGACTATATAATCCTTTGGGCCCCTGGATGCAAATAAAACAACAAGTGGGAGAATGTTGGGTATGTTTTATATTCTTTGCATGTGTGTGTGGGTGTGCGTCAAATTCGACAACTGCGTATTTAGCGTATTTTGCTATTTTTAGCGGCTTCTGAGGATGAGTGATGAGAGATAGATAACATAACATTTAAATGCATTAAATACTGTAATAATTCATTTATTGTGTGTGGATATTAAAATCATTAAGAAGGAGAAATGTATTATCATATTATGCTCTTTGTTAGACTCCTGGGATATCTTAGTCATGGCTACAAGGAGTAATTTGACCACACTAGCACTAGAAGACATGGATGCATCTCTACTATCATAAGAAATGACATGGAAGAACATGGATAGATCGACCAAATATTCCTTAATGGTGAGAGGTCAATTGATCGAAAAAGACAAGGGATAATTCTTTGGTAGAAAGTCTAAGTCTAAGGGTAGATCTAAATCCCTAGTTCAATCAATGAGAAGATGTTGGAAATTTTGTAGAGTTGGGAATTACAAAAGAGACTGCAAGTCAAAGGAAATAGAATTCAATATAATGTATGATGAGAAGCAATCGACTGAAAGTAATACTACTCTGAGGAGGACCCTTTCATATGAAACCTCACAAAGAATGGTTTTGAGAATATTAAATATATGAAGGGGGAGATGTGTTCTTAGGGGATGACTCGACAATCAAAATTGTCGAACGAGGAAGAGTCTGAATGATACTATACAATGGGAGGAATATAACCCTTCTAGGTGTGCTACATATTTTGGTTTTGGAAAGAAAACTGATATATGTTAGCAAGATGAGTGATGCAGGAGTGCACACTATATTTCAAAAGTATACATGCAAAACAGTCAGGGATGTTATGGTATTAATGAAAGGAGCTCATATTGGAACCCTATACAAGTTTTTATGGAATGTCGACTCAATTGGATGCAACAACATTGTTGTTCTTAAATTTGACTCGACTTCGATTTGACTCGACTCAACTCGATCTAAGTCAATACAAACCAACTCGACTGTTCTTCATCAAGTCAACCCGACCATGTTATGGAACAATAGGATGGGAAACATTGGTTAAAAATGATTTCGATCTATGCACAACAAAGGTATGGTTGAAGGTTTTATAGAGTGTAATTTGGAAGTCGATTTTTGTGAACATTTCATATATCAAAAAGAAAATCGGGTTAGTTTCCCATCTAGAGTGATAAGGGAAAAGGGGATATGGAATTAATTCATAGTGATGTGTTTGGGCCTATACTAGTCCCTTCACTTGGTTGATACATGTATTATGTTTCCTTTATAGATAATTTTTCCAAGAATCTGTGGATATATTTCCTGAGGAAGAAATCCAAGGTTTTTGAGAAATTCAAAGAGTTTAAATATCTTTTGGAAAACCAGACCGATAAGAAGATCAAAGTGATGAGAACTAACAATGGTGGTGATTTCTTTCAAAAGGACTTTGAGTAGTTATGCAAGCAGTGTGGCATAGCATAAAAAAAATACCACACCATATACCCCATAGAAAAATGGAGTCATTGAGAGAATAAACAGGGAGTTGATGGACAAGGCAAGGAGCATGCTCAGTGGTGTCGAGATCACACAATAATTTTGGGTAAAGGTAGTCGAAATGACAAAGTATTTGGTAAATAAGAATATTTCATCAGCGCTAGTTGACTCGAATCCACATGAGGTGTGCTTTGGTAAGAATCCTTTTCTTTCACATCTCAACGTATTTGGTTGTGATGCATTTGTGCGTGTTTCCAAGGAAAATAGTAACAAGCTAGACAAGAAGGTAGTAAAGTGTATTTTCATTGGATACAAGGATGAAATGAAATGATATAAGATCTAGGATCCTGCATCAAGGAAAAAATTCTACAGTTGATATGTGGTCTCAGGGAAGTCATAGGAACTTCCAATTCTGAAGAGGTTCAAACAGAGAAAGATCCAGAAACGATGATGTTTGAACTGAGGAATGAAGAAAATGATTCATATGAGTTGAATGAATAAGATGAATAGGTGGAACAACCGACTTCGGTTGTAAGGAGGTCTGAACGAGTAAGAAAACCAACTAAAAGTTATAATCCCCCATATTTATGTTATGCATTTGTATTAACTTCCACTGATGAGGATCCCAAGTCGGTTAAGGAGGCAATTGACTCGACAGAGGGTAAAACCTGGAAGGATGCCATGGTTGAAGAAATTGAATCCTTGCACAAGAATGAGATATGGGATTTGGTCGAGTTACCAAATGGAAGGAAACCCATCGGTAGCAAGTGGGTATTCAAGAAAAAGTTGAACGCAACAGGATAAATTGAAAAATTCAAAGCTTGACTAGTAGTGAAAGGATATTCCCAAGTTGAAGGAGTCAACTTCAGTGAAATTTGTTCCCCTATTGAAAAATTAATTTCCATTAGAGTACTAATGTCTCTAGATGCAACATTTGATCTAGAAATAGAGAAAATGGATGTGAAGACAACATTCCTACATGGGGACTTGGAAGAATAAATCTATATTAAACATCCTGAAGGATTTGCAGTAAAGGGAAAGGAAGAGCTAGTGTGCAATTTGAAAATATCCCCTTATGGTCTAAATCAATCGCCAAGGATGTGGTGTCAAAATTTTGACATAAACATCCTTAGTTTGTGATTTGTGAGAAGAAAGGTTGATCACTATGTATATTCCAAGGAAGAAGGTGGTCACTTCATATATGTAGCCTTGTATGTCAATGACATGTTGTTGGTTGAAAACAACATGGACACAATAAAGGAGGTGAAGAAACAACTATCCTTCAAATTCAACATGAAGGATCTCGGTGCAGTGAAATTCATTTTTGGAATGTAGATCAAGAGAGATCAAGCATTGAGAAATATCTGGTTGAGTTAGAGGAATTAAAGTGATTTTTTTTTTTAAATGTTTCAACATGCAGGATTGCAAACCAGTCAAGGTGCCAATTCTCGTGGGAGAAAAACTGATTTTTGAACAATATCTAAAGACACAGGAAGAAATAGAGGACACAAATGTCTTCCCTATGCAAGTGTTATTGGTAGTCTAATGTATGTGATGGTCTACAATCGATTATAAATTAATCATGTTGTGGGAGTGTTGAGAAAATACATGTCAACACCTGGGAAAGAGCACCAGACAACTTTCAAGAGAGTGTTCAGGTATTTGTGTGGCACAAACGATTATGGTATATGCTACCAAGGGAAATTTGAAGATGACAGTGAAGTAAATGACATAGCTTTTTCGACGTCGACTGGAATGGATATATGGATAGATGAAGGTCGACTCTTGGATATGTGTTCAAGATGTTCGATGGAACAATCATCTGGATGCCTAAGTGATACACAATCGTAGCCTTGTCGATAATAGAATATGAATACATGACATCCATTCATGGAATTAAATAAGCAGTATGGTTGCATCGACTATGTTCATGATCATGTTTGAACAAAGAGATATGAAGATAAATTGTGACAGTCAAAACACAATATTTTTGGCAAAGAACCTAGTATTCTAGGACGAAGCATATTGATGTACAATACCATTTCGTGAGAGACATGGTGGAAAGAAACAAGGTGTTGCTGGAAAAAGTATACACATTGGAAAACATAGTAGACTCTTTGACCAAGTCTATGAATGTTTTGAAGATCTCTTAGTGTAGAGAGGTAATGGGTATTGTTTCCCTAGTTTAGTGAATAGATGTTCATGTTCTCATGTATCAGAAAATAAGACAACAAGTGGGGGAATGTTGGGTTGTTAAATTCTTTTCATTGAAAGCACAACCATTTGATTGTCTAGTTGAGGTGGATTGACTAGGTGATAAATCTATCGATGAGTTAAGTTGATTCAATGGTTAATTCAAAGGTCGAAGTGATTGACAATAAATTCGAAAGGTTAGCTGACAAGAGGTTGTTAGGATGTCAAGTGGAAACTGATTGAAGACCAACTGGAGGTTGACGGGTAGTTGAAATCTTTGACACCACATGAAAGGACATAAACATGTGAGAGAAATAAAATAATCAACCAAGAACATAGAAACATATAAATCATGCATGATATTTATCTTGGAAAACCCAAACCGATAAAACAATAGCCAATATATTTGTTGATTCCTTGACCAAACCCAACCAATCTGACCAACATTTTGGCCCTATCCAAGTGAGCTTTCACTACTCAACTCTCGAAACATCACAATGGAGTATCACTATCCTTTTAAAGGATTTCATAACATGCAATCCATGGGCTCTAAAACCATGGGTCACCAAAACCATATGCCAAAAACCACTAGTTTTCACCTAATAACTTTGTATTTCATCGAGTCATGTTTAACCTAACATTCCCCCCTTTAAACTTGACTTTGTGTTTCCCATGACCAAATCTGGCCAAACTGGCCAGGTGATTTTGCACCGCTCACCTCCAGGCCCTAGCCCCCTCAAAGTTTATAACTAGGGTATCCAGAAATCTCGCATTCTCTCGCTATCACATAGGTCTACGTATATAATTTACTGGTAAGTTACCATGGGTATGCATGCCTTCCAAAGTATTACAGTCGTATTCCCATTTACATGCAATAAATATTTGCAACTCCATTATAATAATATTTTTTTTCATTATTGTTATCTCGACACTTATTCCTCCATCCTCTCACCTTCACATTTCTTGTCTAATTCGTTTTTCGCACACATCGATGAAAATCAAATCCAAACTCCAATTGTTCACTAGGTTATTCTGTATTATAATCCAGACACACTTCCATGCCTCTTGGGAAAATATCGGTGCTATCATCTCCAAGACCAGTGCCATCATGCAAGCTAATTATCTAGGGGTTTTCCTTTTTCACCACCACCAGAACCGTCACTATATGCTATGGTACCTTTAACCTTCACCAATTTCTCATCTGTTCATGTAATAGTCTTCCAGGTGGGTTTTTCATGCACTTCTCCTCGTGTCATTTCTTCTGTTGAAACCCTAGCTCTGTACTCTCACAATTTTTTCATGGAGCACTCCATATTTCTTCATCATCAAACCACTCTCGCGAGATATTCTAGGTCTACCTTGCTTTGATACCACATGAATGGAAATAAACATGCAAGAGAAATCAAATAATCAACCAAGAACATATAAACACATAAATCATGCATGAAATTTATCTTGGAAAACCTAAATCGGGAAAAAATATCCAATAGATCTATTGGTTCCTTGACCAAACCCAACCAATTCGGCCAACCTCCTAGCCCTGGAAAAGTGAGCCTTTACCGCTCAACTCTCGACACATTACATTGGAGTATCATGAACCTTTTAAAGGATTTCATAAAATGCAATCCATGGGCTCTAAAACCATGGGTCACCAAAACCATGTGCTCAAAACCACTACTTTTCAGCTAACAATTTTGACTCTTTCACCGAGTTCAGTTTAAATTAACATTTTATCCAATTGAAGTTGACTGTAACAAAATCCAAAGATTCACAGGATTTGCATCCAATCATCCATGTGGATCTGTAACCATTTTTTGGAGCTATGATTAAAGGTTTTTCATATTGTAAAGAATATAAATAAGGCGTGTTGTAATTGTATTAATTTTATGTTCATGTTAATCTTTAGCAGAAGGTTTTTGGTCATGTAGATGTAAGTCGAATTGGATGCAGGGTTGTTTTTGTTAAAAGAAAGAGAGTATGATGGTGATTGTATATTAGGTGTATACCAAGGTTAGTCATGTAACTTTTTATTCTGAATGAATAAGACACCAAGAGAGAAATACACTCAAAGAATGATGGTTTTCTCGTTTGGGTTTCCAGGGTAAAATATCTATGTATCGTGTTTGTCATTTATTTAGTTGTTTAAATGTGTCTTCTCTTTTCTACTTGATTTAGTGTGGATGTCTATTTCCTAACATATATCAAACTTTTTCAAAAGGTCTCCTTGGGTTTTCCTTATTCGGATGGTTGTTTGATCAATATTTTGATCCGATGACGTTATATTTCCATCATTTGTTTCCTTAGGGAAAGTATCAATCTTGGTAATAGGCGCATTTATATTGGATACTATCAGTTTGGTTCAAATTTTGGAAGCCCATTATTGAGCTTCCACAAAGGTATTTGGGAATTTGTCTCTTATAAAATGACCAAATTGTCCCTCAAAGGCATGATTATTTTGTAGGAAAATCACCCCATCCTTTGGTCTAAGGTCATCTAGAAATTATTTTATCAAAGTATCAAATCTCATATTAAATCCTTTAACGAAGTCTTCTTCTTTCCTTCTTATTTGATTAAATTGGGTCAAAACTAATCTAACATCTTTCTTGATTTCCCATTTTTTTGTGAAGGCATTATGAAGGGATTGCCAAGTTTTAATACCTTTATAGGGAATATTATTGTACCAAAAAATAGCATCCCCTATCAATGATGAAGAAAAGAGTCTCATGACCACTTCTTCATGTAATTATTGGATAGCGTAGTGTTCAAGAGAATTATATAATAAATATAGACGGTCTTCAGTGGAGACATCATTATTACTAGAGAACTTAGGCAACCACCTATCATCATTCTTAGGCATATTGTGAGGGTATCGTTGAATTCTAGTCATATATAAAGGTTTTAAAATATTGGAGACCCATGGTTGAAGAGATATTTTGGATATAGGAGGGTTTCTATTGTATTTCAGAATAGGTCTTGGGTTCTCTCGACGTGGAGTCACAAAGTGATAAAATATAAATAAGGCTTTGATACAAGCTCACCAAAATTGGTTGAAGCATAGAATTCAGATATCTAGGAAGAATGACTCAATTCTCCCCAACAACATTGCCAAAATGTTATCACAAAATCTAGCACCTATGTGCAAATCCTTTCACAAGGGGCAATACAAGTGAAACATTGGAAGTATTTCCATTGTCACCTTAGTAATTACTTCCCTCGCTTTAGTGAGGATTGATCCAACACAAGGGATGATTCCCTAGCAACCTCAAGGAATCTTATAGCAAGAAAGGGTCAAGTATATGGTCTCTTTTATTGGTTACTCAAACACACTGTGTTACGGAAATATTCCCCTATGGACAGGTGAAATTTCCCTTGGATTATAGACCCCTCTACTAAGACATAAAATTACATTTGGATACTACCATTCCTATAGATTCATTTTACCCATCAGAAAAGAGAGAAGGAGGGGAAGTATGATGTACCTCATTTAAAATGTTTGTCCAAGCTGCTCCAATCTGCGAGCTCCAAACAATACCTACAATGGACAACAAGAAACTAACGACTATCTCCTACTCTAATGGATTAGACAAAATCAATCAATCTATGAAGATTAAGACAAGCATAGAAAAGCACATGTAAACACATACTTGAAGGAAATAGGCCAAGTATATTAATGAGAGCTTCAAAAGGAAACTTAAAATCTTTAGATGATATTGCATGAAGCTCTCCAAGTCCTCCTCGTCCAAACCTTGCTCGAAAGATCCAAAAAATAACAATGCTTTATTTATTTATGCTTCTTTTCACCATGGGAATTCCTCCATTTATAGGCTTTGAGAGGCTTAACTACCTTGGGTATATTTAGAGTTAGTTGAGGATATGGCTCCAATAGTTGTGGTATCTTCCTTATATGCATCCCCTGAGTTAGATTCGATCCAAACTAACCCAATCCATCCATAGTTGTCTTTAGAGGAAAGTGGGATTTCCTCCAAGATTCCCTCAACTAACTCAACGATCCCTTATAATGGACAAAAGAGTGTTGCAATGCTCCCTCTGATATGGAAAAGGAGTGCTAGTGCTCCCTATGTATGAGAAGGGGAGTGTTGATCTTCCAAAAATTCACCAAGATGAGTAAATCCCTAGTAAAAATACTTGTTCCAACTGTCAGATGATGGGGATTCTTATTATAACATATTTTAGGGGTTCTAGCAAGTTTTTTCAAGGTGTCGTTTGAGATGGTACACTTAGAAAAAGAAAATGTGACACTTATGACACTTGTGACAATAAAAGTTGGATACTTACAAAAATTACGACACTTGCGAAAATGAAAGTGTGACACTTGCGACATTGTCAAAGTGAGGAATTTTGATGTGTAACAGATTCCCCCCCAAAGTGTGAAGTTAGAAAATGAATGTTGATGACCAAAACACTTTGTAGATTCTTCAAAACAAGGGTATGGAGTTGGAGAACCTGTTAGAAGTTGCAGACAACCATCAAACAATGTTAATATGTGCTCCATCCCCGAGGCAGGAATATCTATGCTCAGAATACAAATGAATCAAAGCATGTCTGCCGACCAATACACTACGGATCCATGAAATTATTGACTAAGGATATGGCCACCATACATACAATGTGGATCCATACTTCCATGACTTGATCTAGTTTTAACCATGATATTTTACACAGTGGAGATACAATATGATAATAAAAACATATCCACAGACCAATACAAAGTGTATCTATGTCACGATGTACATCAGTAAGATTTAAAATCCATCACATCCTAAGTAAATCACATAATAGAGTGGGCCCAACCCAGGGTTTTCATCCCAATCTCGAATCAGTACGATTCTAACCATGTGAATAGATGTTTTGATGTTGAACATGGTAGAAACCACTTGATTACCGGTCATTTATGTATATTGTTAACAAGTGAGAGGGAAATCACTAGTGATGTCAATGACTCTCAAGGTACCCTAGTACATTCCAATGAATGTGAATAAATGAGATGAATTCAAACACTCATGTAATCATTCGATGAGAGGCCAATGAGTTAAGCCTATTTTCAAAGGTGAGGAAACCTACCATTAAGGCATGCAAGATCCAAGATACTATTTGGTTTCTAAGTATAATCCATGGATGATGTGTTTAAGTCAATAGGAAAAGACACGTCGAAGGAAGGCCTTGTTGTATCCTTCATCATCGACACAAAACTGACACAAGATAATGATGTATGATGATATAAAAAATGAGGACAAATTGAAAAAGGTATCAATACTATAGAATGATTGTAAGGATAATACTTCCCTTGAAAATTTTATGGTATGAAAATTGACTTGGTGGCATTGACTCAACAAGGCAAGGATCCAAATATAATGTGATTATTGCAAACCAAAACATAGCGTGACCATAAGAAATTTTTGACTGGAAAAAAAAGTATGATGACACTCTTCGAATTGTTCGAATGAGTATAATGACTCATGGAAATTTGTATGACTTAGAGACAAATGGATTACCCAACTGTATGACATAATGTAGATAGGTTCCATGTTCAAGGGCGACAACAAAGAGTTTCCATAAAAAAATTCAACACTTGACTCACTTCCCATTTTTTTCCCCCATCCAGATAGATGAGTACCTCTTTCTTTTTTAATGAGCTCGAGTAGGATAATTGGTGCTTGGTATAATATTATACTTCATACAATACCTATGAATTATTTTTAACGAACCCTAGGAAGGAGTCATTCGATCCTAGATAAGCCTTTCGATGTATGTTTTACAAGCCCAAAGAAAGTAAACTTGGTGGTTTTTCATGTTTAGAGAGTTTGAAAAAAACTTAAAGGAAACTCCAGATGAACTTTTTCATAAGTTTAGTCTCCCAAGCCTGAATGGATGAAGTATATGGTCTCTTTTATTGGTTACTCAAACACACCATGTTACAGAAAAATTTCCCTGCGGACAGGTGAACTTTCCCTTGGATTATAGACCCCTCTACCAAGACAGAAAATTACATTTGGTCACTACCATTCCTATAGATTCATTTTATCTATCGAAAAAGAGAGAAGGAGGGGAAGTATGATGTACCTCATTTACGATGTTTTTCCAATATGCCCCAATACAGAAGCTCCAAACAGTACCTGCAATGGACAATAAGAAATAAACAACTATCTTCTATTCTAATGGATTAGACAAAATCAATCGATCTATGAAGATTAAGACAAGCACATGTAAACACATACTTGAAGGAAATAGGCCAAGTATATTAATGAAAACTTCAAAAGGAAACTTACGATATTCAGATGATATTGTAGCATCCTCTCCAAGTCCTCCTCATCCAACCCTTGCTTGAAAGATCCACAATCAAAATAACAATGCTTTGTTTATTTTTGCTCCTTTTCACCATGGGAATGACTCCATTTATAGGCTTTGAGAGGCTCAACTAACTTGGGTATATTTGGAATTAGTTGAGGATATGGATCCAATAGTTGTGATATCTTACTTAGATGCATCCCTGGAGTTAGATTTGAGCCAAACTAATCCAATCCATCCATATCTGTCGTTAGAGGAAAGTGGGATTTCCTCCAAGATTCCCTTAACCAACTCAACACTCCCTTATAAATGATAGCAGAGCGATGTAGAGCTCCCCCTGAGATGGACAAGGAGCGCTAGTGCTCCCTATGTATGATAAGGGGAGCATTGATCTTCCAAAAAGTCACCAAGATGTGTAAATCCGTATTAAAAATAAGTGATCTAACTATCAGATGATGGGGCTTCTTCTTCTAACATATTTTATGGGTTGTAGCAAGTGTTTTCATTGTTTTTTTCAATATGCAACACTTAGAAAAAGTGAATGCAACACTTGCAACACCTGCGACAATACAAGTGTGATACTTGCGACACTTACAACACTTGCAACAATGAAAGAGAGACACTTGTGACACTGTCAAAGTGAGGAATTTTGATGTGTAACATATTTCCCCCCAAAGTGTGAAGTTAGAAAAAGAATGCCAATGGCCCAAACACTTTGTAGATTCTTAAAAAAAAGGGTATGGAGTTGGAGAACCTAGTAGAAGTTGAAGACAACCATCAAACAATGTTAATATGTTTTCCATCCCTGAGGCACGCATACATATTCTCGAAATAAACATGACTCAAAGCATGGTTGTTGACCAATACACTGTGGATCCATGAAAGTATTGACTAAGGATATGGCCACCAAACATACAATGTGGATCCATACTTCCATGACTCGATCAGGGTGTAGCCACGATATTTTACACAATGGAGATACAATATGATAATAAAAACATAGTCACAGACCAATACAAAGTAGTTCTATGTCATGGTATACATCAGTAATATTTAAACTCCATCGCATCCTGTGTAAAGCACATAACGAAGTGGGCCCAACCCAAGGTTTTCATCCTAATCTCGAATCAATACGATTCTAACCTTGTGAATAGATGTTTTGATGTCAAAAATGGTAGAAGCCACTTGATTACTGGTGATTGATGTATACCATTAACAAGTGTGAGGGAAATCACCAGTGATGTCAATGACTCCCAAGGTACCCTAGTACATTCCAATGAATGTGACTAAATGAGTTGAAGTTGAACACTCGTGGAATAATTTGATTAGAGGCCAATGAGGTAAGCCTACTATCGAAGGTGAGGAAACCTACCATTAAGGCATGTAGGATCCAAGGTACTAATTGGTTTCTAAGTCTAATTCCTAGATGATGTGTTGAATTCTATAGGAAAAGTCTCATCGAAGGAAGGACTTGATGTATCCTTCATCATCGACATGAAACTGACACAAGATAATGATGTATGATGATAGAGAAAATGAGGACAAAATAACACAGGTATGAATACTACAAAATGATTGTAAGGCTAATACTTCTCTTGAACATTGTGTGGCACAAAAATTGATTTGGAAGAGTTTACTCAATGAGGCAAGGATCCAAACATAATGTGACGATCACAGACCAAAATATAGTGTGACTACAAGGACTTTTTGACTGGAACGAAAAAGTATGATGACACTCTTCGAATGGGTTGAAGGAGTATATCGACTCATGGAAATTGGTATGACTCAGAGATGAATTTATTACCCAAATGTATGACATAATGTAGATAAGTTCCATGTTCAAGGGTGACAACAAAGAGCTTCCATAAAAGTTTTCAAGACTTGAGCCACTTCCCAAAAAAATTCCCCCCATCCAGATAGATGAGTACCTCTTTCTTTTTTAATTATCTTAAGGAGGATAAAAGGTGCTCAGTATAAGCTCATCCTTCGAAAGAGTCCTTCAGAGTATTTTTAATGAACCCTAGGAAGGAGTGGTTCGGTCCCAAATAGGCCTTTCGATGTATGTTTTACGATCCCAAAGAAAGTAAACTCAATGGTTTTTCATGTTTAGAGAGTTTGAAAAACACTTAAAGGAAACTCCCATATGGAATTTTTCGTAATTTTAGTCTTCCAATACCAAAAAAGTATAAAATATGATCCCATAGGGTAGCGCCCCATTTACCTTATTTAGGGAGTGTTGATCTAGGAACAACACTCTGTATCTAACTATAGGGGAGCGTCGCTTTTGGTTAGAGGAAAATTTGGAGAATCTTGCCTCTTTCTAAGGGTCAACTCTTGGAGATGAGGTTGGTTTGGATTGAATTTGATCCTATGGCACTATCCTAGGATCAAATCCTAACCTAAAGGAGTCATATCCTCAATTTATCCCAAAATCTACTCATGGTTGTTGTGCCTCTCAAGACTATATATTGAGGGATTTCCAAGGTGAAAAACACACAGACAAAGATATCAAACTTATGATCTTGTTATTCATGCAATGTTCTGGATGAGGAGATCTTAGAGGATTTGCAGCTGACATCATTCATGGTATGTAAGTTTTCTTGGTTCTAATTTAATATACTTGGCATATTTCCTTCAAGTGTTTGTTTTCATGTGCTTTTCTATTGTTCCTTCGATATTTTGTGATGAATTTGTTTAATATAATCTTGTAGAGTAGGAGTTCTTTGTTTCTCTTTGATTCCTATTGCAGTTATCGAGTTGCGCTAAGGATTTTGTGTTAAAGTTTATGCTATTATTTGG
This sequence comes from Picea engelmannii, assembly GCA_009831015.1. Classification (NCBI taxonomy): domain Eukaryota; kingdom Viridiplantae; phylum Streptophyta; class Pinopsida; order Pinales; family Pinaceae; genus Picea; species Picea engelmannii. The sequence continues at coordinate 127,927 of ML794092.1, read as the reverse complement.
TCACTTTCAATTTACTAGATAACAATAGCATAGATAGGATCACTGAGAGAAACACAATCACAAGAGTACACAAGAATTTATCCTGGGAAACCCTCAAGGGGAAGAAAACCCAACAAAACTTCCTTAATATAGATAGCCAATACAATGCCAAGACAATGAACCAAGCAACATAGAAACTCCTCTCCCAAGGATGAGCCTCTCTCTCTCTCCTCCTTCTTTTGACAACTGGTAACTACAGCTTCCTTCAATACTTGCGCACTAGATGAGTGAGATGAGTGTGTGTCTAAATGAGGCATTGACCTCTCTTATTTATACAATTCTGGCACGTGTGGAAGTGTCTCTTCACTGGTAGGGCCGACTTCTTCTTCTAGGTGGTTATAACCACCTTTAATATATTCTGGGGCCTCTTTAACATATTCTAGGGCCGACTTCTTATTTAGCCTATTACAATTAGGGTTTGACCAATTTGCAAAAGGGGATTTGGTCATTTACAATACCCGACATGATCAATCCACAAAAGGGGATTGATATAATCAATAATAGATATATTTTATCTTTATCCACAAAAGGGGATAAGAATATTCTTTGCAGTTACACAATATTTTAACACTCCCTCTTAACAAGATGGATATTCTTTATCTTTTGACAGGTCACTAGATGTTGACATCAACTAGGTAGCAACATTCACTAGATAACATCATCAACTGGCCAACATCATCTTGACTAGATAACATCATCAACTGGATAACACGAGTCATCAATATAATCCACTTGGTCATCTCACATCATGATCACTGACTGGCATATCTATAAATCATCAGAAGTTTTGTTCTCTTTATCTTCGCACATAAGATAATCTTTCTTTCTTTCATCTTCACACAGAAGATACTTCTTTCTTATCTTCACACAAAAGATATCTTATCTTCACACAGAAGATATTCTATGAGTTTTTACATTCCTTTTATGTTTTCCCTTCCCTTGTAGTCATCTATCTCACCCATCCACTGGGGAGGACTACTACCATAGCTTCACTCCTAGTCATCCCACATGAAATAGAGAAGATAAGATGCTAGCCTGGGCAAGACTAGACTCCCTTTCCATGATCCACGTAGGATCACAACACAAACCTCAAGAGCCAACTAACCATTCCACATTGTCAAGGTTTGTGTTCCAGGCTACTCCATCCTTGGCCAGAGGAGAGTATCTACCTGCTGACCCTTGGAGAAACATCCACATTCCTCTCTACGAGGGTGGTCACAAACCCCTCTACAAGGGTATTCTAGCATGTCCCTAGAGTATCCAAAACTCAACACTTGGACAGAGGCCAACCTTGGAAAATTTCTCATTCCCCTTCTCTACGAAGGTCTCTTCCTTCTCTACGAAGGTCTGTCTCTTTTCCTATGAAGGTCTCTCTCTTTTCCTTCTCTATGAAGGTCCACCTGTGGGATTTCTCTTTCCTTCTTTACGAAGGTCTAGATACGGGATCAAAAAGAATCTCTTGTGGTTCAAAATATTTCCATGGTATAATGCCATGCTACCCATCTATTGGGCACCATCCATCTACTGGATAGATTTCATCTTGATCAAAATATCTGGGCACCATCCATCTACTTTTCTAACTGCATCAAATCACAATCCTTCATTTCGAACTCAGAGACATGGCTCCCTCTTGCACCAAGCTAATAGCTTCTAATCATCATCCTTGAAGTTTTCTTCTGTAATATCCTGGGTGCCTTCTTGAGTTCGAATATTTATTTCTTTTTGTCTTCATACTGGATCAAATTTCTCCCTCTTCATCTATAATAACAGTACTAGAGCAACCTATAGTTACCTGCATCTCATCCACTATATCTGAGTATCCATCTTTTTCTTCATCTTGAATATTTTTTATCTGCATCTTTAGGAGCCTCCCGCTCCTATATAAATATCAGATATTGCCTGGTCTTCACTAACTATCACCATATCATACGTCCTTCTCATCTTGTCTAACTTCTGCAAGTCATGGCATAAGTTCTTTCTTTCCAGACTTGTAAACTTACTTACAATATGCTTTCTTTGTCACTTTCATGAGTGATCATACATGAAATGAATATGTTATCTCTTTCTTCATCCTCTTATTTGATACTTCCTTCATAAGTCTGCATAGACACTGAAATAAAACAAGGTTAATTAACATTCTCACAAAAAACTAACTTGTAATGAGAAGATATTAAAGTAAACAAGATACTAAAAATAAACATGAATACTTATCTTTTGTTTTTGTGTGGGGAGGCTCTACAAACTCCACCATTTGCTTTCTTTCTTCAGATCAACTGTCTTAAACTTAAAGCACATAATCCTTAATTTCTACTAGAGCTTTCTTTGAGGGAGGAGATTCCTCTTCTTCTTCCACATGTGCTTGATACTTTATTTTTCCTTTTCCTTGAGGACAATCATAGGAAAAGTGTCCCAACTTTTGACAGTTGTAGCATCTGATCTTTGAAACATCTTTCTTCTTGTCTGGAACTCTTACAGAGTTAGCTTGTTTATTGTTCTTCCTGAAGGAACTTATTTTGTTATTTTGAGTTGTAAGAGCTTCCTCTTCATCGACAATTAATCTCTTATGTTTGTCTGCAAGTCTAGATTCTTCGTGTGTGCAATCTGCCCATAACTTATCAAACTTGGGTAACTTGGTTCTTGCATACACTCCTTGTACAAAAAGAATACAAAATATTGGAAACCCATTTAGGGTTGTGGTTACAAGCTCCTTGTCACTAATGACATCTCCAATAGCTGCAAGTTGATCTCTAATCTGAGAAACTCTCATAAGATAGGATGTGACAGATTATGAATTGTCCATATTCATATTATGAAGTTGATTTCTTAAGGTAAGATTTTGGCTAATGTCTTTGCTTTCATATAACCTGTTGAGTGATTCATACATTTGCCTTGTTGTCTGTAGTTCGAATATAGGAGGGATCAAGTGATCCTTCACTGAATCTAACACAATTTTCTTTTCTTTCTTTTCATTCTTCTTATGCTTGGTCTTTTGATCTTCTTCCTCTAGTTCTAGTACACCCACTGTAACATGTTCTAGGAGATCATTCTCATATAGAATCATCTGCAACCTATGCTTCCAAGATTTGAATTTTATAGATCCTTTCAACCTGTCTTCTACCCTCATTCTGGTAGCCATTCTTTCTTGTAGAAGAAACCCTAGCCCTCCGGGCTATAGAAATAATAAAAAAATCAAATTACTCGGATCTGAAAATTGAACTCACCAAAAGATGTGTTGGACTGAGGCAATTAGCCTGGTGTGTTTAGATTTTAGAAAATCCAACTTTTACCCCTCCAAACTTGATCTGCGGATTTATGGACCGGTGCTTCTGGTTTTCTGGTACTCTGGGAAACTAGTACTTATGGTTTTCTGGTACTTTGTGAAAACTAGGGTTTCACTTTCCAGGAGATCTAGCCACTGAAAAAGTGCATTGAGGATGCCAAAATGTTCCTTGAGGTAGGGTGCACCTTTTTATATGGATTTGATGTTGAAAACATTCTTTAATAAAAAACCCTAATTTTCATGTACGACAACAATGATGTTTTTCTTTTTCTTGTGAAAGATTCTCTCTTCAACTTGGCTATGATACCATGTTAAAGTTTATGCTATTATTAGGTTACTTTCAATTTACTAGATAACAATAGCATATATAGGATCATTGAGAGAAACACAATCACAAGAGTACACAAGCATTTATCCTAGGAAACCCTCAAGGGGGAGAAAACCAAGCAAAACTTCCTTAATATAGATAGCCAATACAATTCCAAGACAATGAACCAAGCAACACAGAAATTCCTCTCCCAAGGATGCGCCTCTCTCTCTCTCCCTTCTTTCGACAACTAGTAATTGCAGCTTCCTTCAATACTTGTGCACTAGATGAGTGAGCTAAGTGTGTGTCTAAATGAGGCATTGTCCTCTCTTATTTATACAATTCTGGCACGTGTGGAAGTGTCTCTTCACTGGCAGGGTCGACTTCTTCTTCTGGGTGGTTATAACCACCTTTAATATATTCTGGGGCCTCTTTAATATATTACAGGGCCAACTTCTTATTTAGCCTATTACAATTAGGGTTTGACCAATCCACAAAAGGGGATTTGGTCATTTACAATACCTGACATGATCAATCCACAAAAGGGGATTGATCTAATCAATAATAAATATATTTTATCTTTATCCACAAAAGGGGATAAGAATATTCTTTGCAGTTACACAATATTTTAACAATTTGGATATCAATCTTGGATTGGAAGCAACGAGGACAAACTTCAAAACAAGGTGCATCACACTCTTTCTCCTTCTCTCTTTCTGATTGATTAAACTGAAATCAAAGGTATGTTAGTGTCCATTTTTAGTGTTTATGTCTTGGTATAGGGGTCTATAATCCAAGGGAAAGTTCACATGTATGCAGGGGAATATTTCCGTAACAAACCACCACTAGATCAAGGTAATCAAGGTAAGCACAAGGTGGTTGGGTCTAGGTTGATCCTTGTAAATGCCTCTAATATAAAGATACAATGCTAAAACATAAAAAAATCCTCTAAAAACCCAACACGTGTGAGTGTAGAAGGCCCAAGAAGGGTGAGATCATCTCCAAATGGGATAAGAATGTTCCAAAATTCATGTCTATACCAAAAAGGTGCAAAGTATCATCAAAAGTCATGCCTCTTCATCAAGAAGGTCACATATCCTCGTCAACATAGTTCCAACTCATCATCTAATTACTAGGTTGGCTCATTCAAGTGTCACATCACCCTCAAGTATGACATATCATCACATGTGCAATGTCCAAGGTCAAAATCATGATGTCATCAAGGATAAGTGCTATATAACCTCTCCAAAGAGGTGTACCATCATTATCAAGGCACATATCATCAATCTAAGCCTGAACGTTCTCAAGCGGTATCAAGATATCATCAAGGGCTCAAGGTGACACATCAAGCTCCATATGCAACGTCCTAGTTCAATTGTGCAATGTCACTGGTCTAGGAGGTGGTGGAGGATGACAAGAAGCATGCTAAGCCATCTCATGATCCAAATGTCATCATCAAGTGTGCAACATCCTCCATATAATATGAAACATCATCATGTAGTGTGGGAGAAGAATCATGAATTCTCCAAAGGACCATCTCAAGGGGTGCATCATCATCAAGAAAGGGCTTATAGAATCAATTGACACCAACCATTATGGATACAAGAGTCATTAGAATCATAAAATGTATGTCACAATTTAATGCAAAAGCCAGGTAATTAATTCACATTAGGTATCTTCTTAAAACTTCACACTAGCTTATGAAATTATGCAATTTTCCAAGTTTAACTATGGGAGGAACATCATAGAACCCTTTTAGGCATGTTAGTACCCAAGTAGAGGAGTATTTCCTAAGAAACCCATGAAAGTGTAAGTGTGATAAAGTGGTATGACATGGGGTTTACTTCATGGTCATGGTGTCATTGACATGCAAGGCCACGTGTGATGTTCATCTCCATGAGCACCTTTATAGAGGGAGCGCTTGGTTCAATGAGTTACCCTTTCTTCAACACTATTTCTTTCCACCCCTATCTTGATTTTTTATATTCCTTAATTGATTTGCAAGCCCCTTTTCAGGTTTATGCATTTATTACATTAAGATTCAATTAAGTCATTTTATTTTGGTATGCATTCAGTGCATTAGGACTTGGGGTGATGGTCTCATAGCGAGCAGGTAGAGCTCAAGCTATCTTGGCTTATGATTATCATTCACAACCCTTTATTGCTATTTTTCATTTTGAATTATAACATGTTATTTTCATTCTTTTTTACTATCTACATCAACCTTGGGAATTTAACCCCCTTATTCTCATAGGCGAATGAAACACATACCTTTGTGGGATACATATAACAACCACTCCCAAAATACAGGACAATGGGAGGAACATATATGGAAAATGTTTGGTATGGAAGGGAACAAGTACATTAACCCTATCAAGGCCTCATAGTACTACCCCTTTTCCCAAAGAGTGAGAACTCTTGACTATGACACATATGATGGCCATGTTATCCCCCCTTTCTAGGGATAACTAAGGAGATGGTGTATCGAGGCCATCAAGTTGCAGACATGGAGTACCGAGAGACAAACCAACAAACATAGCCCCACATCACACCACCCATAACCATGAGATCGATGGCTACACCATTCACCACACCAGCTTGGCTCACAGAGGATGGTGGTTCTTTCTCCATGAGGTAACGATTCCAACATTGTGGTAAGTGTCATTTTAATAAATGAAGCATTTGGATATGTTGCAAAGGGTTCTTCCTTGATTTTGAAAACGTTTGCTTGGAAATTATGCTCTTTGCCTTATTTCACCTTGGTGGTTGACATTTTTTTCCTAGTAAGTGGTCACCCTCAGGGAAAGGGTTTCTACTTTGCAGTTTCCTTCATGAGTCATCATACCTCTCCTACACATACTTACCACTTTCCATGTTTCTTTCCCTTCATTTTCTCATATCTTGGGTTTTCGGGCCACATTAACCCAAGAAGGGATTGTACCTCATTTCATGGGAAGAAGGGGCTAAGGGTGAAAAGGCCTATAGCTAGAAAAAGAAAAAATCCAATCACAAACCTTCCATATGCTTGTCCAGGGATATCGAGAACAATGAAATGTTTCTCACAAAAAAATGAGTGACATGTAAAATAAACAACTAATTGAACATACCAACCAAGGTAGAGCATGTGTGGGAAATATATTTCATGCTTAGGTAGAATTCCCACACATTGTATTCAACTTGGGGAAGCATAGTGTGACCAGGGTAGAGTTAAGGTGGGCAATGTTTTTCATGCGTAGGTAGAAGTCCCATTTTATCGTCAACTTGGGAACACTCTAATAAATTAATAACAAAAGGGCTTGAAAAACACACCCTCTACAAATGTATTCATAAATGAGACAATATGAGCCCTTGTATGTCAAGAAACCCCATACCCAAAAGTATTATCACCATCCACCTCATACTCTTCACATGAATTAGAAATTCTCCACCTGGGGAACACCCCTTAACTTGGGGAATAATTCACCAAATAGGTCACCATGACAACCCTCCCATACCAAAATTTGGAAAGTTGCATAAGGTATTTGAGCATTTGTCTATTTTGAGAGGGCATACTTGATAGAAATGTTAGGGTGGTTCTTTTATTATATATGGCTTACTTGACATTATGCTTGTGACTTGTGAGCCCTTGGAGGGCGAATTTTCTTGTCTTTGTAGGGCCTTGACAAGTGGAAGTCATTTCGTGAAGGCACAAGGTCACTTGGACCTTCACTTGGGCTTGAGTCCCCAAGGATGGATGATGCAACCTTTCTTCTTGGACACATGGGTCAAATACGTTTCCTTTGGAGGCACTTGAGGATCCTCTATAGGTGAATTGCTAGCCTTCCTATCCCCAATGACTTGCCTTTGGAGGTCATGCGTTGCATTTTTGGGGTATGACGCCACACTTGGAAGGTTAGGGTTTTGATGGTGGTGATGATTTTATGATGAATTGTCATGTTTGAAGGAGAAGGAACTTTACACCATGAATATATGGCCTTTAGAGTCCCAACGTAGGGCTTGTTTCTTTTGTAATTTTGAAATTAATTTTGTAAAGGGGAAAATTAGGAGGTCGACCTCCTTAATTTTTGTTTTACCCTAAATCTAAGTGGACAAACTAATTTTATAAGGTCTTGTATAAATAAAGATCTTGTGACATTTCATTTTAACATAACTCACTTGAGGCTTAGACCTCTCTTGGTTGAAATTTGTGCCCTCCTTGGGAATTTTCTATATCTCTCTTTCTTGAATTCTTTGTGAATGATACAATTTGTATATTGGAGAAAAAGGGTGCTCTATCTCTTGGATTCTTGGTTCTTGCTATTGTGGTGGAATATTCTTGGTAAAGTAGGGTTTATCTTGCTATCTCTTGAAATTGGTAAGAAATTGATGCATATTGTTAAGTGTTTCTTCTTGTTTCATGGTTATTCTTGTATAAACCCTATGATGAGTATAAGGGCATACACCCTCGACTAAGATCCATCCTTATGTTGAATAATCATATTTTAGCAAAGGTTTCTAGGAGGAGTAAAAGGCATTACACCCTCCTAGATTTACCTTTCTATGTTTTGCATGCTCTAGGAAGTAAAAGGGCCTACATCCCTAGAGAAGTTACAAAACCTAGATATTACACAAGAGATTCCATCACCCTATTGAATAGGGACTAATCTACTTGCATTGGTATATGTGAAATTGCGAGATATTGCATTTTTTCAAGTTGGAATCTTTTCTTAATGTTATAAGCTTGCTTATACCCTAAGGGCGTCCTCTTTTAGCCAAGGAACTCATTGTTGTAATAAATTTAATGCTACATCCATTAGGGCTGCTGAAAACTCCCTCTTTTGCTCATTTCTCTATAATCTACCATTGAAAATTGCTTGTGAGCCTAGATTAATTTTCTATTGATCAATAGCTATCATTTTGACAATTGACTTGTTATTTTTTGTGGTTATACTTTGTTGTTGTAGCAATTGTTTTCTACAGCCACAAGGATGCCCTAATATATTGTTGATATCATCATTTTTCAGTCCTCTTTCACCATCAAAAATTATGTGTAAGTATTGGGATATTACCTACATGTTTATTACTTGATTACCCTATAATTATTTGGTGTTTTGCATGGTTATTTTTGCAACTATCAAGGCTACAATTTTGGGACAACAAGGTTTCTTTCTTGTTCCCCTTTGGTTTAAGGCTTGTGCATCTATCTTGTGTCTTGTTCTGGGCATGTATAACATTGTCTTGAAGCTACACCATAATTTGGAAACCATCCTTCATACACAAGACTATATTCCAAGCCTTTTCCTCACCTATAAGCTTGAGCTATAGGGTTTTTCACCATCATCATCTCACTTTCCATCTCAATCCCGCTAGGGTCACCGGGATTCCCCCCTTGTGGTGAATTTTCATCACTAAACCAAGGGCAATGTCTACCTAAAATGATATTGGGTAGGTAATCACGTAGTTGTCACACTCTTGTGGCATAGGTTGTGATTTTCCAAACTTATAACTTTTGTGATAACATTTTGGCTTCATTGTCAGGGAGGATGTTTAATCCTCTTTCGATCCTTGACAACATTTTGGTAAGATTTTCCCAACTCCTTCACCATAGATTGCCTAGAAACTCCATTTGAGGGAAGTTCCCTTTCAATTCTCGATGAACTTTCCATAGAGTTCATTTGGAGACTCCATTGAGGGAATATACCATCCCCATATTCAAAAATCTTTGAGTTCATCTGAACACCCCACTAGAAAACCATGGAGGTATATGTTGAACACCTATTGAAAATATGGGATGATATCCAAAAGTTTGATGGTAACCCATGTTCAACCATTATACATGTTGTCAAGTTTACTGAATACATTTATTGGTATCAGATAACCCATGATGATGTTCTAACACAGTTGTTCTTGGCATCCCTGGATAAGAAACAAAGGATTTTGATCAAGCATACATGTTAGTCACCGTTAAATTGTTTATGTCAAATCAAGATTTCAGGACCTAGCGAGACGTTGAATAAGTTTGTAAGCCTAATAAACCAAGAAAGGGGATAAATATGGAAGAGAGAGGCTAAAACAGGTAGGATCCCTAAGTGTATGGGGCCTGATACGACGTAGATCGTGAGCTCTCAAGATCGATGGTCGAGGATGATTTCAGGGGGAGAAACTGCACAGAGGTTAATTTTGGAAAGAAGGCCGAAATTTAAACCGTGGTTTTCGTTTGAGGATATGTGGTGTCATCAGGTGCATTTTGGGGTGGAAAGCGGGTTTCCCCAAACCACTTCCTCATGCCCCTAAAATTTGGAAAAGTATAAAATGGAATTTGTTATTTAGTTTCATATTATTTTGAACAACTAGACTATTTGAAACTTGGTGCAACCACCCTTGTTCAACTGCAGCTCAAAAAGAATCCAATTACACACCATTTCCACTCGTTTCCAGGTATTTTTCATCACAACCATGGATCCTATCATAACCTCAGTAACAGAGGAATATCATGTGGAAAATGAGGAAGCCCTAATTGACCGAGATTCAAACGTTTTTTATACTGAAATCACCATTTCACCCATATCTATGTCCAAAAGAAACTTGTCTGATAATGTAGGAAGGTGTATATCGTTCCTTGAAGAAGTCCAGGTCACCATACTCCCTTATGTTGTCGAAATCACTTTCCCTTTTCCCGAATTCATAAGTTGGTGCGTCAAACAATATTCACATGAAGAAAGAGTCGTCGTAAATAAACAAGGGTCTGAGGTCATGTGTAGGGTAGAGAGTCTATCAATTTGATATTCCCTCGGTATACCAGAGTCCTTATCCACAATGTCTGAACCCTTCAATGAAGAAAATATAATTAGGGTATACAGAGAATGTCCATCAGAAGTCTGAGATCTTTTTTTACTGACAATTGTCAAACTAGAACATTTTTTAGAGAGTCTATCTTTTCCAATGAATGTGAATATAATGTGTTAAGGTCCTAACCCGCACATGGGTAGATTAATGTATTCGGATGTAATAAAGGTCAATATTAATAAGACCTTTCAATAAAAGAGAATTAGGCGGATGTAAGAAGACCTAATAGAAGCTTCCGCTTCTAGAAGGAT
>ML794092.1:73003-105716 GCA_009831015.1 Picea engelmannii | reverse complement strand
AATTTGATTGTGCACTACTTTGTTATGTGCATTTGATGATGATTGCTTATCCATTTAAGTGTGTAAGGCTTATGATGAGTTTGTGTTTTTAACCCCAATTGCTTAACCAATTCTTCTGAGATTAGATTAGATTGAGATCCACTTTCGATTAATGTGTCTATCTTAGTGTGTCACATGATTACCCTTATATGAAACAAGTTGCTTCTACAATCAATGCCTTCACCAATTTTACCTGTCATACCAACCAATGAGATCTTTGATTCATCACCTAAATCCAATCCCAAGTCGGTGGGTTTTGTTGTCATTGCCACTGTCTGCATTCCCTTCTTTTCCTTGAACCACTTTGGCCTCTTCTCGGGATGCAAATGCCAACATTTGTCCTCATCGTGTCCCTCTTTCTTGAAATGCTTGCAAGAGGGATTTCCTTCCTTCCTCGTCACTGCATTTGCATTCTTGCCATGCCTTTTCCTCTTGTCCTCTTTTCTTGAAGACGATGATTCCCCTGATACACCTGCTTTTCCTACTTCAATATACGTAGCTTGAACAAAAACCTCATCAAGGTTAGTGGGTCCAAACATTAAAACAATGTTTCTAATATGCACAGGTAAACCTCATATATACTTCATAAGATTTTCTTGTGTTTGTAAAGGGATATCTAACATTAATGCCATTTTTCGAAATCCATCGGTGTATTCTTGCACTGTTTGTCCTTTTCTTAGTTTTAAAGATTTCCATTCAATTAATGCTTTTTATTTATAACCCAAAGGATGGAATTTTTTCCTAAGTGCATAAATGAAACTCTTCCATGATGGAAATACCTTACCCACTTGTTGTGTTCCATTTTGCAACTTGCTTTGCCACCATATGAGAGTTGTACCTGCAAGTCTCAAAGATGCCAACTTGATTTGTGTGGCCTCATCTTTGATGTGTTGCACACTGCAGTATACCTCCATCTGCCTGATCCAATTGTCAAGTTTTTCTGCATTTACTTCACCATCATATATGGGCAACTCAAATTTAACATCAAGTTTTAACAATGGCATTTCATTTTTATGCTTATGAACATTTTTCTTTCCATTAGATTTAGAACTTGAACTTGAAGAAGAAGGAGAAGAAGGAGGTGATGATGGAGGTGAAGGAGGAATCTGAGGATGATCCTCTTCCTCTTCACTTTTTCCCTTTGAAGATTCACCCAAAACTGGTCTCTTTCGTTCCAAGTAATCCTCATACAAAACTTTCACCATCTCCAACATAGCAAGGAAAGTTTTCTGGAACTCTTTCTCATCCTGAGAAAGCCCTTCTTCCGATGCCATCTTCTCACTGTGAGAAGCTCTCTTTCTCAATCCAATTAATGGATTCTCTGCAACAAGCTCGCCTTCACCAAACTGTAGCTTTTCCCTGGTTAATATGCAAAACTCAAATTCAAACGTTAACTAGCTCTGATACCACTTGATCCGTAGGATCTTTTAATGACTGTGGTTGAGTTTTTAATTGCATGCGTTAATTATCCAATTGAGAAGCTTAATGAAAGAATGAGGAAAAGAGAGGAATTATGACAACCATATACATATATGCAGATCTAAAATGAAGTAATAAACAACAAACCATAACAAGATAATTGATAACGGAGTTCGGCACAACGTTGCCTACGTCTTCGGGCCTTTGTCTCTGTGGGGGAGGCTTCTTTATTTCTGTTCAAAATCTCAAAAGTACATTGAAACAATGCCAATTGGCTACAAGACTGATCTAGTCATGTTCTTCCAGATCTCTAGAACCTAGTTAAAGAAACGACACGCAAAAAAAATGTCCGGAGCTCCCAGAAATGGCCCGCAAGCGTCTTCTCCTCAATAGCTTCCCTGCATAAAAATGGCTTTGGCTTGGCTTCCCTTCAAAATAAATCTGCTCTGACTGTCCTTCATGGCCTCAAACAGGCCTTGTTTTTATATATTTTAAGTTGTTTATCCATCCCCAACTTCCTCCCAAAATTTGGCCTCCAAAAATGCCCAATATCTCCCAAAAATGGATAAAATCCATTAATACAGGCATAATATCAATAAAAAATCCAAACTATAGCATAAAAACCACTTTTGTTTTAATAATAGGGTGTAGCCCCTTTTGGTGCGTGCTCCTGGTCATATGGGGGAGTGACCATGTGGCCAGACGCTCCACCTGTACGCTAGCCCCCTGTCCCTAGCTCCTGGTCTTCGACGTAGGCATAGGATCGGGGCTAACAACCTTAACCACTTTCCCGATTTGGTATCGACCTGGTTGTATGGGGCCACCCGAGAACCAAGGGTCAGGCCCTATACACATACATTTTGTGGTCGTGGTCATATGTGGTAATGTATATTAAACCGTGGGCTCTAACTACAAACGTCGAGCCATATGGTATGTCGACACATCCGCGGGCTGGGGCTAGGCCCCAGCCCTTTCCACCTCTGACCAAACTTTTAAACAAACTTAAATATATATTTTTTTGTATAGCTATTAAGCACCACCAGTGGAGCAGGCGGTTAGGCCGGTTCTTCCAGTCCGTAGCGCGGAGGAGGTTTGGGGTTCAACTCCGGTGGAGACCCCATAATTTTACACAACCCGAAAGCCAACCACAGGGTGCCATGTGGCAGCCCATGACTGGGCCACATGGAACCTCTCCAACCAATAAGACACTGCCACTTGTTGAGAGCCAGATGGTCCATGTATCTGCCACGTACCCTGCCACCTGTCGTCGTACCTGCCTAGTCAACCTGCTGACATCATCCATGCCATGTGTCACCCTTATAATGGTGACACGTGTCACCCTCTGACTGGTCCAACTGTACCTATCATATGCTCCATAACCTACCATGTATTGTCACCAGAAGCTACCATGTCAACTGTACAGTCGTACGGCCTGTACAGTCAGCCTGCCACATGGAACTATACGGACTGTACAGTCACCCATTTTTTTGCCTGTTTGGGTTTTCGAACATAATGCGATATCTTTCGCATACGAAGACTGTTTGATGAAGTAAATATATGGTCGAAATCAAGAAGACGAGATAGACGCAATGGTGTTGGTTTCATCAGATTCCGAGCACTTTCATTTTTTTGCCTTTTTGAGCCCTGTCAGGTTCCTGGATCCGATTCTGGATGATTGATAAGAAATGATAAGGAAATTATCAAAGATGTGAAAAATCAGTTGTCCTTTAAATATGACATGACAGATATTATTGTCGCAAATTTCATTTTGGGTGTGGAAATTAAAAGACATCGAGCAAACAAGAAACTCTGGTTAAATTAGAGGAAATATGTTGAGACAATATTGCAGAGGTTTAATATGCAGGAATGTAAACCTTCCAAGGTTCCTATTCTTGTAGGTGTAAATTTGTCTACAGATCAGTGTCCCAAGACATGGGAAGAGGAAGAGAACATGTCAAGTGTTCCATATGCTAGTGTGGTTGGAAATTTGATGTATGTAATGGTATGTACTAGACCATACATTGCACATGTAGTGGGAGTTTTGAGTAGGTATATGTCAAAACTAGGAAAGGCGCATTGGAAAATAGTAAAAAGAGTTTTCAGGAATTTGTGTGGCACTACTAGTTATGGATTGTGCTACCAAGGAATACTAGGATTGGACAGAGTGTTGTAAATACATGGGTTTGTTGATGCATGTTGGGCTGGAGATTTGGATCGCAAAATATATACAAGTGGGTATGTGTTTAACCTATTTGGAGGAGCAATCAATTGGATGAGCAAAATAAAATATGTAGTGGAACTCTTAGCTACAAAATTTGAATACATGGAAGCCACTCATGAAAGAAAGGAATAAATATGGTTACAAATATTGTGTTAAGGTATTGGGTTGGTACAAAAAGTTTGATGCAGACCCCACCTTCTCCCAGGGTCTACGTGGCCTCCCTGTCTAGGATTGTTCTAATCGAGAGATGAAATTAGCTCGCGGGCTCCCTCCCAACCTAAAATATTAATGCATAGATCCTAAAAATATCTTCCCGAATGTAAAATTCCTTTTCAGGAGTCCCCGAGTGCTTACTAAGCTTCCCCAGAGATCGACGACTAAAACCGTGGGCTAAAGATTCAAACCCCAAAATTTTTGGGACTTTAGGACTTATTCTCCCTCTTATCTCTCAACACAGATTCACTGAACTTTCAAACATTGAGCAGCTATATCAAAGGTTCACAATGAACGCTAAGATTGAGGGATCATATTATATATTTTTAGGCTTCAACAATTTTCTTACAACTCCTTTTTCTACAATTCTCCCAGATCGCTGAAAAGTGCTTTACGTTGTGTTTTAGATCAATGGTCCACAATATACACCCAAATGCACGGTCCAGATTAGTTCCCTTTGGGCTTTGGCAATTTCTGTTGGTCATCCACATGACACAACACTTTATATCTCCCGACACCGAAACAAAAAAACTAGATCTCTTACCTCCACGTGTCCTCTCCTAGATTGACGGTTGTGATGCCCTTTCAGGACTTTGGTGAATTCCTCCATGTCTGGAAAATGTTTTGATTTTGCTGAAGTGTCAAGATCATGGACCATGATATCTTGTGCCACACGTACTCTCCAACAAACGGTTGGGATTAACTTTGGGGCTTCAGGCCTCCGTGATTTTCCACAGCACTACTATATTTTTCCCCAAAGAATTGGACCTCCAGATCTGCTACCACGTACCCTTCCTGAAATAAACAGTCTAGATCTACTCCAGACTTCAGGAATCTAGAAATATCGACCTCTTCTTCCCACTATTATCCTAGAGAATCTATCCTAAAGACTGCCTTATATGAGAACACGTGTCCTTTATGATGGAAAACCTAGATGAACTTTGCGTCTTCGGGACTTTGAGGATCTTGACTCCAAACTTCTGTTGAAACACCAATTCGTCAGAGTACATGATATACTGACATGTGTCCCCGCTTTTTGAATGGCCATGATTCACTCTGACCTTCGGGACTTCGAGGGTCCCAAATTCTCCACACATTGAATCCTCCTTCATGCACCTCCTATTGATCCCAATGACTGTCCTTTCTCCTACAACCTCCCGAATAGATCTTGACCATATATCTTCGCTCCTTGATAAATCCTCCTTTAAAATTTCTTTGTGACTTCTTCGAATGTACAAAGTCTAATATACTTACACAGTTAAACCCCATTCCTACTTCTCTATATGTAAGGGTGACAAAAGACCCTGGATCCTCCCGAACATATCTCCACCGTTCAGACTTTAAATAAGCAGATATTTTCCTCCTTGAAGATTTTGACTGTTATCGTTCCTGAGCTTGACTGCAAGAGATAAACAAATCTCTAGAGCCCTCTTGTGCACTCCTCTGATACTTTAAAACTTTTGACTTAGAAACTTTATAAGTCCCTCCTATTGAACTTGTGTGCTCACTATCTCTTCTAAGCTTTGTTCCTTGAGGTATTTCAGACCTCTAGCGCACTCCTTGCATCCTTTGAACTTCTGATAATCTATGGACTTAGATATTTCTGATAAATTCTCCCTTACGCACTCCTTTCACTCGTCCTGTCTGAAAATTATTCAACACTTAAAGAAAGTGTTGTCCCGATGCACTCCTTGCATGGGTCTTCTCAAACCTTTGCTCTCCACTGAGAAATTGTGCACTTTCTGCAATTCAAATGAACAACTGCACACTCCGTGCACCTCCACTGTAAATTCATGCTATCTCTTCTAAGCTTCTAATTCTATCTCAACTCGTCCTACACACTCCTTGTGGGAACTATGCACTCCTTGCACCAGGAATATCAGAAGAGAAAACAAATGAAACTTACAAAAACATCAAATATTTCCACACTTAACCATGAAAAACATATTCATGTATAAAAGATACATAAATAGATAAAAACACAGATAATATAAAGGAACATCACATGTACTCAAATAACTCACATGAACACAACACCATACACATGGCTTCAAACCTCTCTTCTTGTATTCATTCATTAAAATATGTACATGGAGTCTTACGACTCTATGAAACTCTTCATAAGTTTCAACAAATCTCTCAGCAATAACAATAATATTCAACACCTACAACAATAATATTCAAAAGCCTCATTTGGGCATACAATACATATATTTATACAACAAGGGGATTCTCGAGTTGTCCCTCCAAAATACCTTAGAGCTATCCTATCATAGTAATTACATCCATCTACTAAGGACTATTACATTTAATGGCGATTACATTCATATATGAGTCGATACTCAGTATTAATGGCGATTGCACTCATCCTATCTGAAAAGTGATTATGATCCTCTATGGCCTTATGTGATTGCTCAAGCCTCAAAACAATAAAATACATTTAATACAATATTTTCAAAATATTAAAACAAATGCGCCCTCCTTGGGATCAAAGCTGATTTGAAATGTGCTCACTGGTGTTGCGTTGTTCTCCACTTCTCTTATTTAATTCTGATGGTGATGCTCCTGCATCAAAGTTGTAAGGATAGATTGTAACAGTCAGAGTGAAATCTTCTCAGTGAAGAACCTATATTATCATTCAAAGACAAAGCATATTGATGTTCAATATCACTTTGTGAGAGACATGGTTGAAGAAAAGAAGGTGTTGTTGATGAAGTTGTACACTTTGAATAATGTTGCAGATTCATTAACAAAATATGTGAGCACTAAGAAGTTCTCTTGGTGTATAGGTTCTATCGTAATTTCTTCCCTATATTGTTGACTATGTAACACTATATGCAAAGAAAACAAAAAGTGGGAGAATGTTGGGTATGTGTTATATTCTTTTCACAACTAGACCTTGTGTTTGTGTTGAGTTGGGTGCACAGGGGCGTCACAGGGGGGTGGGATCTCCCCTATAACACCCTATTTTCCCCCATGATTGTAATTATGCTTAATAATTCATATGATTATGTTAGTGAATCTTGTAATCATGTTTTGATTAATGAAAACACTAGACAATTGACTGAGGAGGGGAAAATCCTTGAGAGTACTAGACATGATATCACATGTGGAATTGATGAAACATATAGGTGAAGCAGAGATGATATTTTCTAGTGAAGAAAATAGGAAGCTTGCTTAGAAATATTTCCTATATTTACAAACATAAGAATACACATGCCAGCATTCTTAGATCGGTATGGAGCTACGTGACTAGTAATGGAAGTAAGATTGGTGGTTGAAGCAGTTAATAAATGCTGATAGTTTGGTCTCTTGAAGAAGGTAGAGGGTCAATTGAATGGTCTGATGATATCACACCATGTATTTCCCCTTCAGTAACTCAGACCCCAGACAACAGGTCACATTTTTAGGAAGCCAGGGGAATCCCGAGGGATTGGTGGAAGAAGAGGATAAAGGTGGAAAATCACCATCAGAGAAGAGAGAACACATGCTAAGAAGGGAGACAAAGAGAGAACAGTTGGTCACGAAGAGTGGTATAGGAGAGAGAAGAGAACGCAGTGCATAGGAGAGAATACTCTAAGGAAGAGTAAGTGAGTGGAGAGTTCACATGATAAGGGCATATTAAAAACAGGAGTTCATTGGCACATATCAAAGAGGAGAAGAAAGAGGAAATCTTTCCTTGAAGAAAATAAGAAGCTTGTCCAATTTGATGATGATCACCCTGAAACAGAGAAGACCCAGATTCGGACTAGAGCGATAAAGGGTCGCAACTTGGTATTTACTTGACATAAACCAACAATGATAAGGGGAGGTCATTGAGGAACTGTATAGTAGAGAAGACACTCCCTTGTGAAGAGGAAATCTAGTTGATAAATACCTAATAAACCTATGGAATCCCTGAGCTCAGTGGGAAAGGGGTAACTTATGTTATTTTCAATGGAGGAAGGAGAGTAACCTTCTTGGATCATCTTAACTTGAAGAGTGGCTAAATCATTCCCTTGTGATATCATGTCTTGGAATGAGGGTGGCATACTATAGGAAGGAATTATGTCTTATGGCCTAAGTTTGGGAGGAAAGGCATCCTCTCTCAGTCAGTTGGTTGTTAATATTTGTTGGATAAGTACCTAACATAGCTTATTTGATGTGTGATAATGATGTAAAAGTGGATTTTCTAGTTTAATGGAAAGATATGAATGTATGTGAATGATGAATTGAAATACTGTGTAATATGGAATGTAGTTGTTACCTTCACTGCATAAATATGTTAATTCATGAAGTTAATTCTAGCAGGGATGGCATGTATCCTTGAAAGTCTTGCAGCTTCAGAAAAAAAATTTCAATATATTGATAAAATCTTCATTAGGAAGATGACGGGAGTATCCTGGTCTCTGACAAGATCTAGACAGAGAAAGAAGCCACGAGTCATGTTAGAACCTCCTATTATTAAGTGGAAATCTTGAAAGATATGCAATAAATTCACTTACGATAAATTCGAAAGGACCATGAGGGTCTTAGGGAGGTTTATGAACCCTTGAGGATCTATCAAACTGTAAAAACCCCCTATCTAAACCTCTAATTATATGTAATTAATTATGATTAATGATTTCCATGCTATGGAATGCAAACAATGTAAATGTATTAATGATCAACCTAAAATGCCAACAATTGAATGTGGGGTTGAATCCTTGAGTACTAGCCATGATAAAACTAGATGAAAGAGTGAGGGAACATAGAGAGGGTTCATTATGCTAAGATGACTCAATGCCCCTTTGTTGAAATAATTGATTTAGAAATAACAAATTAATTCCCTTAGCCCCGATTTCAAGGAAAATTAGTTAATGAGGGAGGATTGGTGGTTGAGAAACCAATCAACCTCAATGAATGGGAGTATGGAGGTATGAATGGGATAGCAGCAGATTTCAACCAGAGGACATCAGGAAATACCTCACGAGTTCCCATGATTGACCCAAGGGTGTCGTCTAAGAGAAGGAAGGGGGGGACAGGTCAAGAACCTTGCAAAAGATATTACGTGCAAGAAACACACGAAGGGGAAAAAAGGAAGAGAAGGGAAACAAGGGAGATAGTGGGGTGAATCATGAATCTACACAGAAGGAGAAGAAATCAAGGAGAGTTCATAAGTGAGTCTCAGAGGAAGGAGTACATCGCAGGACTGATCTAAGAACCCAAGAACCTATCATGAGCTGAGAGGTCTTGTGCTTCATGTAGAGAATTCCATAGTGGTATCATGGCTTGGAATGGGGGTGGCCTACAACCAAAGTGATTGAGCACGTAGATCCTATGGTTGGGTGGAAATGAAAACACCCAGAGTCAGTCGGCATTGGAAAACTCTATATCAGATAAGTTTTTGACTAATGTTGTTGATTTTGTACATGATATGTTTATATGTATGCATGCATGAATGTTTGATTTAAATGAAAAAAAATGTTTGTTCTCAATGAATTGAATGCATGTGAAATCAGTATGAGTTACAATAGTTTTTACTAAACCTGATAAATCGTGGGACTGGACAAAGTGGATGGTTTGCATCTTGGAAAGACCTTGTTTTCTTGTGTGGAAAGCTTGCAATATATGCAATATCATTCCTCTATCTTTCTTGTGTGGAAAACTTGCAAGATATGAAATATCATTCCTATATCACCTTGAATAGTATATGATAGTTGTTGAGTGATTATGAACTTGTAGGACAGGACCAGATCCTATAGAATTCGAAGAAATGGCTAAGTCCCCAAATTGGCGGTTTAGATTATCATAAAACCATGTTTTACCCCAAGGAATATCATAGCCGTCGATCTGGCTGATCAAGATATATCAACCCTTTGATGGCAAGGTGTATCTTCAAAACTATCCAAGTGTCGAGGTTGGTACAAGGCCCAGTGACACTAGAAACTAGAGTGCAAACAATAATCGTTGATATGATTGATGGTGTTCCGGGAGAGATATAAATCATCGATGCAATGTATGTCATCGTCGATGATCTAAGGTGGAGAGTGGAGGTTGCATTGGGAGTGTTGATGATGCTACAGTACAGGATTCAATGACATTCGTCGATATGTGACTCTTTTTGAATGAAACCCTCCACCGTTGATCTAGGAAACCCTTACTTAGACGGAAAAGGAAATGCTAATGTCATGATGATGTCGTGATGACATTGGATTTCCAACTTGACAACCCATGTGTCCAAGGAGTGATAGATGTCATCCAAGGATATGTTGGTGGAGTGAAATTGGGTCCCCTTTCGACGAGGAGGTCCTTGGGACCCTGGTTTAATCACAATTGGAAAATCTATGAGATAATAGATATAGATTGTTGATTGGTCAGAGAACCCTGGTGTAATCTACGCCATTGATGTTGATGTGTCATCATAGGAGGTGTAAGGTGGGAGATTCGGGAGGAGATATGGATTCTTGACATACTGTGAACAGAGGAAATATGAGAGGAGATATAGACCATTCATCTTTCATGAACGAAGGAAATTCGAGAGGAGATATGGACCGTTGATATGTCATGAATAGAGGAACTCCGAGAGGATATCTGGACCGTTGATCTTTCATGAATGGAGGAAGTCCAAGAGGATATTTAGACCATTGATCTATCATGAATGGAGGAACCCCAAGAGGATATATGGACCATTGATTTGTTTTCAAATGGATTAAGAGGGTGACATGGATGGTGCCATGTGTCAAGCAAGGGTTGTACCATGTTTCATGATGACTTGGCTGTATAGGCAAGAATCCTTAGAAAATGAAGGACAATTATTGGATGGTGATGGTGCCACATGTCTAGTAAAGACTGTGCCATGTTTCAAGATGATTCAGGGTTCTTGAGATAGAACCTCATGTTGAGTTATGTATGCCATGTGTCACCCAGGTGGCAGGAAGTGTCAGGGCCATGTTTCAGTATGGGTGGCAGTTAGCATATCGTAAGGGATGATGTGTGTCGACAGTCGATTGGTTGACAGCATGAGAACATACCCATTTGGATGGAAATTCCTTTAATCCATTTCCCTCGATCTCATCCATTGATCGGAAGGATAAGGATCATATCTTTGTTGTCCATCGGAGTGGGTCAGTCGGAGTGAGTTGTGAGTCGGGAAGATATGCACTCCAACGAAATGACTCTGAGAGATGATCTGGGTCATTGATCGATGAGTAGGTGTGGTACAATGATAGTCGTTGATCCATCATGGGTTCCACATGTCCACACAAGAAGAGGCCAAAGGGGTGATGATGTCATGATGATGCGGTGTTCCAATGTGAAAACTAGTGTGACTGCTAGAATGGCAGGTGTCAAAAGTAGATTTGACTGAGGAACACGTGTGTGTTATGGAGAGGGTTGGAAACCCTTAGATCTGTGAATGTAATATGAGCCGTTAGACAGAGAGTTAGGGGAATCTTTTTCATTCATCAAAGGAAGTCAAGTTTATCCCAGAGGCTAGGAAGGAAGACAAAGGCTGCCAATGATGAGACATCGAGGATTAATCATAGTCGTTGATCAGCGATCCGTCGAGATATAATCATGATCGTAGATCAGTTGTGGACCCCACAAGTTTCCTTAATAAAAGGTAGGAGGCAATCATAAATCCCCATACTAGCTCGGATCATTGTCACAACTAGAACCATGGTATGCTCGACCAAGGGACCGTTGGATGTGGAGGAGTCTTGATATAGTGTCATCATAAATTTTTGGTCTTGGGATGTTAATGCTCCATGAGAGTAAAATCCCAATGACGACAAGGAATTTAAGGTTAGACGATATTCATTGATCTAGATACCCAAAAGAGTTGTTTGGAAGGTGCCAATTTGGATGACACATGGGATAGGAAGCCACATTGATTCCATGTGGCAGTGAGGTGGCACTTGGCCAATGAGGGCCAAGAAATTTGGAAGGCCATAACTTTTGACTCTGAGATTAGATTGGGCATACTTACAGTGGTTGGAAATATCTTGACAAGTAGGATACATTGGTTCCCTCGAGAATAGACCTCAAAATGTATTAAGTAAAATAAAAATTTATTACCCCATTCCCTTAAAAGGTACTTAGGGGGTTGGGTATGTTACACAAACCTTAGGGGGTTGGCTTGTTAGAACCCGGAATTAACTAAGTCCTGAGTCGAATTGTTTTCCTGAGAGAGAAATGTATTTTAATTCGAAATGACTCTTATCCATTGAATTCATTGTTTTGAAATATATATGAGTCGTTCATTAGAGGCAAGGTCCTTGAAGGTGACCAAGGGTTGGAGTGAGGAACTCCGATAACAAAGAAAAATGGAATAGGCCTTAGATATATTTGAAGATCCATCCTCACCGTTGGATCTGCAAGATTGATTTTGATGAATGAATACCTGAGATCATAGGAGTTGTTGATTGGATGGAAGAAATAAGAGAAGAATCTAAGCCATTGGCATTGAGCTTAATATCATCAGGAGAAGAGTAGTCGACAATATCAAGGAGGCTGGAGCAATGAATCGACGATGATGAAATACATGGGAGTCATTGATCTGTCAGAAGAAATTCAGTTAGGTCACATCCTATTGGATCTTAGTAGGACCAACCACGAGGAAGGGGACAAAGAAAATTAACCATCACCTAGATATAACTTAGAGGTTAGATATTGACCGTTGATGGGGTGTGTCACGATCACCGTCATATCTGGCCAAATTTATCGTTGGGACTAGACGATCAAGAGTAGACCTCAAAGTTGAAGTGAGTACACACTTTGAAGACAACAAAAAAAGACCTTTACAAGGTTAGATGAGGGTCGTTGATCGATGAATAGGTGAGATATAATCTCAGCTGCAGAATTTTGTAGGTCCCACCTAGTTGCCTTATAATAGTTTCATATGACATGCTTTAAACGTCTAGAAACTTTGTGGCACTGAAGTGATTAGATTCATTGTTTGTCAATATCTGAGAGCCATTGGATCTGGAGGCTGGAATCATCAGAGTTCATCATCAAAAACTGAGGATAGGGGTGACTTATGTCCCTGTGAGTGAGAGCAAACCCCAACGATGCTGAGGAGGGGTCCTAAGAGATAAGAACTGTTGAGTCGATGAGACAAGTGGCAGACATCACATCAGTTCCACATTGGATGGTGTGAGTGATAGGTATTTGCATGGATGTCATGTGGAAGTGAGTTTAAAAACATCAGGAGGTCGTAACTCTTGATATCAAGCTCGGAATTGGGAAAGATGATAGTTGTTGGAAATATATCAGCGAGAAAGATTCAATTATGGGGTGTATTTCTCGAAATGAAGTGAGTTTAAGAAGAGGAAATTATGATATCCCACACTCCTACATGATACTTAGGGGTTGGGTGATCCAGAATTGGATCCAGGAGGCTTCCAAGTCTAGAAAAGGATCAAAAATGAAATTTCACAGAATTGGATGAAACCAATTCCATTGCGACCGACTCATCGTGCTGATTCTGGAAATATATTTACTTCCTCAAACGGACGTCGTATGCGAGAGTTATCACACTCTAACTACTTTCCCCAACAACTAAAAAGTCAATGCTGACGTCAGCATGACATCACCGTGTTGACATCAACATAGTGACATGTGCCATCATGACAACAGGGTGACTAAGCAGTGGCAGGGATTAATGTAATGTGGACAAGTGGCACATTATGGACCAATTGCATGTTGACATGTGGCATCGTGGAGGACCAATGAAAGGGTGCCACGTGGCCCAGACGTGGGCTGCCACATGGCACCACATCACTAGTTTGAATGGTGTTATCACCCTATAAGTTATAGGATCAACTGGTGACTGGAATATTATCTCTCTCTAGTGTTTTTTGTTGACAAATGATTTTTCATTCTGCAAATAATTTAAAAAGAAAAGAAAGAAAAGAAAAAACAAAAAGAAAGAAAAGAGGGCATAAAAGAATTTCAATAAATCCCCATGCAATAATAGTAACTTGGTCCATACCTTTCAAGCATGGCCAAGTTCATTTTTAAATTGATGTTGATAGGGTTAGTGAATAAGTTTGGCTAAACTGTTTAATCTTAGCCAAAGTATCTAGGTTAGATCAGTGAATAAATCTAACCAGACTGTCTAATCTTGGTCAGATAGCCCCAGGGTAGAGTAAGTTCTTAGCCCAACAGTCTAATCTGGGTTAATTGTCATAGGAAGCTAGGTTATAATATAGGCTAGTTGCTTTATTTCAATAAAACCAGCTGGATGATCAATGTTGCACCATGTTTCATATGCTTAAAAATGGTGTTGGTCTAGCCCCATGGTGGTGTATACATGAAAAGCCTTGGAAAAAACCTGTGAAATGCACTTATCCTAAGTTCTCTGGTGCATGTATTCTTCGCGCCCTCACTTATGCTCCGCTCATATATCAATGGTTCAGATAATCACACTCAAATCTACGGTGGTCATATTTTTCCAGACCGCCCCGACCATTCTATCTTTAACAGGGGGGGGGGGGTCCAGAATCGTGGATAATACCCGCACACATATGGATGGCCCAAGTTTAAGTGCACGGATATACGATCTATATTGGATTCCGGACCCCCCCATCCATTCTGCCTTTAATGGAGGGGGGGGGTCTAGAATGTGTGATAAAGGACGCGCATAGATCTCTGGTCAAAAAGCCAGTGCACATATCAACAAATCAAGGTGTTTTTCGGACCCCCCCAACTGTTCTGCCTTTAACTGAGGGGGGAGGGTCTAGAATGGAATATTTCCTCTAGCGGGCCCTTATCTATACATGGCGTCAATCTACCGGTCCCGAGTCCCACCGCCTCCTACTATCTGACATATCTCCATCACCTCTTGACGTCACCATCCACCTTTCTAAAAGAGTCACATCCCTTAATTTATGTCAGTCTTTCCCCCCCATTCACTCGTTGCAATCCCCCTCATCATGATTTTTACCCCAGTCGGTAACCGCCACTTCACCCATCCGTATTCCTCAGTCACTGTCACCTACTATCTCACATTGGCCATTTATTACTGGATAACCTATTTTTTAACCAGCTGACCTGTCCCCCGCACCCAACGGACACCCATTTAATCAAAACTACCCTCACTCTTCTTTCTTTCATCATTTACCCACTCATCGCACCGGAGAATTTTTATAGCATTTTTCTTCGTTCAGTCAGTCGCCCCCACCTACAATCGTCCCCTCTAACGTTGTTTTTTGCAGGTACTGTTGTAGTAATGGCGCCAAAATCAAAACAAGAAGAAGGAGAGGAGAATCTGTTTCTCCCGCCTCCTATCGACCTTGACAAGATTCCACTAGCCGACAAAGATTACTTAATCGCAGATACAAAGTGCAATTTTGATTTCGCAGACCTTCATTCGTGGATCAAAGAAGTTTTCATGGACCAGAGTGATTAAATTGGACTCTGGGAGTCCAACTTACCCCTGTATCTCTTTCCTCAGATTCACCCTTTTCCAGAATTTCCCCTCAAGTGCCAAGCCCACTACATTCCCAAGCAAAGAGCCATCGTTTCCTCGTATGGAGAAATTATTTTCCTCATCACACCTGAAACCATTGACCAAATGATGAAAATACCCTGAGCTGACTCTGCATCGCCTTTTAGCCTTGAAATTCTCACAGAATTATACCAAAAGATGACTTTCCCCCAAAGAGCTCAAATATTTGAGCTTTTCCTCCCTCCATCCGCTCAATTCCCCGCTACAAATCCGCCTTATCCTTCTTCCATGTTTTCGACCAAAGGAAACCAGATCATCTCGTCCCTATGCGCCTTGTTGGGTTATTATTCGGATCAGTGGGTAGATGAACCCATTCTGGGATTTTTGTCCATTTTCTCCACTGATGAGAAACCCACTACCAAGTTCGACTTCATCACGTTCCTGGCGAACAATATTCATGAACAGTGTGTCAATTTCACCACGGAAGGCATGTTTCGGTATTCTTCAATACTGGCGTACTTGTTCATTTTCTTCCAAGTAGATAAATTTTCTTTTTCCATACAGAAGATGGACGAAGATGGAAGACCCCAGGCAGTAACCGCATGGACCTCCTTGCTCAAGAATAATTCCACATAATTCAGTTTCAAGTAGTTCATCGAGCAATTCTATCACCCAGTGGTAGGTATGCTTAGTGGTAGGCCCGAGCCTAGGATTAATGATGAAGTTCAGAGGATCCTGCATCTTTCGGATCACAACAAGACTAGTGATTGGTATTTATACCAAGATCACACTGAGATCAGAGTATATGGGTGCGAGTTGGCCCTATATAAGCTTCCTAAATACCTGTCTGTCAAAAATTTTGCTATGGAGTACATAAGGCGGATGATAAACTCTAATGATATTCATTTTGTGTCTCTAAAGAAAAAACAACAGCTCAGAATCAAAGGGCAGATTGGCTCTTTCATCTGCAACAATCGTGGTGTCAGAGAGGAAGCAGACAAACTGCTGAAGGAAATGAAGTTCATCACGAGTTTCACATGGCACTACGATCCGTGTGGGATTATCTCTGAGATGAGGGTGAAAAATAAGAATATCCCGTATGTCCACGAATCTAGGCTCGAAGTTGAGAAATTTGCAAACCAGACAGTATGGGAACCAAACACTTTGGTCGAAGCAGAACAGCAGGATCCCCCGACCACTATATCACAAACAACCACACCGTAGGTTCTAAAAGAGAAAAGGCCTAGGCAATATTTGTCTCCACTTGTCACTGAAGTGTCGTCAGAAGAATTCCAATTGCATACCAAGAGGTCTAAAACTAGTTCAGCTCCTGACCTGATTGGGGAAAAGGAAGTCCCATCTACTACAGTGACCAAGGTTGATAGGTCGCCCCTCAGTGTAAGCCTCTAGCATATCATAACCTCAGTGTTGTCGAAGAAATCTACAGATACTCCATCAACCACCCAGCCAGGAAAATTAGGACCGAAGCTGAGCATCTTTGAAAAATACGATCTGATCAAGAAAAGGAATCAGACTCTCACCAGTAGCACTTGCGCCCAATTCTGGAAGCAGACGTCAATTGCACAACATAAGCTACTATCGGCATTTGAAACTGAGAAGGTCAGAATGCATATGTCATTCCTCCAAGCACAGTTTCGAGATCCAAAGGTAATCATTGATTACAAAAGCACCACTTTCGAATTTCGGACTAAGGATGTGCATCCGGCCGATCAGATGGATCTGCACAAGAAAACAGGAGAAATGGTTTTCTATACGCTGGCACATGCTTCCACTATTGCATCCAAATTGCAAGTGTCCCTGAACAACGTCCAAACACAGTTGAAGTTGGAGAAGATATCATCCTTTGCCAAGGACAATAGGATAAGGACTTTGGAGGAATTGGTCCTTAAGATTGGGTACGATCCCTCGAACGTGAAAGCAGTCGAGGAGATGATTAAAAATAAAAATGCCGACATAGCCTCCTTAAGGAAACAATTGAAACTCCCACCAACAGAGGATTCACAGGCGAAGGAAATAGTAGAGACGGAAGGAGAAAAAGATGAAATGCTCAAACTAATCATGGAGCAGAATGCACAACTAAAGGAAATGGAAGTTGAGATGGAGAAGCTAGTAAAGGAGAAAGAATAGTTGAAGTCAATGGAATTCATTCCATTGAGTGCAGTCCCACTTTCAGGAGTGAGCATAGCATCAGTAACAGAAGTCCCATCAATGAATCCACTGACATCTCTGGAAAAGACAGTCGAATTGGCCAAATCTATGGAAGAGATGAACCTACAGGAAATAGAGATTAGCCGTCTTAAAAAGGACATTGAGAACCTTTAGGAACTCAAATATTCCTATCAGATCAACCTCTCCAAGGAAAAGAAGGTTTCAGACCAGCTCAAACAAGAGTTACAACAGCTCTGGAAGCAAACAGTGGCAGGTAAAAATCTGGCCAAAGTTAAAGAAAGCATCTGGACATACATCACCAAGTCTATGAATGAGATATGGCCAATGATACAAATCATGTTTGAGAAAAATGAGTTGGTGCAGAGAAGAAAATAGGCCATTGAGAAGATCAGATCTGAATTGGGAGAGATGCCCACACAGGCTAATGAAATCATCAAGTTCCTAAATTCCTAAATTCTAAGACCAAGGAGGAGTTGGAAGAGCTGAAAATTGAAGATACAACAGAGACCATCCTTGAGGTCAAAAGAGTTTTGACCAAGAGAGGATTAATGCTTCAGCTGGAAGAAAAGGTTCAGGCCATGGACCTAGGGGTACAAAGGTTTTTTAGTAAGATTGAGGCTCTACAGAAGAAAGGTCTTCCTGGTCTAAAGGTAATCAATGACAAATTGATGACACTCCCAGACTACAAAAAGCGATTGGCCGATGTGGCTAAGGACAGTTCAAAGTTTTCAGGAATTGAAGGCAGCATCACTGGCAAGGCATTTCTAGATGCGCTTCACTGGGACATCAGTATTCAACATGAGATTCGATACATCTTCGTCACCAAACCTACCTTCACCAAGTACACAGAAATGGATGAAGTTTATCGAAGGTTACACAAAGTCAACGTTCCCAGTCATCTCCGATGGGAAGAACTCTATGATTTGATCGAGTAGTAGATGAGTTGTCCCAGCCCAGTCATTTTTCCAGTCAGATGAGGTCGTGCAGAGGCCTCACCAACGGTCCACCCAGAAAACAGCATGCAGTTGTGACACATCATCAAGCAGTTCCTAGATTTCTGAAATTTGTTAAGTTGGTTAGGCTAAAAATAGATTTACCACATCCTGATCTTTGATGACAGGATTGTTTGTAATTTTGAGTTATAAATACTTCATCTTTCGAAGTATTGAGGGCTGTTGATCTTCACGCCCTACAAGCTATCAGACTGTAATATTTTTGAAGAGATCTCCCATTAATACAAAGAGGCATTTTACAAGATTCTTGCGTGTATTCACTGGTGATGTTTTTCTCTCTAAGTTAAATGTTATTCTCACTTTGTTATCACACTCTTTTCTAAATCTAATCTTTGGAAGTAATGAACGTTGCAGGATTTATCTCTTATACCCTATTTCTGACTTAAAAGATTTTAGTGTTTTATTTTCTCATTTTACAATAAAGAAATTCTTAACTGCTTCTTTGTTGTAATTGTCTTTCTCATCTTTTTTTCTATTCCTCATTTATGCTACTAAAGAATCTATTGATTATATTATCTCGCCCTGTGAAAGGTTCCTTTGCTTTTCCGGTTTGGATTTCATCTTTACGACATGGACCCCATAGCCCAATGGATGTGTAAACTATCTCAACCAACTCGACAAACACTACGACAACAAAACCGACTTATTTAATTATCTAGCCTAATATTTAAAAATTTTGAAACATATCTAAATCATATAGAGAGATCCCTCTCTGAAGTTGGAAGGGCTAGATCCCAGCTTCAAAAGCGGTTGGATAAAGTTACCTCTCATAGATTTCTTCTTTCGAACAACCTCTAGGAAATTTACAGAGTGCTAACATAGTTGTGACTATGCTAGGGAAAGAACAGAACTAAAAATTTATAGCTTCACATTTTCTTTTCCCTAGAAGAAAAGTTTGTTCCTGAAATATTGCAAATTTGAGAAGAAAGTAATGTTTAGAGGTTGATTAAAATTTGTACATATTATTTTCAGACCTGTAAAACTAAAAAGTATATATATATATAAATCAAAAGAGAAATATGGCTCCCAAGAAATTTTGTACTCGATCTTATCTAGACCCAAAACCTGCGATAATAACAGATAACCCAGAATAGTTGCTCAGGGAAAAGATCGTTGTTGAAGGTTCAGTAAGTCATACTCCCTTTCATAAGTCCCTTTCCTTTTCGGGGTAGCTTGTTACCTTTCAAAACCCTGACTTTGACACCCTTTCCAAACAAATCCTGGTTAGAACAAGATCCCATAGTTTTGTGACTGAAATCATTTTGGACCCAACCATTTTGCATCCCCAGACTCCTGAAGTTTTATCTCCCACTGCTAAACCGCAAACCACTCCCTCGGTGCTACCCAGTCCCTTCTCATCCTCGTCTTCAGTCACTACCTCGCCTATCATCCAGTTTGTTATCCCACCTCCTCCACCTATCATGGAAGACAGATACTCTCCCTTGGTGTTGGTCGCGCCTCTTCATGCTATGCCCCAAGACTATCAAATGAGACTCCAACAGTTCGATGGAATAGGACCTTTGAACGCCCAACAACACGTTGATAAAATGAATGATTATTTTGACCTGCACGAAGTAGATGAGGCTAATGTTCAAATGAGATTGTTTGATCAAAGTTTGACAGGTGACATTAAGAAATGGTATAAAGGTTTACGTGTCGCCTCAGTCCTTGACCTTACCGCATTTCAAAGGAGTTTTCTAGACAAATGGGAGGTAAAGAAAAACCCTCTCCAAATATTGTCAGAATACGAAAATATTAGAAGAAATCAAGGTGAGACAGTACAAGATTATTGCACTCATTTCAATAACCTATACAACGCAATCCCAGCCGAAATCAAACCTCCACAGGGTTTGGCATTGATAAAATTCCCTGATGGTTTTGACACCGATATGTCGTACCAACTAAGGGAAAGAAATTCTACCACCCTGGAAGACATGCAGAAAAGAGAAATAAGTGTGGAGGCCAATTTGTTGGCAAAAAGGGCACGACAAAGGTCAGAGAGGAGAGTCACAATTAAAGAGGAACCTTCCACATTAACCTCTGATTCCAAATTGGATTCCTTGGCTAGAGAAATGGAAAGAATGATGGAAAGACTTACTATATCAGAAAGAAATCCTCCGAGAGAAAACCCACCAGCTCCTAAAGTTCAGAATCCTAACTTCAGGAGAAACCCTCCTCAAATCAGACAGAGAGATCCTAGGGATCAAAGAGAGAAGAGAGGTATGGATCAACAGATCAGACCTCCCCTACAAGAAAATTATGCCGATAAAGGAGAGGAAGTGATTGAGGAACTAGAGGATACTCACATAAATCTCATGGGCATTCACGATAATGAATCTATTTTCCTTACCCAAGAAGAGCAAGAACTTTTTATTCTCAATCAAACAAAAGTAAGTGAAGAAGATGAAAAATAGTAGGCATTCGAAAATGCCATTTTGTAGGTACATCGGCAGTACAATCTGCGAAGTGAAAAGACAGAAGGAAGTTCCCCAAAAAATATGATTGAAACGAAGAAGGTAGTTGAAACCAAAAACGCCTCTGAGCCATCTGCCAAGAAGATTCCTGAGAAGAGTAATGTTGAAGTTCCCACAAAAAGAAACCTTACTATTCTAAAAAGATCGTTGTAGCCTGAGGTTTCATCAATTAATCAACCAAGTACTTCAGGCCAAAAGAATGTCGTAGACAAACCAAAATTGATGAGCCAAAGCAGAGCCCCTACACCTTTCAGCCTCGAAGGGGAATTAGCCAAAGTAAAAATTCCCATTCCACTTTCTGAGTTGATGAACAAAGATGCTTATCGTTCATAGGTGATTAAAGCACTGACCATTGAACCTGATATAGGTACGAAGGCCTTAATCGTTGGATCAACAAATCATTCAAACACTGTGAACCTTATATATGATCAACCTGAACTTCTGTTCGGACCTGAAGTAGATGGCCAAGTCGATAATGGTGTTGTCGTTCCTTTTTACATCGGTCTAAATATACATGACCTGATCTTGCATAATGTTATGCTAGATTCGGGTGCTTCATATAATCTAATGCCTAAAGCAGTGATGGAGAAACTGGGATTGGAGGTCACTAGACCTTACAAGGATTTACACTCGTTTGACTCCAGTAAAGTTAGATGTATTGGTTTGATCAAGGACCTATGTATCACCCTGGTTCAGATTCCTTCAAAGAGCATGGTCATGGATGTGGTAGTTGCAGACCTTCCCCCGAAATATGGAATGTTGTTATCTTGGTCTTGGGGGGCTAAGTTGAGAGGTACCCTGCAACTAGATATGTCGTATGCCAGTATCCCAGTTTTCGGGCAACAAAGAAGGCTATACAGAGAAACATTGATGAAATACATGGTCAGTAGCCAAGAAAAACCGCACAACTATCCTCTTTACTCTGCGCATTCTGACTTGGAATCTTTTAACCTGTATAATGATGGTGACACGGGAGAGAAAATCACTCAACTGGGAGAAGATACATCTGGTCCGGACGAAGGCCAAGAAATCATCGAGGTAGAAAGAAAGAAAAACGTAATAACTGGAGAATTATCGGCAGATTTCTGGAGCATGGATTTTCATGGAGCAGTAAGCAAAGAAGGAGCCGGAGCGGGAGTTTGGCTGCACAATCACAGAACCAGGTATTCAGAAAACCATTCTTACAAATTAAATTTCCAATGCACTAACAATATCATCGAGTATGAAGCCTTGATGCTCAGTCTGAAACTTTTGAAAAGAGTTAGTGCCAAACAGATTATGGTAAGAGGTGATTCTGAGTTAATAATCAAGCAAATTAAAGGTGAGTATGCTGTGAAACATCCCTGTCTTAGAGCTTATAGGAATGTTGTTATTGATGCCCTTAGATGTTTCACTGAAGTTGATTTGCAAGTAATTCCTAGGGGACAGAACATTTTGGCAGACGGATTGGCTACATCAGCAGCCACATGTAAGATTCATTTTCGCTCGACTCGCCCATACATGGTAGAGGTGAAGTGCAGACCAAATATTCCCGACAATATCAGGTACTGGCAAGTGTTTGGTAATGATGATCAAATCGAAGACTTTCTGCAGTGTAAAAAT
This sequence comes from Picea engelmannii, assembly GCA_009831015.1. Classification (NCBI taxonomy): domain Eukaryota; kingdom Viridiplantae; phylum Streptophyta; class Pinopsida; order Pinales; family Pinaceae; genus Picea; species Picea engelmannii. Next base: position 83,135 of record ML794092.1, on the reverse strand, counting down.
GATTTTGAATGTACAAATATAGACTTAGAGAACGAAGATGAAAATGTAAAAAGATCTGATTTTGAAAATGATAGTGTAAATAGCGTAGATTCAGGAGAATTAGGCGATGATGAGATGGAGACCAATATTTTTCATTTGAAAAGTAATGTTTTACCTAGGGTTCTAGTTCCTTTAGAGGACTTGTTTGATTTTAACGATGTAGCCAAAAAACCAAAAATTGAAGCCAGTGGACAAGAAGTAGAAGATTGTAATATAGGGACAGAAGAGAAACCCAGGATGGTCAAATTGTCCAAATCATTACCCCCTGAGCAAAAAATCAAATACATTGAGTTGTTCAAGGAATATTCAGATGTTTTTGCCTGGGGTTATGAGGATTTGAAATCTTATGATACCAGCATCATACAACATAGGATTCCAATAAAAGAAGATCAAAAACCGCTAAGATAGAAACTTAGGAGAATCGATCCCAAGTTACTCCCCTTGATAGAAAAAGAAATCAAAAAAATGTACGATGCCAAAATCATAGTCCCGTTACGTTTTTCCAAATGGGTCTCAAATTTGGTCCCAACACGTAAGAAATCTGGGGAAATCAGGCTTTGCATTGATTTTCAAAATCTGAATAAGGTCTCCCTGAAGGACAATTACCCTGTGCCAAAAATGGACCACATACTACAAAGGGTAGTTGGATCCAGTCGAATCTCTTTGTTGGATGGGTTCTCGGGTTATAATCAGGTCCTCGTTCACCCAGATGACCAAGACAAAACCGCTTTCACTACACCATGGGGCACTTTCATGTATGTGAAAATGCCTTTCGGTTTGATGAACACTGGAGCCACTTTCCAGAGAGCGATGGACATTGACTTTGTGGAAGAATTAGGTAAATTTTTTTGTCATCTATCTGGATGATGTAACTGTGTTTTCCCAATCTGATGACGAGCACCAGCGACATCTCAGACGAGTATTTGAGAAATGCAGGAGATTTGGGATTTATTTAAATCCTAAGAAGAGCCTTTTCGGACTAGAGGAAGGAAAAATGCTAGGGCACATAATCTCTAAGGACGGAATAAAAATAGACCCCAGCAAAATTGAAGCCATACAAAAATTAGAACACCCAAGAAACATCAAAGAATTACAGTCTTTTATCGGAAAAATAAACTTTCTACGAAGATTCATACCCAATCTCACTAAGCTCCTCAGAAACATTACAAATATGTTAAAAAAGGATGTAAAAATAAAATGGGACACTGAATCCAGGCAGTCTTTCGAACAAGTCAAACGAGCGCTCACATAGGCCCCCGTCTTGATCAGCCCCGACTTTACCAAGGATTTCTATCTTTTTTCTTTCACTTCTGAACATACCATTGCAACAGTATTACTAAAGAAGAACATCGAAGGGTATGAACAGCCCATAGCCTTCTTCAGTAAAGCGTTAAGAGATGTTGCTTTGAATTATAAAATAATGGAGAAACAAGCTTTTGCCTTGGTAAAATCCATAAAAGATTTTAGAGTATACATTCTCCATTCCCACACCATTGCACATGTTCTGAATGTGGTAGTAAAAGACATTTTGACCCAGGACAATCCGGATGGAAGAAGAGGAAAATGGATTGTTGTCATTTTAGAATATGACATAGAGATTAAGCCTATGAAACTAATTAAAGGTCAAGGTCTAGCAAAATTAATGGATGAATCAAATTTCCATGCTCTTGACATTAATTTCTTAGCCGCAGTAGATGAACAAGGTGAGACAGCGACTCCAAGCGTGAGAGAGGTATTTCTCAACTCTCCATGGTACGCAGACCTAATATTTGTTTTGCATAATTTACAAGCTCCCCCTAGTTTGACTAAGACTAAAGCTAGGTTTTTGAAGTTGAAATCATTAAAAAATTTCATTCTAGAAGGCAATCTGTATTGGAAAGATCCTGGAGGTATTCTGTTAAATTGTTTATTGAAAGATGAAGCTGACAAAGTGTTACAAGAATTTCATGCAGGAGAATGCGGTGGTCATCTGAACTGGAAGGTTACAACCAACAAAATCCTTAGAGCTGGATTCTATTGGCCCACCTTATTCGTTGATGTACATCATAAAGTGACTTCATGTCATCAATGTTATCTGTTTGAAGGAAAAAGGAAACTCCTTCCTCTACCCCTGAAACCGATCTCAGTTGAAGCCCCTTTCCAGCAATGGGGATTGGACTTCATTGGAGAAATACATCCCCCTTCTTCAGGCCAGCACAGGTGGATTCTTACTGCCACAAATTATTTTACGAAATGGATTGAAGCAGTACCAAGTAGGCAAGCCACTGATTCTGTTATTATTAAATTTCTTGAAAATAATGTCTTGTTTCGCTTTGGATGTCCTAGAAAGATTATAACTGATAATGCAGCTGCTTTTCGATCGAAAAAACTCATAGATTTCTACAACCCGTATCATATAGGTTTGGGACATTCCATAGCTTACTACCCACAGGGGAATGGGCTGGTAGAATCCTCAAACAAAACCCTGGTAAACATCATCAAGAAAACGTTGAAGGAAAACAAGAAGTCGTGGCATAACAAGATGGTCTTTGCATTATGGGCTGACAGACTGACCACCAAAAGGTCAATCGGTATGTCACCATATCGACTGGTCTATGGCACAAAAGCAGTTTCTCCCACTTCCTTAGGAGTCCCTGTCATGAAATTGATTCAATACATACAAGCTGAGCCAAATGACTCACAAAGAAGGATCAATCAGATGATCCATTTGCAGCAGTCTAGGGAAGAAGTATTCAACAAGACTCACGTAGTCCAAGAAAGCATCAAGAAGATTTTTGACAAAAGAACCAAGGAAGATGATTTTGAGCTAGGAGATTTGGTGTTGAGATGGGACGCCCGAAATGAAGAAAAGGGAAATCATGGCAAATTCGATAGTTTGTGGAAGGGACCATACATGATTCAAGCATTCGGAGGAAACAACACTTTCTTGCTAAACAACGCTGATGGGACATATTTTCCAGGAGGACCTGTAAATGGCAGAATGTTGAAGCATTATTTTCCACCTTAATAGAGACTTGAGGGTACACTCTCCATTGTACATACCATCTTTATTTTTCGCCTGCATTTTCTGAGGGAATAACTTTAGTCAATTGGTTAAAGCCCGAAGAGAAGGCCCTAAGCCGCTGACCACTATTCTTCCATTTTTTTTTTAGAATAAAACCAAGCAATCAACAAAGGCGACTAGGCAGAAATTTTCAGAACATCAGGAACCAGGATTCTTGGCACTTCACAGGGAAAGTACCATCCCCAGGTGGAGCCACTGTTATCACCCTATAAGTTATAGGATCAACTGGTGACTGGAATATTATCTCTCTCTAGTGTTTTTTGTTGACAAATGATTTTTCATTCTGCAAATAATTTAAAAAGAAAAGAAAGAAAAGAAAAAAAAAAGAGGGCATAAAAGAATTTCAATAAAGCCCCATGCAATAATAGTAACTTGGTCCATACCTTTCAAGCATGGCCAAGTTCTTTTTTTAATTGATGTTGATAGGGTTAGTGAATAAGTTTGGCTAAACTGTTTAATCTTAGCCAAAGTATCTAGGTTAGATTAGTGAATAAATCTGGCCAGACTGTCTAATATTGGTCAGATAGCCCCAGGGTAGAGTAAGTTCTTAGCCCAACAGTCTAATCTGGGTTAATTGTCATAGGAAGCTTGGTTAGAATATAGGCTAGTTTCTTTATTTCAATAAAACCAGCTGGATGATCAATGTTGCACCATGTTTCAGATGCTTAAAAATGGTGTTGGTCTAGCCCCATGGTGGTGTATACATGAAAAGCCTTGGAAAAAACCTATGAAATGCACTTATCCTAAGTTCTCTGGTGCATGTATTCTCCGTGCCATCACTTATTCTCCACTCATATATCAACGGTTCAGATAATCGCACTCAGATCTACGGTGGTCAAATTTTTTCGAACCCCCCGATCGTTCTATCTTTAACGAAGGGGGGGGGGGTCTGAAATCGTGTATAATACTCGCGCACATATGGACAAACCAATTTTAAGCGTACGGATCTATGGTCTATATTGGATTCCGAACCCCCCCCGTCCATTCTTCCTTTAATGGAGGGGGGGCTGTCCAAAATGTGTGATAAAGGATGCACATAGATCTGCGATCAAAAATCCAGCGCACAGATCAACGGCTCAAGGTGTTTTTCAGNGGGGGGGGGGGGTCCGGAATGGAATCTTTCCTCTGGAGGGCCCCTATCTATACGTGGCATCAATCTACCGGTCCCGAGTCCCACTGCCTCCTACTGTATGACATATCTTCGTCACCTCTTGATGTCACCATCCACCTTTCTAAAAGAGTCACATCCCTTAATTTATGTAAGTCCTTCCCCCCCATTCACTCATGGCAAGCCCCCTCACCATGATTTTTACCCCAATTGGTAACCACCACTTCACCCATCTGTATTCCTCAGTCATTGTCACCTGCCATCTCACACTCTAAGTGATCCATTAGCCATTTATTACTAGATAACCTATCCTTTAACCAGCTGACCTTTCCCTCGCGCCCAACGGACACCCATTTACTCAAAACTACCCTCACTCTTCTTTCTTTCACCATTTACCCACTCATTGCACCATAGAATTTTTACACCGTTTTTCTCCGTTCAGTCATTCATCCCCACCTACAGTCGTCCCCTCTAACATTGTTTTTTGCAGGTACTGTTGCAGTAATAGAGCCAAAGTCAAAACAAGCAAAAGGAGAGGAGAATCTGTTTCTCCCACCTCTTGTCGACCTTGACAATATTCCACTGGCTGACAAAGATCACTTAATTGCAGATACAAAGTGCGATTTCAATTTTGCAGACCTTCAATCGTGGCTCAAAGAAGTTTTACTGGACCAAAGTGACGAAATTGGACTCGGGGAGTCCAACTAACCCCTGTATCTCTTTCTTCAGATTCACCCTTTTCCAGAATTTTCCCTCAAGTGCCAATCCCACTACATTCTAGAGCAAAGATCCATCGTTTCCTCATCCTTAAGAAGTTCTTTTCCTCATCACATTTAAAACCATCGACCAAATGATGCAAATACCCTGAGTTGACTCTGCATCACCTTTTAGCCTTGAAATTCTCACAGAATTATACCAGAAGATGACTTTCTCCCAAAGAGCTCAAATATTTGAGCTTTTCCTCCCCCCATCTGCTCAATTCCCCTCTACAAATCCCCCTTATCCTTATTCCATGTTTTCAACCAAAGGAAACCAGATCATCTCATCCCTATGCGCCTTGTTGGGTTATTATTCGGATTAGTGGGTAGATGAACCCATTCAGGGATTTTTGTCCATTTTCTCCACTGATGAGAAACCCACTACCCAATTCGACTTTAGCACGTTCCTGACGAACAATATTCACGAACAGTTTGTCAATTTCTCCACGGAAGGCATGTTCCGGTATTCTTCAATACTGGCGTACTTGTTCATTTTCTTCCAAGTGGACAAATTTGTTTTTTTCCATGCAAAAGATGGATGGAGATGGAAGACCCCAGGAAATAACCGCATGGACCTCCTTGCTCAAGCATAATTCAACAGAATTTAGTTTCAAGCAGTTCATCGAGCAATTCTATCACCCAGTGGTAGGTATGCTTAGTGGTAGGCCTAAGCCTAGGATTAATGATGAAGTTCAGAGGATCCTGCATCTTTTGGATCACACCATGATTGGTGATTGGTATTTATACCAAGATCACACTGAGATCAGAGTATATGGGTGTAAGTTGGCCCCGTATAAGCTTCCTAAATACCTACCTGTCAGAATATTTTCTCTGGAGTACATAAGGCAGATGATAAACTCTAATGATATTCATTTTGTGTCTCAAAAGAAAAAACAATAGCTCAGAATCAAAGGGCAGATTGGTTCTTTCATCTGCAACAATCATGGCACCGGAGAGGAAGCAGACCATCTGCTGAAGGAAATGAAGTTCGTCACGATTTTCACATGGCACTACGATCTGTGTGGGATTATCTCTGAGATGAGGGTGAAAAATAAGAATATCGCGTATGTCCATGAATCTATGCCCGAAGTCGAGAAATTTGCAAACCAGACAGTATGGGAACCAAACACTTTGGTCGAAGCAGAACAGTAGGATCCCCCGGCCACTGTATCACAAACAACCACACCACAGGTTCCGAAAGAGAAAAGGCCTAGGAAATATTTGTCTCCGCCTATCACTGAAGTGTCGTCAGAAGAATTCCAATTGCATACCAAGAGTTCTAAAACTAGTTCAGCTCCTAACCCGACTGGGGAAAAGGAAGTCCCATCTACTACAATGACCAAGTTTGATAAACCGCCCCTCAGTGCAAGCCTCCAGCATAACATAACCTCAGCATTGCCGAAGAAATATACAGATACTCCATCAACCACCCAACCAGGCAAAGTAGGACCGAAGCTGAGAATCTTTGAAAAATACGATTTGATCAAGAAAAGGAATCAGACTCTGACCAGTAGCACTTGCGCCCAGTTCTAGAAGCAGACGTCAACTGCACAACATAGGCTGCTATCGACATTTAACACTGAGAAGGGCAGAATGCATATGGCATTCCTCCAAGCACAGGTTCTAGATCCAAAGGTAAACACTGATTACAAAAGGGCCACTTTCAAATTCCAGACTAAGGATGTGCATCTAGTCGATCAGATGGATCTGCACAAGCAAACAGGAGAAATGGTTTTCTATACACTGGCATATGCTTCCACTACTGCGTCCAAATTGCAAGTGTCAATGAACAACGTCCAAACACAGTTGAAGTTGGAGAAGATATCGTCCTTTTCCAAGGACAACAGAATCAATACTTTGGAGGAATTGGTTCTTAAGATCGGGTACGATCCCTTGAATGTGAAAGTAGCCGAGGAGATGATTAAAAATAAAAATGTTGACATATCCTCCTTAAGGAAACAATTGAAACTCCCACCAATAGAGGATTCACAGGTGAAGGAAATAGCAGAGACGGAAGGAGAAAAAGATGAAATGCTCAAACTAATCATGGAGCAGAATGCACAACTAAAAGAAATGAAGCTGAGATGGAGAATCTAGTAAAGGAGAAAGAACAGTTGAAGCCAATGGAAGTCATTCCATTGAGTGCAGTCCTACTTTCAGGAGTGAGCACAACATCAGTAATAGAAGTCCCATCAACGAAGCCACTGACATCTCTGCAAAAGACAGCCGAATTGGCCAAATCTATGGAAGAGATGAACCTGTAGGAAATAGAGATTAGCAATCTCAAAAAGGAGATTGAGAACCTTCAGGAACTCAAATATTCCTATTAGATCAGCCTCTCCAAGGAAAAGCAGGTGTCAGACCAGTTCAAACAAGAGTTACAACAACTCTGGAAGCAAACAGTGGCAGGTAAAACTCTGGCCGAAGTTAAAGAAAGCATCTGGACATACATCACCAAGTCTATGAATGAGATATGGCCAATGATACAGATCATGTTTGAGAAAAATGAGTTGGTGTAGAGAAAAAAGCAGGCCATTGAGAAGATCATATCGGAATTGGGAGAGATGCCCACACAGGCTAATGAAATCATCAAGTTCCTAAATTCTAAGACCAGGGAGGAGCTGGAAGAGCTAAAAATTGAAGATAGAACAGAGACCATCCTTGAGGTCAAAAGAGTTTTGACCAAGAGAGGATTAATGCTTCAGTTGGAAGAAAAGGTTCAGGCCATGGACCTAGGGGTACAAAGATTTTTTAGTAAGATTGAGGCTCTACAGAAGAAAGGTCTTCCTGGTCTGAAGGTAATCAATGACAAATTGATGACACTCCCAAACTACAAAAAGAGACCGTCCGATGTGGCTAAGGACAGTTCAAAGTTTTCAGGAATTCAAGGTAGCATCACTGGCAAGGAATTTCTAGATGCGCTTCAGTGGGACATCAGTATTAAGCATGATATTTGATACATCTTTGTCACCAAACCTACCTTCGCAAAGTACACAGAAATGGATGAATTTTATTGAAGGCTACTCAAAGTCAACATTCCCAGTCATCTCCGATGGGAAGATCTTTGTGATCTGATCGAGTAGTAGATGAGTTGTCCCAGCCCAGTCATTTGTCCAGTCAGATGAGGTCGTGCAGAGGCCTCACCAATGGTCCACCCAGAAAACAACATGCAATTGTGACACATCATCAAGCACTTCCTAGATTTCTGAAATTTGTTAAGTTAGTTAGGCTAAAAATAGATTTACCACGTCCTGATCTTTGATGACAGGATTGTTTGTAATTTTGAGTTATAAATACTTCATCTTTTGAAGTATTGAGGGTCGTTGATCTTCACGTCCTGCAAGCTATCAGACTGTAATATTTTTGAAGAGATCTCCCATTAATACAAAGAGGCATTTTACAGGATTCTTGCGTGTATTCACTGGTGATGTTTTTCTCTCTAAGTTAAATGTTATTCTTGATTTGTTATCACACTCTTTTCTAAATCTAATCTTTGAAAGTAATGAACATTGCAGGATTTATCTCGTATACCCTGTTTCTGACTTAAAAGATTTTAGTGTTTTATCTTCTCATTTTACAATAAAGAAATTCTTAACTGCTTCTTTGTTGTAATTGTATTTCTCATCTTTTCTGCTATTCCTCATTTATGCTACTAAAGAATCCAGTGATTATATTATCTCGCCCTATGAAAGGTTCCTTTGTTTTTGTGGTTTGGATTTCATCTTTACGACATGGACCCCATAGCCCAATGGATGTGTAAACTATATCAACAAACTCGACAAACACTACGACAACAAAACCGACTTATTTAATTATCTAGCCTAATATTTAAAAAATTTGAAACATATCTAAATCATATAGAGAGATCCCTCTCTGAAGTTGGAAGGGCTAGATCCCAGCTTCAAAAGCGGTTGGATAAATTTACCTCTCGTAGATTTCTTCTTTCGAACAACCTCTAGGAAATTTACAGAACGCTAACATAGTGGCGACTCCACTAGGGAAAGAACAGAACTAAAAATTTATAGCTTCACGTTTTCTTTTCCCTAGAAGAAAAGTTTGTTCCTGAAATATTGCAAATTTGAGAAGAAAGTAATGTTTAGAGGTTGATTAAAATTTGTACATATTATTTTCAGACTCGTAAAACTAAAAAGTATATATATATAAATCAAAAAATAAATATGGCTCCCAAGAAAGTTTATACTCGATCTCATCCAGACCCATAACCTGCGATAATAATAGATAACCCATAACAGTTGCTCAGGAAAAAGACCGTTGTTGAAGGTTCAGTAAGTCATACTCCCTTTCATAAGTCCCTTTCCTTTTCAGGGGAGCTCGTTACCTTTCAAAACCCTGACTTTGACACCCTTTCCGAACAAATCCTGGTTAGAACAAGATCTGATAGTTTTGTGACTGAAATCATTTTGGACCCAACCGTTTTGCAACCCCGGAATCCTAAAGTTCTATCTCCTATTATCATCCTATAAGTTATAGGAATCAACTGGTGACTGGGATATTATCTATCTCTAGTGTTTTTGTTGACAAATGATTTTTCATTCTGCAAATAATTTGAAAAGAAAAGAAAAAGAAAAAAGAAAAAATAAAAAGAAAGAAAAGAGGGCATAAAAGAATTGCAATAAAAGCCCCATGCAATAATAGTAACTTGGTCCATACCTTTCAAGCATGGCCAAGTTCTTTTTAAATTTAATGTTAATAGCGTAGTGAATGAATTTGGCTAAATAGTTTAATCTTAGCCAAAGTATCTAGGTTAGGTTAGTGAATAAATCTGACCAGACTGTCTAATCTTGGTCAGATAGCCCCAGGGTAGAGTAATTTCTTAACCCAATAGTTTAATCTAGGTTAACTGTCATAGGAAACTAGGTTAGAACATAGGTTAGTGGCACTGTTGCTTCATTTCAATAAATCTAGCTTGATGTAAGTGTTGCACCATGTTTCAAATGCCTAAAAGATAGTTTGGTCGAAGCCCCATGATGGTGTCTACTTGAAAGTTTGGGGAAAAAACCATAAAAATGCATTTATCCTAAGTTTTTCCCAGTGCATGTGTTCTCCGCTCCCCATTTTATGCTCCCTGCACATTTCGACGGTCCTGATCGCGACGCCCAGATCTACGGTGCACAGAGCATTCCAGACCCCCCCCCCCCCACG